>VONZ01000012.1:2432500-3032500 GCA_012976165.1 Labeo catla | reverse complement strand
TTTGTTAATTTAAAATACCATTCTTAATAATAATAATTATTGTTATTCATATTATTATTATCTTACTTTATTTGTTGATACAACTTGAAAATGCTGCCAGACTTGCGAACGGCCTCTTTTCTTAGCTGGTTCCATGCTGAAGATTCAAATAAACTCAGTCTCCGTTCAATACCGATTACAGAGGTGCATGACACTCGAAATCTGCGCAAGGCGTTCGTGCTATTTTTGAATCAGATTACGAAGCAGTCACGTGGTTGTAGAGGAAAATGAAGCTTCGGACGTCACTGATCACGTGTTTATGGCAAAACGAATCAAGCTCCGGTACACTGCTTCACTGCCAGATGTTTCGTTTTTTTGATACCAGCTTCGAAGCTTCGGCGCAGAACGTCACATCACTAGTCGAGACAACCAAATTGCTTATGTGAAGCGCTGAATCTTTATATTTTAGCTAAATGTCAGAAAAAAACTGAGCGCCCACGTAGCAACAGAAAACTGTATAATCTGCAATGCAAACGCGTGAATGCAATGCACGTACTGCCTCTATTGTAGCGGTATTGAGAAAAAAACTTAGTACTTGAACTAGTGGTGGGCGCCTTGATTTTAGTCTTTGAAGCAGGCTAGTGCTCTGGGAAGATCTCAAACTCAGAAGAACGAGATGGGGAGTGGGTGGGTGTGGGTTGTCAAATTCATTGCGAAAGGCAAAATGTTTCGGTTCGTTCTTAGCAAAAAACAAACAAACAAACACACAAAAAAACCCCGATCAGGTTCCATAGCGAAATAAGAATTAAACAGTGTTCTAGTCTAAACGAATTATAATAATCTTTGCTAATATTCTTGACACTTCAAACTGCTTTGGACTTTGCAGTATCGAATTATGCCTTTACTATGACCAAAATGCCGGAATATGCTATTCAGCTGTTTGATCGCGCACTATCACTGCAGCCTGTTCATTTGAAAAATAAAACACAGTCACCCAAAAGTTACACTAGTCAATTTAAATAGTGTGTGTTACGTGCAGTTCAGCGTGAACACCGGTCCCGTGGCACATTTTTGCTCATCATATTTTCCGTCGACGTGCATGAAGTACAAAGCTTACCCAATGCATAATATTTTCGCTTCAAATACATTGCAGATATGGAAACATTTGTATTTGTGGCGAGAGAGGTAGTCTACATAAGCCCAACTTTACTTTCAGTTTCGCTTTAAATTTGTTTTGGATTGTTTAGGCAAATGTATTTATTTATTTTTTATTTTTTCATCCTCGTTCGGTTCTGAATACGGTTAAAGTTAAAGGATTTGTTGTGGAGTGAGGGAAATAATGTCGGAACATTATAACATTACGCAGGCCTGTTCATTTCAGAATATAATAAAATGTGACTTATAGGCCTAGCCGCCGTGACCTGTCGGGTTTAATTTTTCCTCTCAAAGACGTACAGTTTATGTTAGCGTGTTTTTTGAAAAAAAATTTCGACAAACAAAAATAGCCGCTTGATTCGGTTAAATATTCTTACTGTCAGTTAACAAATTTACAATAGAATTTAGCTTTGCTTCCCAGATAGTAACAGGGTCTGGGCCAAATCTGGCTTACATTTGGCACTTGTTTTTTATTCACAGTCTTGTATTCATGAAATCAATTACTATCTTTAAAAATGGCAGTAAATTAAAGTGCTGTTTTTGTGCGGTCTGTCATATTTCAGTAGCTATATACAGCAAAACTACAGCACTTCCATTAGGCTATTTTTTTACGAAGCTGTCAACACTGTAAACTCTGATGGCATGCAATCAGTTGACAAACACCCATTCATATATAGACTGTTATTCAATTATATGTATAAATTATTTTATTTAAAAATTTCGTGTTTTCCCTGTTTTATTCATTCAACATTCTGAAACAGGTGGCATTGTTTTAAAAAAAATGTTATTCAAGAAAGAATTCAACCCCCCCTAACCCCCCAAAATATGAGATAAACCCAGCCCTGTACATTATACTGATTTTTGTTGCCAAATTGGTTTGGAAGAGTGGTTGAATAAACAATTAAACTGGACTTTTATGCTTGTATGACTGACAATTTAATTGATCACTGAGAGAGCATTGACTTGGTATGATGTTGGTTCAATAGAAAAATGAAAATGTAAAAAATAGCTTAGATGTAGTAAACTACTTTTGCCATGTTGCTGTAGCTTAGCTTGCTACATTACCCAAGGCTGTAGCTTTAGTGTAGTTAAGCTTCATTTAATGAAGAGTAACTGTTAGCTTAGCTCACTACATTTTCCAAGTAGCTTGCCCAACACTGAGTACTTTTAGTATACTACACTGGTATACTTAAAGTCTAAGTTGGAACAGCTAATTTTGGGCTTAATGCACTTAAATTATGTGGAAATAGTACAACTAAAGACATATGTAAGTATATTTGATTGTGGTAAAGTGGAACTATTGCAAGTATACTTTAGGTACACTTTAAATATTTTGCATTTAAAGACTGATATTAATATTTAAAGATCATAAAATCCTCATCAGTAGTGACATTAAAATATATTTTAGGCTTAATTTAAGTAGTCCAAATTTAATAACTGTTTTTAAAATAATTTTTATATCAGTAAGTCTCAAGCGATATGTCAGTAAATATGTTAACTATATTTAACTATATTTAGTATAAAATAAATGCATTTTAAATATTTCACTTTTTTAGTAGGGACCAGAATTAATCAGTGGATTGTGCTAATTATTAGGGATTATTGCTGCTTGAACATTAATGTCTCAAAAAAGGTCACTGAAATGGTCTATTCTGAAACTAGAAATTAAAAAAAAGAAAGTTTCCTCTAATGCATTTAAAAACAATTGTCTTGTGACAGAGCTTCTCTTTACATATAAATGCTTAAGTTTCTTGGTACAGATGAAGGAAGCTCGACTGAAACAAAAAGTGACCATCACCTCGGTGGCCAGGTTTTGGTAGTGTAAAAATAGAGTTGCTGGAATGCCATTATTCATAATATCATCCGCCCAGACATTTGAGAGAAACAAAATGAAAACAGCTTATTGTTCTCATCTGCCTCCTTGTGCTGGAAGTGAAAAGTGAGTTCGCTCTTATAGAAATAATGTTTTATGTTTGTTTTTCACATTAAAATGAACTTAGTGTGATACTTTGAAATGTGAATTCAAAAACTGCTCTGAAATGAACACTGGGTTGTTTCAGGTCAATCACTGCCTGTGAAAGGCAGATGCATTTCTGTTGATAAAGGACTGAACAAAGTCTCTCCAAAGGCAATCGAGATGGTTGAAATCTTCCCTCCAAGTCATTCTTGTAAAAGACTGGAGATTGTGTAAGCACTTTATTTTTGTTTATACATAAGTGCTTTGTCTTAGATATCAAATAACTATTAATTCGGTCTTCTCTTAGCAGAAACTTACAGAAGCCCACCATAGGAATCAAGCATAGAGCCAGTGTCCTGATCCATGGCTCAATAATCTTGAAATCAATAACTGAATCTCTAAAAATCATTTGCTGGAGACTAAATTGATACTTTTATTTAACTGACCTCTAAATGCACTAAATGATATATTCAATGCAGTTCATGATTTGTTTTCTTTGTGTGAAATGTTCCAATAACTATTTTAGTTTACATTTTTTTCTTTCAAGAAATTATTGCGATCACGTCGATCACATTTCATGTACTTTCCCAGCTGAGAATCAAATATGAAATACAATCAGTTTCGCTTTGCTGTCTGCATTGCAAACATTAAGTAATTAAATGTATTAAAGCACACACATTAAATATTAAGGTCAAAATATTTTTAAGGCACTCTACTTTGATGAGAGGCACTTCTGCTTTGAAGAGTATGTAATAGCTGTAATTAAATATTTTCTCCTCTCTAACTCTTTCTCTTTCAGTATACTGGCTGTTTTGTATAAAGGACAACATTTCTTAGAAGCGCTTTGTTCTACAGGAAGTCTTGCATGGCTGATATGTGGTCAAAATGTTGCAGCAAACAGAGAGCTTGCTTTCAATATCCTGTCCTACTGATTACTGCTCAGAATATATTAATTACAACGCTGATGCTAAAAATGTTAATAGCAAGGTTACACTGTACATTGTAAAAAAAGAAAAAGAAAAAGGACAAAAAACAGTCCTAATCCGGAAAGACTGGATTTTAATCTGTGCTTTGCAATAACTTGCAACTAGTAGATGTTGCAGTGCAGTGAAAACCCCCTAAATTGCCATCAGTTGCGTATAGCATAGGTTACATTCTTGAGTGAAAAAAGGAAACATATGGGGAAACCCATAAGCCCAGGTAGACAAGGCCACACACTTGTAGCTGGAACATCGCCAAATTAGAAAAAAAGCAGGATGGAGACTTTGCTGAATAATGCTGACTGAAACATCCTTACCGTGTCACCACTGTATTAAAGATTTCTAACATGATTAGTATAAGGATGGTGACATCAAAAGTGAATTCTTCTTCAGTTATATCAGTACCTTTATTTCTATTGTAAATATTATTCAAATTAGACCATTCGGAGGTCAGATATTTCTTAGTAGGCTATTATACACTGTTTCCAACTACTTTCAATGGAAAGTAGCTAAAGCCTGCTTGAAAAGTTGCTAAATGTTGCTAGATGATGTCATATACAAAAATACACAGAAAAGGTTAGAAGAAAGGGAATATCTATTTTTTTTTAGTTTTCTCTAATGCAGCACACAGACTTAACTGAATCCGCTGTTTCTCTGTCTCATCAGAGGGCGTAGGGCAGTTGAGGTCAAAAGTTTACATCCCCCTTTCAGAATCTGCAAAATGTTAATTATTTTACAAAAATAAGAGGGGTCATACAAAATGCATGTTATTTTTTATTTAGTACTGACCTGAATAAGATATTTCATTCATTTACATATAGTCCACAAGAGAAAGTAATAGTTGAATTTATAAAAATGACCCCGTGCAAAAGTTTACTGATTCTTAGTACTGTGTTGTTACTTGAATGATTCACAGATGTAGGGTTTTTTTTTGTTTGTTTGTTTGTTTTTGGGTAGACATAAAATTTACATGTAGTCCCTCTTATGTTGGTAAAATAAAGGGGGTAAACTTTTGACCTCAACTATAAATTGTTGGCAACAATAGCTGTATATCAGATGATATCAGGGTAACTGAAACCATTGCTACTTGTGGGTAGGTGTGCTGACCATGATACAGCCATTTCTTTATCAAGTTACAGTCGTTTAAAAAGTTGTGCGAACAAATGATAATGCAGTCTTAAAGGGATAGTTCACCCAAAAAATTCTGTCATTAATTACCCATGTTGTTCCAAACCCATAAAACCTTTGTTCATCCTCGGAACAAAGATTAGATATTTTTGATGAAATCCGAGAGCTTTCTGACCCTGCATAGACAGAAAAGTAACCAAAATGTTCAACGACCCAGAAAGGTAGTAAGGACATCTTTAAAACAGTCGATTTTACATTAGTGGTTCGACTGTAATGTTATGAAGGTACAAGAATACTTTTGTGGGCAAAGAAAATACACAAGAGTACTACGACGTATGCGTGTAGTGCTGCTGATGCAGAAAAAGGCATTCTGACATCGAACATCCATCTCTCTAGTTCATCGTCTGTATATTCTGTTTCAAATAAGTAAGGCTGGGCAAAAAATTACAAGTCATCCTGTCTGTCGAAATCTTCAGACATCTTCAGAACAAATTGTTGAAGCAAATCATTATTTTTGTTTTCCTTGCGTGCAAAAAGTATTCTCGTTACAGTTGAACATTACAGTTAAACCAATGATGCCCTTACTATCTTTCTGGGCCTGGGAACATTTCAGTTGTGTTGCTGTCTATGATATTTTTGATTTCATCAAAAATATCTTCATTTGTTTTCCAAAGATAAACAAATGTCTTTGGAATGACAAGGGGGAGTGATTTATGACAGAATTTTCATTTTTGGGTGACTATTCCTTTAAATCTAGCAGGTTTGGTGTCTTGTGTGGCAAATCCAAAGATGCTGGTAGTGATGAGTCTCTCTGACCAATCAATGTTCTGCAGTGTTTACACATCACATTTTAGTATCAGTACGGCTGGCTCACTTGGAACCTCAACTGAGGTGGTACCAAAAAAGTACCTGGTACTATATACTGTACACAGTGGAAGATTTCCAAAAGTGAGCCTTACTGAGCCGTACCATGCAGTGGAAAAGTGCCTTTACTGTCTCTCGTATCACACCAAGTATGCACTCCTTGCTGCAGATTCACTGTTCCTCACTGGTGCCATCTTCCATTGCATTTATCAAGCGTAGTGAAAATGACATCAGAGCATTTTGTATTAATATTACTGTAATATGGTTGGACTTTGTCTTGTTGCTGAGCAGACCGTTTTGAACTAATTTTAGCAAACGCTTTATGGTAATATACAGGAAAAATGTTCAGATGAAAAATCTAAACACGTCCTTTTAAAAAGAAAAAAAGAAAACACACATACATTTTAGTTAGTTCTTCAATTTAGGGTTGGTATGACTTGGCAAAATTATGCCAGCTAAGGATGATGTCATATTTTACTATGGGAATCAAAGGGATTTCCCAAAATAGCATATAAAAAAGCTTCAGATTCAGTTTCACTCAGTGTGTTATCACATTGGTCAGACATGAGCCAGTCCATCTATCTCCTGTCCTTGATCTTTCTGATCTGCTTGACTTTCACTGAGGGTAAGATCTTTTTCATGTCTTATCTTGATTTTTATCTTGCTTTTAATGACATTAGGCCTACACTTGTACATTTATATTTATTTATTTGGCAGACACATTTTATACAAAGTGACTTACAAATTAGGAATATCATTAAAGGGCAATATCAGAAGTGCTGGAAATAGTAAGTTTCAAACGTTGCCCATTGTCAGATGCACCTAAGTAATCAGTCCAGCATGACAACCAGGACTAGGCTATATAACACAGACGTTCACAAAGGGGGCCACACACCGGACAAGAAGTGCTGCGCGTCATCAAAAAATCAGGACGCTGTTCAAAATCCTGCCGCGTCTCAGAGCGCAACTCACATAGTTTTCCATTAAATTATATTCTGTTTTCACCAAATTGTTGTTAATGTACATTATGACTTCACCCAATGCTGAAAGATTGTGTATTATGCATCTTTGTTTTTTTGAGGCTTGTCTGTGATTCTGTTTCATATAGTCAGCTTTAATAACAGCCTATATCATGCCATATTTCTTTTTTTTTTTTTAAACGCCAACCTAAATTTAGGCCTCTACATGCCTAATGAAGAATGAAGAAACGTCTGAAACTGGTTTAATGTCATAGTTTTGTATTGTATATTGTATAGTTTTGTATGTATTTGTAACAATTATTCTGTTAGGAACACATTATTTGTTTTTTTGTTTTGTTTTGTTTTGTTTTTTCACCCAAAGAATAAGTTAAATATTTTTTGCTCTTAAGTAACAACATTCAGGTAGCATCTAGTTTTATTCACTCTTCTCTGCTTTTCTGCTTCATATCTGCTTGTAGGTCATCGCATGTTCGGAAATAAGCGATGCCTGTGCTCCAGAACACATGACAGTCTGCGGCCTGGAAACATCAAGGAGTGGAAAGTGCACAAACCAAGTGCATCCTGTGACACCACTGAGATCATGTAAATATCATTTTTTTATTTGGAATGTTTGTGTGTGTGTGTGTGTTAAATAATGTGTGATCAGCAGATATTTGATTAGTGTAATCTAAATGCTTTATATTTTGCCCACAGTGTGACTTTGAAGAAACCTCTTATAAAAGTCTGCCTGAATCCTAATTCAAAGCAAGGACGCCTACTACAAGAAAATAAAGACAGCTGAGTGCCAAGTACATTCTAGATCCATCAGATGACTATGTCCAAGGTTCGTTTTGTGATTGTGGATTTGCAGAGAAATGGAAATGGTGTCTCACAATAAAAGTGATTTAACTAAAAAAAAAAAAATAAATTACAGTAGGGCATTAGCCAATGGCAACAGAACCAATTAAATGTCTTTAAGATCCTACATAACACTTTTACCTACTTTTACACACTCAAATAGATGCATACTGTCTGATTTTTTTTATTTTTTTAATAATAGATGAGGATTGATCACACTTTCTGAAAAAGGTCTAGGCTATGACACGCACAAAAGAGCAGTTAAAAAGTAATTAATTTTAAAATTAAACTTTCATTGGATTAAGCATTGTAAAAAAGGAGAGGCATGAAAGGAAAAGCACATTTTGCTATTTTACACTCTAACTACAAGCAAATTAACGTGACAAAATGTCGAATTACAGTGCCATTATTTTTTCTTCATGTTCTGAAGATTTTAGGCAGCCGTCTATTCCTAAATGTTTTTATTTAAAAAAAAAAAATAAATAAATGAAATAGTAGGACTGGAATTATGCGTCCAAATTTGTATGACGTTCTTTGGATTTGAGTAATTGTTCCTTTTTTAATAAAATATCCGTTCTTGTCAAATTTAAAAGTTTATTAAACATCCTCTTACTGAGTGTCTGTCACACTGCCTTGCAATGTTTTTAGTTGAAAGGAAAAACGGAATGTTTGTTAAAAACATGTTGGTGTAATGTTTAGTCTGTTTAATATGGATATACATTGTACAACAACAATAACATTCTTGATTTATTTAATAACACGCACAAACACTCAGTTTGGGATTATCCAATGAGCGATCTGAGCTTCAAAAGAAGAGTATCATCTGTACAGTCACATGATAAATACATTAATAAATAACTTTAACTTATTTAAATGTAATGATAAATAAACTAAAGTTGCTTGGCAAACTAAAATAGTGAAGAATTTGAAATATTTGTTCATTTTATATCATTTTTGTTGCTGTTGTTGTATAAACCACTCAGGTGATCTTTATCTTGTTGGATTATGCCCCCTTCTGGACAAAACTGATTTGTGAATGCAAAGCTTTTAAATTTTTTATATCATTGAACAGCCCTATCAGTAGTCAGTGGAAGATTTATTTGTTTTTGTATTCTGTGTTCTGTTTTTTCAAGTTTATGTAAACATGCACTGAAGTCTTTTGATGCTGTATCTTGCTGGATTTGAATCGTGTTTGATGTGTTTAAATCAACAACAACACAATAATCATTCCGTTTCAGCAGTTTATTGCATTTCGTTGTATATCATTTAATGTATTTTGAGATCTTTGGTAATTTATTTTCCTCATTACTTTGAATATGTAATTGATTTCTATCTACTCATAAATATGGTTTATAGCAGGTGTAACAGTGATTAACAACCATAACTAATGAAGGACGGGGTCGGGTGGGGTTGCTATAAACCATTAAACCATTTGGTTGGAGAAAATAACCATCTCGCCCTCCTGTTGTCAATCACCGTGTCACACCCCCCCACCACACACAACACACTACACCGGTCATTTACGACTCAACCCGGCCCCCCGTGCACACGTACAGACCACCACAGGCCGGCAGGGGGGGCAACTATACCGACTTCACGTGCCTTTACATGCCACAGGGGGTCTAGAACGAACCCCTCAGCAGGTAAAGTACCACGGAGTTACAACAGAGAAACGTGTTAGTAATCTCGCGAGGAGAACAGAACAGGTACATCAGCCGCTGAACTTCGACTATGAACTTAACAAGAATATTTTAGAACGCTTCTGTCAAGATCGCTTTAAAGGCTCTTTGACGTCATAATACGTCGTCTCGGAAGGCCGATTTATTTTTTAATAAATACTTTATGTCTCCCATTTAAAGGGCTCATATTAGGCCATATACCAAGAACACTTGCACACATAGGGGATCATATTTAGCCTATAAGAATAGGATATATCTGTAGTAAATTTCTTTTTCTGTTGAAGTCACATAAAATTGTTTTTTAATGTTTTACGATAAACATTTTTACGTTTATCCACGTTAATACGGTTTATGCCGTTTTTTATTCTTCTACTCTTTACTCTTCAAACTTTCTATTAACGTTAACTATAATGTAAAATTATAAAAAAATATCAAAGTATAAAATAAACAGTTAAGTTTTGTTTTCTCCAAATTATTGTGTGGCTGGCGTGCTACAAATAATGAACAGATTTGAAAACGTTAAATATTATTTCCAAGCGTTCATACCGTCAATAAAACAGCTAGTGAATAGTCACGTGATTTACATCAAAAAAGACAACAATCATGAGCTTTGAAGCCCACATTAACCTTTAACGTTTTGTTTTGTTTGCAGTTGTGAATCACTGCAGAAAACCAACAGAGTATCTTGAGTTTTTAATTTCAGGTAGGCTATAAAAGACACACTAGGACCTATGAGGCAGTTCAGGTAAATATGACTAATAATATGACTAAAAATCAATCTATATCAAAGCCAAAAAGGTGTTGAACACCACAGTGAAGCTTAAAAGGGAATGCTCTGCCACTCTGTCCCTGTGGAGATGTGTAGTTGGACCACAAAACCAGTCATAAGGGTCAATTTTCTTCTGAAATTGAGATCATCTGAATAAATAAGCTTTCTGTTGGATGTATGGTTTGTTAGGATAGGACAATATTTGGCCGAGATACAATTATTTGAAAACCTGGATTCTGAGGGTGCAAAAAATCAAATTATTGAGTTAATCGCATTTAAAGTTGTCCAAATGAAGTTCTTAGCAATGCATAGCCTATTACTAATCAAATATTGATATATTTACGGTAGGAATATAATGGATACTTAACCATTAAGTACTTAATATCCCAATGATTTTGGCATAAAAGAAAAAAAATGACAGTTTTGACCCTTGCAATGTATTTTTGGCTATTGCTACAAGTATACCCGTACTTCCCTGGTGAAAAAACCAGCATATGCTGGTAGGTATGTTTTGATGCTGGAATGCTGGTTAGGTAGGTTTTGATGCTGATTTAAGCTGGTCCTTTGCTGGTTTTTGCTGGTCATGTTGCTGGTCAAGGACCAGCATGAACCAGCAAAGGACCAGCATAAACCAGCAAAGGACCAGCTTAAACCAGCATCAAAACCTACCTAACCAGCATCCCAGCATCAAAACATACCTACCAGCATATGCTGGTTTTTTCACCAGGGTTATGACTGTTTTTTTTTTTTAATCCAGGCGCAGATTTGAAAACGGTAGGCTTTTTAGATAAATCCTTTTGTAGTTGACACCTTTGTCAAAATAAAACCTAATGCATCTTCTGTCATAGGGTACTTTTCTCCTGTGAACAGTCATTAAATGAAAATCTAGGCTGTTTAACGTTCAAAGGATAAATGCTATTTGTTAGACGTAGGCTGCCACTAGACGGCAGTGTTTTGTAAGGCGTCAAGGTACTAAAGCAACAGATGCGTGATGTATGGTTATCTTAAAATGAGGAGAGAGACAAAAGAAGTTCACAAATTCTAACAGGTAGGCCTACTTTATTTTGAGTTGCGAAAAGTTACAAACATGCATATCATTATGATATGACTGCACATCTATGGCGACAACAACATTGCCGGAGTGAGAATATAGAATATGTGATAAGTAATCTTATAAAGACTTTTCATTTATTGGCTTCCCTGATGAGTAATCTGTGAAGTATGAGTCATATGTTTACTGGAGAAATGAGTGGAGCCTCGTGTGGTCAGAATCCACCAATTGCGCGCCCCCACAAGCTAAATATCAGCGCCAGTCCTTAAAGTGTCGCATCTATTTCGTGATCGGAAAATGGAACAAAAGCCTCAATAGGCCTACTACCCACGTATTTCATCTATTAATGAATTTAATAAACCACTCGCTTGGTTCTGTGGATATTGCGGATAATGTTTTGAGAAAGTGACTGAATGTCAGACTGCTGTTTATCATTCTAATTAGCTGGAAAACCCCGTTTGTGGTAAAAAAGAAAATGACCCAGAGCATAGGCTTTCAAAATCTCTAAAGTCTTTGAGTATATGTAAACAAAAAGTGTACAACAACCCTGAACTATAATGTGTTTTAAACCCCTTAACTGTCACCCGCAATTTTTGAACATAGACGTGAAAGTACACAGGCCAAACTTAAATTGTTATAATTCAGGAAGGTTACAGGCCTAAAGTTGGTCTCTTTTTAATGGAGACAATCAGCTGATTATTAAGTGAAATTGTTTTTAAAAATGAAACTTAGAAGTTACAAAAATTTTACTTTACTATAAAAATGTACTGTACTATATATATATATATATATATATATATATATAATAAATATTTTACAAAATAGTTTTTAATCCAAAATTGCTATAATTTTGGGTCCCAGTCCCAGAACCCCCGTTTAAAACACCTGTTTTGCTACAGATGCCAAAATGATTTAACCAAATACCCAAGGAAAAGATGGTTCTCCTTTTTCAACTGGTTAACCTTACAAATATTAATGGGTATCAGCCTAATATGGTAAAACAACTGAAGAGGAACAGAAAAGTGAAGGCAGAGCTTCAACAACTTTAAAAGTAAAGAATACTTTAAAAAAGTATAAAAAGTGAAGTAACCAGAATGAGCAAAGTCTCAAGAATAAAGGTTTAACCCTAGAAAGAATGAAAGAAATGAAACTTTGTGTTGAGCAATCACTTTTTCCAGAATGTTGGTGTTACAATAGTTACAATAACAGTGGCCATACATTTTTTAAGTTATCATTTTGTAATAAATATGTATTAGCATACACAGTATTTACATTTCAAAATATACATGAGAAGGTGTTTCTTTTCCTGATTCATGTAGGCTTATAAACGCGCAGACAAACAAGGAAGAGGAAAAAAAGGAAAGGATGTGATGTGTGGCCAAGTACGGTGACCAATACTCAGAATTTGTGCTCTGCATTTAACCCATCCAAGTGCACACACACAGTAGTGAGTAGTGAACAAACACGTGCACACACGCCCAGAGAACCAGTTAGGGGATCGGTGCCTTGCTCAAGGGACTCACCTCAGTCGTGGTATTGAGGGTGGAGATCTCTTTGGATTCAGAGACAAAGGTTTTGATAAGTGATGAAATTTAGACAATAATAATAATAATAGAAAATCATCAGGATATATAAAACACGTTTTATGATCCTCACTAGTCAAGGCTAAGTATGATGAAATGGCACACTTGTTATTTTTATTTTTTTTGCAAATAATGGTATATAGAATGGAATCGTCTTTTCATATTTATATATGTATTTCTTCGGTTTACAGTACACCACACACACTAAATTATTACACGTTAAAATCCTAAAATTGCCTGGGCAGTATTTGTTGATGTGATTCATACAGGAATGATGATGGCAGTTTAGCCTAATTTTCTATTGCAAACTGTGCTGATTTTTTATGTTTATTTTTTTAGAATATGAAGACTGTCTACTTTCAGTTGCTTTGAACTACTTTCAAATCCCTTCACTGTCAGTCAATGGGATTTATGTCTGGACAAATTACTTGTAATTTCAAAGCAGTTTTGGAAATGTTTAGGAACATTTTCTTGCTGTCCCATGAGTTTTGATGCAGGTAGCATCATTAGAGTTCATGATACCACTTCATTTATGGTAAAAAAGTGCCCGATTCGATTACGGTAAAGAAATACCCGAGCCAGCACTTGTTCAGGGCTGGCTGAAAATAGACTAAATATTCTGCTTGACAAAGGCAGCATTTTCTGTTCCTTATTCTGCAATTTCAGCCTGTCCAAAAAGGCACTTGTGTTTACCATCAAACTATTTTGGTAAACAAGTTTCAGCAAATGTTCATACACTGATTATTCATTCACTACACTGAAATTCCCATCTTAAAATGGGAATCCGTGTCTAAAATAGCTTAATTATTACTTTTTATATATAAACCTCCCTGTATTTTAAAGGTAATTATAAAAAAATATATAAATAAGCTTTACAGATTTTTATTGAAAAAAGGCCATGAGGTTAATTTCTTTCTTTCTTTTTTTGTTTACATATATACTGATCAAGCATAACATTACGACCACTGAGAGGTGAAGTGAATAACACTGATTATCTTTTCAACACGGCACCTGTTAGTGGGTGGGACATATTAAAGGGGTCATCGGATGCCCATCTTCCACAAGTTGATATGATTCTTTAGGGTCTTACTGAAAAGTCTGTAATATACTTTGGATAAAAATTCTCAATGGTAGTGTAAAACAACACCCTTTTTACCTTGTCAAAATCAGCTCTGCAAAAATAATCTCATTCTGGTTGAGGCTGCTTTAAACGCAAATGAACTCTGCTCGCCCCGCCCCTCTCTTCTCTCTGTGGAGAGACGAGCCTGTTTACTTTAGCCGCATTTAGCCACGTTTAGCCGCTAAACTTGCCAACTAGCACATTATTAGGAAAGGCGATCGCAAAGATTCATAAAAAAACCCTTATACTCACTTCTGCTGTAAGTGAAGCTGGATCATGAATGATTCGCGTGGACATAGACGGATATATGTAGATCGGGAGGCACATTCCCTTCACAAACAAATGTAATCTACTGCATCTTCAGCGGCTCAGATGTCTGGAGTAAATGACGACCACTATGTTCATTATTACATCCAGCAACACCTCAGTCACTCAATCTGAGATATTCTTGTCTAACTTACATCCCTGCTCCGGCATCAAAACAAAGAGGTTGGACTGTTACAGCTGATCAGAGGTAAAACGCTCATGTCAATCAACTATCATGGGAGCAGCCTCTGTGGGTGTGACGCCACAACGACAGGCATCTGTGAATGGCTCGATTTGAAAAAGGGGATATTATTTTTACAGATTAATTAAAAATCACTGCATGGATTTTTATCATTATAGGGTAGATTTGTACATACACTGACAACACACATTAATGTTCAAACAACATGTAAAAGTAAACTTCTCAAAGTTGATGTGTTAGAAGTAGGGCAAGCGTAAGAATTTAAGGCTAGACGACTGGGTCAGAGCATCTCCAAAACTGCAGTTCTGTCATGACAACTCTCGGAGTGATTGGCATGGTAATGTACATGACAGTGTTAATGTATTTGGTCTTGGCGGAATAGATCTGCTACGCTGCTGCTGCGGCAGATCAAGTACAGAGACTTTCTACTGCCAAAACATTCACAACATGCTGCTACGAGTATGTAAGAAATACTGCTGCTGCACATATAACACATAAGAATAACCCCTATAACATACATGAATCACCCTGTAGCAGATCTACACAGGTGGAGCTGGGGAAGGTGGAGGGTTTCTGAAATGTACTGCAAACTGCTACAGCAAACAAAAGCCAGGTATTTGAATGTTAAGCAGTGAGCTCATTGGCTACTGACACGGGAGAGAACCAATCAGCTCTGCCATGTGATAATGATGCCTTTAGGTCAGATTGGACTGCACCATCTAGAGTTTCATACCAGAACTCTGTATCTCTTGTGGGGTGTTCCCGGTCTGCATTGGTCAGTATCTATCAAAGGTGGTCCAAGGACCAGCGGTGAATCGGCATCAGGGTCATGGGTGGCCAAGGCTCATTGATGCACGTGGGGAGCGAAGGCTGGCTTGTGTGGTTCGATCCAACAAACGAGCTACTGTAGCTGAAATTGCTCAAGAAGTTACTGCTGGTTCTGATGGAAAGGTGTCAGAATACACAGTGCACTGCAGATTGTTGCATATGGGGCTGCATAGCCAGACCTGTCAGGGTGCCCATGCTGACCCTTGTCCACCGCCAAAAGTACCAACAGTGGGCACATGAGCATCAGAACTGGACCGTGGAGCAATGGAAATCTGATGAATCACGTTTTCTTTTACATCACGTGGATGGTCATTTATCTGGGGAGCACATGGCACCAGGATGCACTATATGAAGAAGGCAAACCGATGTAGGCAGTGTGATTCGAAAGAGATTCAGATTATGTTGCTTGAACTTTGACATATTACATCATGGTATTATTATGCATCAGCCCTAAAAAAAAGCTTTGTTTTGTCTTTTTTATTTAAATCAGACCTCACAACACAAATGTCAGATGACAGTATATTGAGGCACAGCGTATGTGGGGGAGAAGATAATTAGGGCAACAAAATGTAGTTCAAACCACTTTAGTGCTGTAAAGATAAGGGAACATTGACTTTTAGTCTCCCTCAAAGACTAAAACATGAAACTGAAAGTTACAGTTCACATCATTTCAAAGGAATGAAAACCAGGTTCCAAAGTGAAACGGTGAAAAAGTCGTCATTTACAGATAAAAGAATAATGCAAGACTGCAAGATTGTGCAGAAACATGCATAAGAACCATGCAACATGAAAGTACCTTGTTTATAAAATGTATTTATTCATCTGTGAATGTATTTTTCCCTCTTTTGTAGCTCATTGATTGAATAATGTATTGATATCTTCGCTAATGATTTCGTTTTTATTCTTCAGTTTTTTCAGTTTTTGTTTTATTACCTGCATAATTCACCTCATTTTTCCCATAAGAGCGGGCACAGAAATTTTTTATTTTATGGGTGTGGCTTCCGGTTTCATCTGTGTCCAGCTATTTTTAGCTGTACAAAACAGCTTGTTTTGCTGCTTGATATTGCAAATTGGTGTCTTACTGTATTATTTTAATGTATTATCTTAATTATGAACACACTGGTTTGTACCATTTACTGCGCGTTGTTATTCTTCTCATTCTCGTTATTTTCCTATAGCGGCTAATGAACCTGAAAGTCTCATCCATACACTGTCAAAAATGACTGTGAATTTAACAGTAAAAGACTGTAAAAATGCTACAGTAAAAACTGTTAAATGGTTAATGGTAAATTCCCCTATACGGTGAAAAACTGTATTGGACATTGCATGTAATTTTATGGCAGTATACTGTTTTAGGAAGTGAAAAAGAATGTATAATTTACAGTGAATAACTGTCAATTGACAATCTCAGAATTCCCTGCATTACATTTCAAATTTGATTTTTTTTTTTTTTTTGTTGAAATAACTCTTTCTTCGTATCGGTTTTGTAAATTAGGATTGTATGTTACATCTAATGTTGTTAAATGAATGTTTATTGCATTATTTCAGTTTTGTGTGTTACCATGATAGTGTTTAGTGTTTTTGTGAATTACATTGTACACCTTCTATATATGTTAATATTTAAAAGCTGCGTGTGATGGGCTTTGGTTCATCACGTGGCTTTCTCATCACCACCTGCTTTTGCTGGTTATCAGTGTATTACAAATGTACGTAACAGATTTCAGCACTTCAGTAGCTTGGTATATTAACATTATATCAGTTAATGAAATTACAGTATTTAAATGTAAAATTTAAGTTAAAACCAAAAATGCTGCTACTATATTTTTTATGGTAAAATTCTGGCAACCACAGCTGCCGTTTTTTTTTTTATTAAAGAATAAGGTGGATAGGCTATATGTGAGAGAATGAAATATATTCTAAATAGACTTTTTATTATTGATGAAAATTTATATAATCCAATAAAAATACAAAAGACAAATGAAAAACAGAAAAACAAGAAAAAAACAGAAAAACAAATTCAAAAGTTCCTTACCATGTGCTTAAAAAAAATCCATTACTGAGGTTTAAAAGTACATTTTTTTTAAAATATTCCATACTATAATGTGAATTTATATATTATCTTTCCATGCCCTTTAAGAGTAAAGCTATGTAATTATTTCCCCCCACTGTAAAATTCCAACTCTCATGCAGATTTTCTTTTCACCCACTTGCTATTATTAGTTTATTACTTCCTCTTCTGAGCATCAATATAAACTGGGTAGAAGACGCCTGTCATCCTAGACTTGCTTCACTGCGCATCTGATCTCAGCTTCAACATGTCTCTGCTCTCTTACTTACTGCTGGCAGCTACTGCAGTCTACTGCTTCACAACCGTCTTTGGTAAGCGTACAGAAATGTTATTTTATTTTATTTTTTAGTGAGCATCATTCTGTGTGGTCAGTATTATATGGTGATTTTTTACAAAGATGTCCGTATAAACCAGGTGCTTTCAAAGTTTAAAAGGTAGATCGGTTAAAGGATAAAATGTGTTATAATTTACTACAGGTTAATAAAATAATAACAACATTGTTTCTTTAGAGAAATGCAATTTTAACTACCTACATGGCTTCTTTCAGCATTGCCAATGGATGGCTTTGATTCCAACAGCAGGTGTCGGTGTGTGACGACCACCTCATCCGTAATCCCACCTCGGCTGTTCCAGAGGATTGAGATCCTGCCTCCGGGAGCACACTGTCGCAAAACCGAAATCTTGTGAGTCATGATGTTTTGCTTCAACACGTTGGTGTGGCACACACACTTCAATCACATTCACGAGGGAAATGTGCAAGGGGGTGCATGTTTCCTCTGTTTTGACAAACCTCAGCACTCTCGAAAATATGATACTTTATAGCCCACGCAGCTCTCAGAGAAATGTCACTTAATTGCCCATATATAATGGGCGGATTTGTGTAAGACAGGCAAATATTGTTGCACGTATTTATTAATTTTTTTAAATTTCTCAGGATTACCAAAAAGGACGACAAAACAGTTTGCATAGACCCTGACGCACAATGGATCAACAAAGTCATCACAAGAGTGATGAGGAGGTAGGGCTGAAATCTTAACTCCTAAAATCAAGACCGTCTTATCTAGATTTGACCTTTTGTTTTTTCTTTGCATTGTCTGATGGTCTTCTTTGGTTTCTTTTTCCTACAGCAAAAGAAATGCAAAGGAAACTTCTGCACCCACTGTGGCATAAATCAAAGCGGACAAGAACGTGCGATACAGCGAGTTTCCATTTCCTACTTTTTAAGTATTCCTTTCGTTTAAACTCAAACATGCTAAATGTTACTAGACCACATTTACACAGTTATAAATGAAAGATTTGTTAACATAGGCTGTCTACAAAAATCTGTAATTATTATTTTGAAATAAAAATCAAACAATTTCTTCCTTTAAAATGACATCTTTATTGCGTTTGAGGTGGGAGACTAGAACAAGACTTTTTTTTGAGAATTTCTTGTTTTACAAATGGGCCACATGTAGCTCCATTTTCAACTGCAAACAAAGATTTTGCTTCTATAACATCACCATATATTTTAATAGACTAAACAAGATTTACAAAATGTGTATTCCTCAGCTGAGGAGAAACTGCATGAAAAAAGTCTCAAAGTCATTGAGAAAATCCAGTGATAAAGCCATCGTCAAATTGGGAAATGCTCCTTTTTTTGTATGCTCTAATCGCTGTTTTAAGGTTCTTAGCAAACAATGCTTTACATTTTCATCTTACAATCATGCAAGTCCTTTCATTTGAATTTCTCATCAAAACTGACTTTAAACTCTACTGCCATAATCCACATTCAATGAATGACTACTGCTATTTTCCACATGCTTTTATTACTAAAAAATACTGCATGTTCATCAAACTGGATTAAAATAGCTGTAAATATGTTCAGCTTGTTCAGTGGGAGAACATATACGTGTGTCCATCAAAAAAAAAAAAACTACTGCTAACACTAAACCAGAGAAATAATGTCGATTGTAAATTGGCGTGTTTTAATAATAACAACAACAACAACAACAACAACAACATTATATGGATCACGGCCCTTTAAGTAGTCATCATGTCTCTCTGGTGAAGAGAAGAGATGGACAGATGAATGGATGAGTGGATGCAGGGATGGATGCTGGTGCTGGCTCACTCTGTAAGCGTCTTGCTTTCACAGGCAGTACTGCTGTAGAAAAGATGGTTCAGACTAGGCACAGTTTGATCAAAGGGGAATGCTCTACTTAATTTTTGCAAGACTGACAAAAAAAGCGAAAGCACTGATGCTCATAGAAGTGATGCAATGTCAAATATTGCATAGCATTTCCTGATTAAATACTTTGTTAAATAAATACTCTTTTTAAAATAATCAAAAATCTCAAATGTCAAATGTGTTGCCTGTATCCAAACCAAATGTAAAATTTCACAGGGATGGGAGTTAATCAGTGTGGTTATCTTTTATTTTCTAAAGTCTGATGGCAGTAAGTGATTAGTAACGTGCAGCACACGTAGTCCAACACCAAACAGTCCACCTCAGCAGCTTTGACCTTTCCCACTTATTACTCATTCCAGCTCAACACAGAGCAAGGCACAGTCTGCTAAAGCATGTTAGGAAAGCTATAGCTTTGTCCACATAGACATTGTGTAAGCCTGGATGTGTAAAATAGACTACCAACAATCTATGCTCCTCATAGGTTAAACATCATAAAATGCTCCAGGATTTGAATTTAAGACCTTGCTTTAAACATTTTGATGACTGATAGTTTTAACAAAGGACTTTTGGTTTATACAAGTCTGAAATCACGCAGGGAAATGTCCCCACAGTAGTCACGTGACACTGATGCCACTGACATCAAATAAATGCTTTAGAAAATGTATTAGCTTGCCCAATTCCTTCATTATAAGACTGCAATATACTACACAACTTGTGTCACGGTTTGCAGTCATGACTAGAGCTGCATCGATTAATCTTGATTCAAACACCCACATCTTATTTCTAAATGACAACGAATTGTCTATTAAAACTTTGACAAAGTCATATTTAAAACATTCAAATCTGTGTTCATGCTGCCACTGACACAGAGAAAGAGCAGTTATCATGTTTAGGTATGAAACAGCTTCACAAACAGTCTTTTCAACCACACAGTATTATTTCTCGCATACAACCACTCATATTATCACAGAAGTACTGAGATCCCGGCTGAAAAAATAACCCCATCTAAAACCAGCCTAAGCTGGTTGGCTGGTCTTAGCTGGTTTAAGGTAGAAATAGCTGGTTTTAGTTGGTCTCCCAGCCTAGCTAGGCTCATCAAGCTAGTTTTAGCTGGTTGTTCCAGCTGGTCTTAATACACTGTATTAAGTGATAAGTTAACTTAACCCTAAAAAAAAAAAAAAATTGAGGAAACTGATTAAGTAAATAATCATTAAAAAAAAAATAAAAAGAAGTTAAGTGAACTGTCAACTTATTTTTATATTATTTACATAATAATTTTAAGGCAATGGGTTTCCTTGATTTTTTTTAAAAGTAAGTTAATGTAGACCAATCTGATCAGCTAAGGAAGTGGCCAAAATCCCTCTAAAACCAGCCTGCAGACCAGCTAAAACCAGGCTGGATGAACAGCTAAAACCAGCCCAGATAGCACATGTACTTCTGCAAGATGTCTGTTAAAGATCATTTGGGGTGGGGGGGAATGACTTTGATTATAATTGTAAATGTAAAAACTCAAAGAAAATTATGGAAATTATGGAAATTATCTGTTGTGTAAACATCTGACAGATGTCTTTAAGATGTCAGTTTTACAAGCATTCTAAATCATAAACATCTAATGACATCTAATGAACTTCTATTTGACATCTGATAGGTAATGTTCTATAGACGTACTGCAGATGAACAAACGCTCAAAAAAATACATCCTCCAGATGTAAATGCAGACAGCGAATAGACGTCTCTGTGATGTACGTGTGCTATCAGGGAGCCAACCAGCTTAGGCTGGCTTTAGCTGTTTTTTTTTAGCAGGGATGAAAGTTTATAGTTAGGATGTAAGCGCTGATGTCTATGGTAGCGATCAAAATGGAGCAAACCATTTTTTTAATGTAATTTTCAATTCAAACTGGTGCATTGTTTCGCCACTAGTTGATGACAAGTGATGTATTTGTCATCAAATCATTCATTCAAGAGATTCGTTCAAGAACAACGATTCATTCAGTCACGGAACAAGTGAATTATTTCTGACTTAATAGACAATTATTATGAGTCACTGAGTCATTCATTCAAACAATTTTGCTAAAAAATAATTAATTAAACATTTTTGAATAGAATGTCACAGCCTCTAGTAAATTACATGTTATTTTGCTTAGTTCAGAATCATGGAAAAATTGTGATTTTCAATTTATCCAGAATCATGCAGCTCTAGTCTTGACAAGTGGACACTAGCTGCCTAAAGTCACAAGCAAATGCAAATTTGGGTTGGCAGATTTCACTGAAAATTACATAGTGTATGATGGGCACAGACGTTTTTTCTTTTTTTTTTTTTTCTTTTTCAGACTATGAATCTGTCCTGTCAAAAGATATCAAATTTTTGAGCAATTTTACAACACATACTGTTTCTGCATGAATTTGTTGTGTTTTCGTAACAACACATAAGTTTGTTCCTTTAAAATCTGTTCAGATTTTAAAAAGTTGTGTAGTGTATTACAGCTTTTAGAGATATTTAATGAATGATGTCTTAGCTTGCCAGCCTTGAAAACCATAAATATGTAGATATAACAGTGAGAACGGCTTCTAACTAAAGAAATGCTCTTGAATCATATAGTTGTGCCAAACAAATGAAATGAAAAAAGTCACATTATTCTCTTTTCCAACAAATCACAAAATGACAATTATAAACATAAATTAAGGTTCACCCTGTACCGATGCAGCTGACAAGCTAGTGTTGAAAGAAAAGCGAAACAACAGGACTAAGCTGAATTAGCCTGGGTTAAAGGGATAGTTCCCCCCCAAAATGAAAACGTACAGAAAAATCAATAAAATCAAACAGGTTTGGAACAACATATGCACTGTAAAAAACAATTAGATGAGTCAAATTAAAATAATTTGTAACCTGGCTGCCTTAAAATTTTAAGTTCAGTCAACTCAAAAAAAAAGTTTATTAAACTTGAAATGTTAAATTATACTAAGGGACAACTTAGATACTTGAGTTGAATTAACTTCAAATTTTAAGGCAGCTGGGTTACTTACCCATCTGTTAAGTTTAGCAAACATAAATATCCAAGTTGTTACTTAGTACAACTTAACATTTCAAGTTGACTGAACTTATTTTAGTTGAATGAACTTAAAATTTTAAGGCAGCAGGGTAACAAATTATTTTAAGCTGACTCAACAAATTGTGTTTTTTTTATTTTTTACAGTGTGGGTGAGCAAATGATAACAGTATTTTCACTTTTGGGTGAACTATGTCTTAAACTCTTAGGGAGTTGTCTGTAGCAATTATAAACTGTCCCAATAACATCAACCACCTGCCAATCAGAGATTCTTTAGAGATGTTTTCTGACATCATGACATCTCTGAGGCAGGGAGGACTCTGTATTGTGTAAATATACATCAGTGCAGTGATGTGATTTAGACGCCGACGCAAGCAGCAAGAGAAAACAGCACAGCTGGGTTATAATCAGTAGGGCTGGGATCCTCTTTAATAGTGTAAATTTCGGACTTAAAGACAAGTTTGCATAATACTTTACATTGCACAATTAAGAATTTTCAATTAAAAATAGACTGCTGAAAATTCCACTCTCACTGCAGTTTTCACTCCATAACCTTAATGCAAATCCATCCTCCGGTAATGTCAAACAGGGGAACTTGAGTTTTTCATGCACAGGATGCACTAACTAATTATTGATGTTGCATAATAAAGAGACAAATGTGATTTTATTGTATTTTGAAATTTACTCATTAAAGAGTTCTTTGTCAATTGTATGAGATGATGAAGGGGAATTGAAAAGACGATGCTGATTGAAACAACTTTTTTGTAATACTCAACTGCTGACGTTGTTATGCTACATGATCCGTCTTTGCTTGAATGAGACATTTCTACTATCCAAATACTGACACATGGCTTATACAATCTCACATTTAGATTCAGACAAACAGATCGATTTCCCTGAAAGCAGTGTTTGTTTGGTACCAAACAGAGAATCCCAACCCTAATTTGGTATTAAGCTTTTGTTTTCAAGTTGGAAAACATAATAAGATCATATAATCATGTGCAAAGGTTAAAAAAAGGAACAAAGTAGGTGAGTACTTCACTCCTTAATGTGTGTGCCTATATTTTTAGGGGCTCATCATAGGGGTTTGTCCTTGGTGTAAGGTTTTAGATGAGTAGGGGAAGGGGGGCTGCACTACCTGTGGACAGGCAGATGCAGCCCGTTGAGGGGGGGTAAAGGTGGGTGGTACTCCAGCTGAGCAAGGAGGGAAAAGTGATCGGAGGGGATGTGCGGGTGGGGGCAGCCGGTTATGTTGTTGTCCTTCAGCCACTGAGTCTCCAGTGGACCCAGAACGCCCAGAACACGCATGTGCGTCTTAGAGAAGAAGATGTAGTCAATCACACCCTACAAAAAAAAAGGAGAAAGCAGGTTTCAAAAAGGGGTTAAAAAAAAAAATGGTTGTCATAATTCTTTGATTCAATTAAAAAAAAATTATTAGACTGTTTTCTAAGGCTGTATAATATATTAAAGGAGAACCAAAATTGCAGATAATGTACTCACTCCCTTTTCATCCAAGATGTTCATGTCTTTCCCTCTTCTGTCGTAAAAAAATAATGTTTTTTGAGGAAAACATTTCAGGATTTTTCTTTATATATTAGACTTCAATGGTGCCCCGAGTTTGAACTTCCAAAATGCAGTTTAAATACAGCTTCAAATGATCCCAAAGGCGGTTGTAAACAATCTCAGCCGAGGAAGAGGAGTCTTATCTAGCGAACCGATGGGTTATTTTCATTTTAAAAAATACAGTTTATATACTTTTTTTTATGTCAAATGCTCGTCTTGTCTTGCTCTGCCTGAACTCTGTTTTTCCTGGTTCATGACAGTTGAAAAAGGTGTTTGATCTTCTTTGCATGTTCACTTTGCAAAGACTGAGTCGGTACTTCTGTAGCGATGTAGGATGATTTTGAAATGATTTTTGAAGTTGAGAGAAAATATACAATGGGAGTTTTTCGACATACCCTAACTGTCTTGAACCAGAATACACAGAGTTCAGGCAGAGCAATGCCACATTAAAACTGCATTTTGGAAGTTCCAACTTGGGGCACCGTATCAGTCCATTTTAAGGAGAAATATCCTAAAATGTTTTCCTCAGAAAACATAATTTCTTTACGACTGAAGAAAGAAAGACATGAACATCTTAGATGGCAAGGGGGTGAGTACATTATCTATACATTTTTCTTTTGGAAGTGAACTTCTCCTTTAAACCCATTTATACATACAGATATATTAAAATCATGATAAAGCATAATGTTAATGTGAATTCACAATGCTACGATTCAATTAAATAAATATAGATGCTATGCAGGTTTGAATATTATTTAGATGTGTATAGTTTATAGTGCTGTCAAATCAATTAATTGCAATTAATTGCATCCAAAATAGAAGCTTGTATTTACATAACATATGTGTGTGTGCGGTGTATATTTATATGGACATATGTAGATATATATTTCTATGTATATTAGGGCTATCAGTTTAACACGTTAATTAATTAGTTATGACAAAAAATAACAATTCAAATATTTTAATGCAGTTAATGAGCTGGCCACGCCCACAGACCTGTATTTCATCTTATATTTCATATATTTCACTGTTGACAAATATGATGCAGGGCAACAACTCCACAAATGCAGTTATGCCCTAAAATTCAAGATATTGGTGCCAAAAAATGCCCCGTATGCGTTTTGTCATGAAATCACACGGGCAGCAAGAGCAATATGACAAGAGTACTGATTTTTTCCTGATCTCACAAGCTTAAATGTGATTTTACACAACAGTTCAGTGAATAAGAAGTTGATATTGCGTTATATTTTAAACAAAATATTGTGTGTTTTTGCTTAATTTTTCAGAGAATATACTAACTTTGAAGCCATAGCATAATTGTTGCGCATCTCTGAGCAACACAGCGGTGTTTAGTTTCTGAATGAATCCGCGTTTTGAACGAATCGTGTGAACCAGTGATTCAAAAGCCCACTGATAAAGAGAGCCATTTACTTTATTCCTAAATGAATCGTCTATTTGAACAAACCGAATGAATAAATGAATGACTCATAAAGAGTCATTAACTAAAGACTCATAAACTATTAAAAAAATAGTTCACAAAAAAAAAAGATTCTGTCATTTACTCACCCTCATGTCATTTGTGGAACATGAAAGAAGGTATTTTGAAGACTGTTTTGGTTACCAATGAGTTTCATCGTATGAACAAAAAATACTGAGATGTTTCTCAAATTATCTTTGTTTATGTTCCATAGTTTACGTTAGGCTGTTGCAGCCTAAATGTTAATGCGTGATAAATTCTATGTTGAATTAAATAAAATATGTCTTTATAAAGCTACAATTTGTAATTTCTACTTTCTCATTTAACACAAAAATAGCTGTAAATAATCTTTTGTGGGTATTTTCCACAGTCAAATGTATTTTGTGATTAATTAGATTAATTAATCGAAACATCATGTAATTAATTAGACTAAAAATTTTAATCGGCTGACAGTGCTAAATGTATATACACACACATACATGTTTATATTTAAGAAATAAATGTAATGTATTTATATTAGTGGTGTCAAAATTAGCGCATTATCGCATTAAAATTTATTTTTTAACGCGATAATGATAATTAAAAATATTTAACGCAATTAACGCAGGGGCGGGGCTAGGTTTGGCCACCCCACCCACAACCACTAAAAAATTGCATTTATTTAGGTGCAGAACGTAATAAATAGGACATCAAACGGGAGACTTTTCTTTAGACATGTGTCACCTCAGCGTGAGGCGCGAGTCAAACAAGCACGGAAACAGTACTGGTGATAAAGAGCTTCAGTAGAACATCAGTGAACTGCGGTCAGATGAGATGTTGTCTGGTCATATATCAGTAAGTCAGCCGTTATTACGGTGAGCGTAGCTCTTCAAGTGTACGCACAAATATGTCGCCGTGCGCAGTATTAGGCTATAGCCTAATAAAGCACTGTATCATATTCAAACCCAAATGAAACTACGAGTATGTAGTTAGTCGTAGTTATGTCATCAGTTAAGTCATGAAATTGCAAAAAAGGCAACTAAAGCTGCCTTAAAACTGTGCATGTAAGTGTTTATTATTTAAGAGTCACATTTAAAGCAATGTCAGATCTGCTTCAAGTTGAAAAGCGGCAGCTTTTAAAGTAACAGCAGCCAAAATATCCTAATAACCAACCGCTGTGATGTCTGTTAATCAAAGAACAAAACTAAAAAAGAGGAAATCAATAACTTCTGTAGTTTTAAGCTTTTTTTTTTTAATAACTTTATTAAATTTGGCTATATTTTCTTGCTGAAGGGCACAGTTATTATAATGGGTTAATGTGAAGATTGTTTAAAGTTAAATTACAAGTCTAATAAATGTTAAATTGAAAGCTCTCAATTATACTGTAATGTTAAATTGCTATAGTCAATGGTTAAATATTAGGAAAAAATTCATGGAGACATCAGCTGGTATCAGTGATACATACCTGGTACCAGTCATAAAAAAAAGATGGCATTAAACAAATATCAAAATACTTCCTTCATATTGTTTCTACATTAGTTTGAAGACTGAATGTGAAATTATTGCAAATTAAAAATTGCAGTGTTAGGTGGGATTAATCACGATTCATTTCAGGAAAAAAATGGATTAATCAGTTTGTTTTTTTTTTAATCGACTGACACCACTAATTTATATTGATATATATTCTAAATCATATACAAATATAAATATATATTTGTAAATATTTATTAAATATATACATTTGCACATGTGTATTTATACATATAAATATACATAGCATGCACACATATATTATGTAAAAGCTAATTTTTATTTTGAATTTGATTAATCGCAATTAATCGATTTGATAGCAGTAGTAGGTTTCGTGCATCTCAGAGGTGCTCCATTCACAGTAAATGCTGCTCCACACAAACATTATCATTTACATGTGTTGAGCATCTCCAACTCCATCTCTGCATAATATTGCTGTGAGTTTGGGTTTATTGCGTTCATCTGGGAAGGCAACGAGTGCCACTTCATCAGATTTGTAAGGTAAATCATTTTTAAACCACCGCCAACACAGGAGAATACATCACTATCTTTCTAAATATGTTACCTGTTCATCACAATTTAAAAAAATAAAAGCTCAAACCCTCACCCTGAGTTTAGACATTTCGATGGCCACATATTAAAAAATTAGTGTCTGTAGCATTTACATTACCGCTATTGTTATAATACATTATGTATTTTTGCAGTTTTGTTCAATAAAACCATATGATTACTTGCTTTTGATACTTTTTTTGACCCAAAGGTTATTGTTTACTTAGGTCTATTTTCATTACCTAAACAAAAAAATTAATTATAATCATCCGATTACTTGATTAATCGATTACCAAAATAATCATTAGTGACAGCCCTAAAATAGATAAATAAAAATATGTGACACTAATATCAGGATTCAGCAGCAGCCTCATAAGCACATTGGTTTCAGTACAATACAGTAACGAAGCAAGTCACAATTCACTAAAATTGTGCAACCTAAATATCTACTCACCTTGAAGTCATAAGTGTAGTTGGTGTAGGGCATGAGATTCCCCTCGTAGGCACTCTTCAGCTGGAAACTGTGTGTGATGCTGCCATCGGGCTTGCCGTTTTTGCCGTTGCAACTGAAGTTGGTTAGACAATCACTGTAACGCAGTTCCTTAAAGTCTTTGTGATTTTCTGCAACTCCACCATTACTGAGATACTCCACCACACCTGTGAAGAAAGGCCAGGAAACCTAGTAATGCTGAGACAAGAGCTTCACGCTGAATCTGAGGCAAAGGTTTGTCAATATTTCTCTTAGGATTGACATTAAAGGGTAATGCACTCAAAAAAAAAAATCGTCATTTACTCACCTTCATGTCATTCCAAACCTGTATGATTTTTTTCTTCTGTGAAACATAAAAGAAGATATTTTGAGAAATGTCTCACTGGGTTTTTATCCATACAAAGGAATTCAAAGGTTACCTGCATTCTTTAAAATATCTTCTTTTGTGTTTCACAGAAAGTCATACAGCTTTGAAACAACATGAGGATCAGTAAATGATTACAGATTTTTTTATTTTTGGATGATCCATTACTTTAATATTGCAGCAGGTGGACAGAGCTGCTTATCCTATCCAACTATTTTTTCTTGTAAGAACAGACGCAGCCATTTGTAAATTTTATGGGTCTGGCTTCCGGTCTCCTCCCAGCTATTTTAGCTGTACAAAAACTTGTTTTGCTTTTCGATATTAAAAACTGGTGTCTTACCATGTTATTTTAATGTAGTATCGTAATTATGAACACACTGGTTTGCAGTGCAAACAGTTTTACCAATTACTGCACGTTGTTATTGCTCTCAGTATTTCCCTAAAGCAACGAAAGAATCGAAAGTGTCGCCCATTGGCTTACTTCCACATTGAAGAATAGGGTGGATGTAAGGAACCAAAAAAGCACTCAATGTGTGCAATATTATATCTTGCTTCTGTGCGTAGATCTCTTCCACTCATCTTATTTGGAACTTACACAATAAGAATTGCCCAAGTGAGTTCCCCATTCCCTCTAACCATATACCTTCAACAAGCAGTTCCAAACATCACTTACCGGAGTCTGGGAGGGAGTTGAGGTCAGCACAGAGAACGATAGGGATGGAGCTGGTGTCTGACGTGGACGATGCAGAGTTCATGGATCCCGATGCCCTCTCAGCAATGCTCTTCAACTCAGACAGGAACATCATGGTCTGGATGAGCTTCACATCGGAGTACTCTGGATCCCAGTGCATGTGGGCATTAGCTACCAGCAGGAGCTGTTTCTCTGATGGCTGCTTTAAACCTGCATTATAACACCAGTAAAATGAATAGAATGAAAATATGTCACTAAGGAGGAAGCAAATAGAGCTGTGTCATCTAAATAAGACAAGGTCAGTGCTCATAGTTCAGAGGAAGTCAAAAGCTGAATATAAACAGGAAATGCCGTTTTCAAAGTGTAATCAATATCGCAGTCTTACGAAAACTGAAACATTATAGATTGATTCCAGGGAAGAAAAAAAAAAATAAAAAAAGAATATGCTGAGAAAGAAAAAAAAAAGCAGAACTCATCAAAAAGCATGTATGCTTAGGAAATTGTATTAAGCTGTATTGAGGCATCATGAAGGAAATAAAAAAAGTATGTTATCACTGAAATCCAACCTAGCGCTCAATTCAACCATAAAGTTTTATGTATCAGAGATTTTGAAGGACGTAACTGTTTTATTTTCTTTAATTACAGATACATCGTCTAAAACATTCAGAGAATGCTACTGATGTTATTTTCAAAGTGGTCAACATCTTGATATCCATCAGTTTTCTTAACTTGCCACACATAGCAGAAATGTAAAAATAAATACTAATATGCTCTATGTTTAATCATTTTTGGCCTCAAAATGAATTCTAGTCACATATAATTAATTGTGTTGTTCATGAACTTTAAATCATTTTCAGAGTCATCAGTTATTATTATCCCCATGTGAAAAAAGTGCACTAAGATACAATTTTTCACTTTTCTGTTTAAGTGCTCCATTTTCACATACTAATTTTATACTTAATATACTAAAAATTATTCTTTAAGAACATCTAAGGGTACTCAACTGCTATTTTAAGACATCATGAATGTAAACTAAAATGTGCTTTTAACATACTATCTCCGTATTAAAAAATGATTTTCTTACCACTTGTAGTACACTTGAACCCATCTTTCATACACTTTTATATATACTCATCATAGATGAAAACAGAGTTTAAGTGATTTAAAATCTAAGAATAATATTCAATAAATGTATACCAAATGTACTTACAATGTATTGCCCACATATTTTTATACATTAAATAATTATCTTCAAATGTATTGTAATTATTTTAATATTCCCTTTATATGATAAACTTAACTACATGTTAACAGTCTCTTTAAATAGTACAATCAAGTACATTATTAGCAGGGCTTGACATCACCACCAACCCGCCAAATGCGGATGGATTTCAGCAGTGGTGGGTAACACGGTCACTCCCACACTGGCCACTTTGGCAGATTGAATTTTATAACAGAGCTCGACATTAATGCTTGGATTCTTTGAAGGGGCAAGTAAAAGAGAATTTTACTTGCCCGACCGGACAACTAATCTGATTAAAACATCTAATTAGAGAAGAATGACAAGAATGTTTCTGATTTTATTACATTTGGTGTAAACGACAATTGATAATGGATAATGTATTGACAGTAACAAGGTCACGACAGTCTGTGTGTGAGACAATCTTGTGGAGAAATCAACACAAATGAACACAACTGCACACAGTAGAAACAAACTGCGGTAAAAATTGAGTTTTTATATTTATAACATATAGCCTTTTTAAGCAACATGACATGACAGGGAGGGTGCAGTTTTCCCTGAAAACCACGATTGTCAATTTGACACTGATATTATACAAGAGTTCAAAAGAGTAGTTAATATATATTTTAGTACAATATTGTCAGTGTTGACTGTTTTTGCTCGATTTGGTTAACAAAAATAGTTTAAAACAAGGATAACAGCAGAAGAGTCACGCATCTCTGAGCAACACGCAGGTGTGTTTCGTTACTGAATAATTCTGCGTTTCTAAATTAATCATTTCAGTCGATGATTCAGTGGTCCATACATAAAGGCACTTACTTCATTCTTGAATGAATCAGCCATCTGAACAGGGTTGCCAGGTCCCAGAAAAAAAAAATTCCAGCCCAAAGCTTACATACCCAAAAGGGATTAAAAAAAGCCCAATTTTTGCCCTGTCCAATCACAGCTGACAGCAGCTTTATTTCATTAATGCCCTTTAAAATAAACTTTTGATTTTATTTATTCTAGACTTGTTTATATGTAGTATGTGCACATTAAATTATTTAATCTGTATCTTATTTTTTCTTTGACTTTTTCATTTTAATTTTCATTTCATAATAACATTCTTTCAGCACTTTTTCATAACAAAACTTAAAATTAAGGATGGATGATATATCCATAAATTATTCTGACAATATTTCTTTCCATATCATATTAATATTTATCAGAATATTCATTATTCTGGAAGGAAATGCTTTGAGAATGCATGTAAACACACACATATCTATCTATCTATATATTAAATATATATTAAATATAAATTAATTTAATACAAAAACTTGCATTTTTATTCTTGTCAAATAAGATGATGCACGACATAATTGTATGTTTGCTATTAAAACATGGATGAAAAACAATTGGGATAAATTATATTCTAACCAAATAATAGTATAGTATTAGCTATATTTCTATTAAAATTTCTTCGGGTTTGTCATGAAGTTTTTCAAATGATACGGTGAAAAGCTCTCTCGGAGATGCTCTGGAGATAAAGTGTGATGCAGAAATCACTGAGAGTTTCATGCGGGTTTGCGTGTGTGTAGTAGACACGCAGAACATGCAGACATATAAGCGACAAGCTGTGACTGGCTAAATACATTGTAGTATGCAGTCATATAAATATAGTCATATAAAACGTAATTTCCCAACAACAAAATTGTGGCCAGTGAAAATGCTGAGTGGCTAGTAATTTTTGGAAAACCACTAGCCACAGTAGCTGGTGAGCAAAAAAAGTTAATGTCAAGCCCTGATTATTAGTTAGTAAATAGTAGCACTTTCCCACACACATTAACAATTATAGTACTTTAAGTACTTTATGCTAAAAGTTTACTTATTGTTAAAGTCTGAATTTTAGTACACATTTAACCTACATGTGTTGTACTTGTAATTAACACTACTGTATTTTTCATTAAAAAAAAAAAATAAAAAAAATAAAAATAAATAAATAAAATAGAACTTCGTCATAGCATATATAAAATACACTTAAATTATATGCAAGCGTTTTCAGCATACTTTTAAGTAATGCACTTATAAAACACTTATGTATGTTTGGTGTACTATATCTGACTACACTTTAAATTAATTGAAGTGTTAGTGCTAACTAGTGCATTTATATTAAGTGTACTTAAGTACCACAGTTGGGAAAATGTACTTATAGCGAGTATGCACAAAGCACAATTTTAAATAATACACTAATGAAATTCCTCTGTATATTTTTGCGGTAGTATACTTTATTTCAATTAACTAAAATGAGTTTTAGTATTACTAGAATTTAGTACTTTTTCCAAGTGCACTGAAGTAGAAAAGTACTTTTAACTAGTGTATTAATAGTGTTTAACTTTCAGAATTTTATTTAGCACAAAAAAACTAGGAATGTACTACAAATGTACTTGCTTGCATTTAAGTGTTTTTAGTACATACTTTATTTTTACCTAGGATCCTCTCATGTAAACATTTTTAACTTTGTGATCTACTGCCATCTACAGGACAAAGCGAAACAGAGGGCATGTCAGTGAAAAAGAGGAAACCTAAATTGAGCTATTAAAGTGAACTACAGTGATACCATTCAAGGTCCTTACCACTAGCAAACAAGTCTTTCTTCACCTCCAACAGGACAGCTACTCCGATGTTATCTTTGGTCATGACTCTGTTCAGCATAACCTCCGAGCCTTCTGAGTTTGCCATGGCAACCTGATTGAACTCCACTGTGTGTTTCTGCACCAGAGCAAATCTAGAAAGTAAAAAAGCACACAAGATGAGCTTAATATCATTTCACTTTAAACCTTGCAAGAAGACAGAAGGAGGTACTCACTTCTCAGTCTTAAAGAACACAGCACAGCCATCCACATGTTTCCGCTCCTGTTCTGACACAAGTTTGGCACGAGACTTTGGACAGAAAAAGCCATCATATCCCCGCTCTTTCAGTGTTTCCAGAAAGAAAGTGTAGTACTGCTCTGTTTCCACCTCCTGCACATGAAGTTGAAGACATAGGAATGAGAGCAAAATACACAAGTCAAGGAAAATTTATTGTTTTAACATATTTAGAACAGTATATATTAATTCACCATATTAGAAATTACAGGCATTAGTGTTGCACGATATACCAGTACTTAAAATGTATCACGATACCCTGCTTTTAAAAACGGTACGATTCCGCATTTTACTAGTTCCGGTGTTGTGCCCATTTTTGACCCCCACCAAATTATTACCCCCTCTCATTCAAATCGCTACCTGATTGCCTAATCCTAACCCCACCCCTAATCCTAACCCCTCCCCCACACCTAACCCTAAACCTACCAATACTAGGGGGGTAGTAATCTGGCGGGGGTCAGAATTGGGCACAACACCGGTATTTTAAGAATGTATTTTAATAAGAGCCGTATTTCTGCGTGTCTGTGTTAGTGAATGGCTGTTTTGTTTACTAACGTTACACACATACGCTTGATGCTCGTGGTGTTTTCAGCCTCTGTGGCCTCAATATAGGAGTACATGAACACATGAACATAATCTCTAGAACTGCTCTGAGAGTCACTTCATGAGTATTTTACAGTTTCTTTTGCAGAAAACTATCGTCATATAATAAAGACCCTAAAGGTCTTCATAGCAACCCGTCAAAATAAAAGTTCGGTTTAACCTGACAGTCAGAAATATATTAATATATTACTTAATGTAAAGATAGTAGTACTACTACTACTACTAAAAAATAATAAATTAATTTTTTATCAAATCTAACATCTTCTAGAAATTCATTAGACATACTTTTGATTATTAAAATGTAATGAAATTATTAAAATAGAATCCCAAAAATTAATGGAAAACAGAGATTCACAAACAAAACTGAATTTGAGAAAAATAATAAAACGTATTTTATATGGCCTTAAAAACGTAATTTTTTGTTTAACTTTTAATAAATCGCTGTTAAATTCTGCAAGTTTCATGATTTCAATTAATTAGACATGCTTTTTGATAAATATTTTTTTTATATGACCATTAAAATCGAGTCTAGAAAAATTAAAATGGAATTTAGGAAAACATATAACAGATTTCATAGGACCCTCTTTATTTCATTTGTGTCTTTGTTTTTTTTTTTTTTATTTTGTAGTTGTCCTTTAGTTTGTTACTTGCATCTAGGTTTTTATTATTAATAACAAAGGCTCCTTTTGGCTCGGTAGTTGTTCACTATAATCCTGTATAGTGGCACTGGCATGTGATTATTATTATTTTATTTTTTTTAAGGGGGGATGAAATGCTTTGTTTTAATAGATAAAATAACTATTATCTCCATTTGGATCATCTATTATTAGATTACTTTTCCTGTTGTTCTATGTTTTTTTCATAGCATCGGTTCAGTAGTAGTATCGTGATGTTTTAGTCAGGTATCGTATCGAAGTCAAAATTTTGTTATCGTGACAACACTAACAGGCATGAGAGGTACACTAGCATTTAATTGTTTAGGTCAGTAAGATTGTATTTTGTTGAAAGAAATTAATAATTGTATTCATCTGAATTAAACTGATCAAAAGTGACATTATACAAGATACAACATTATAAATAAATATATTTATAATGTTACAAAAGACTTTGATTTGAATTTTCTGTTCATCAAAAAAATTCCCCCAAAAATAGATTACAGTTTCCACAAAAATATTAAATCAACACAACTGTTTTATCAGCACTGATAATAACAAGAAATGTTTTTTGAGCCACAAATCAGCATGATTTCTAAAGGATCATGTGACACTGAAGACTGGTGTAATGATGCTGAAAATTCAGCTTTGCCAACACAGGAATAATTATATTTTAAAATATATATTAAAAACATGTATTTTATAAAAGGTAAATTGTAATAATATTTCACAATATTACTATTTTTCTGTGTTTTGATCAAATAAATGCAGCCTTGCCTTGGTGAGAATAAGACACTACTTTCAAAAAAATTTGACTGATCCCAAAGTTTTAAATAGTAGTGCACACATTGCAAATTGTAACTGAGATTTTGTTTTTAAGTTTGGAAACAGGAGCTTCATACCTGCAGGCTGATGATGTCAGCATCACAGTTAGTGATCTCCTCCATGATGCCCTTCTTCCTGTACTCCCAGTTAAGGGCCCATGAGGGACAGTAGCCGTACAACTGTCTTGTTGCATACTTGTCACACAGTACGTTGTAGCACATTACTGTGAACACAGCTGGAGGACACAAACATTTAATATTAGCTTTGTTCCTTGCTAAATCATGATTTTTAAAAGCCAGTCACGGATGCTAGTAGGTACCTGTGGGTATCATTTGGTCTCGCTCCCTCAAAGTGATCCAAGGTCTTTGGGGGAGTTGTTCTGGGTGGACTAATATTGGGAGAAGAAAAAGTAGAAATAAATTAAATGAATAACACAACTGTGTTAATAAGCAGCTATGTACCTGTCCCCATTATTACCTGCAAGATTGTCAAGCATGTAATTCAACAACTTCCTTGTTCCATCAGGCTCCTGATACAGGTTGAGTATATCTTGGGACAATGGATTACCTGGGAACGAAATTAAGAGTTTATTTGCAAAAATAAATAACGCCATTTTTATTTATTTTCAGAAATCATGCTTTTTTATTGTGCATTCCAAGTAATACCAATCAAACTGCAGTTGGGTTGTTGACTGAAAGAATGTTTTTTTATATATCAAACGTTTGTTTTATAGCAAAAGCAGATAGCTCCAACAGTTGTTTTTTTTTTGGCAAAAGCAGATAACTCCACATCTTATGTTTCAGAGATAATCAAAAACACTTATTTAATCTTTGCAATCTCCTCAGATGACAATGTAGATGTCCGACAAACGTTGTTGTGATCATAGACTGTATTAGAGGTTGACCGATATTGGATTTTACCGATACCGATAACTAGGTTGGACCACACTGGCTGATAACAATTAATCGACCAATAGCTTTTAAAATGGACACTGATTGGAAAATAACTGAGCCATACTTTGTAAATGAATACAAATATTAATATTAATTATATATTGATCATTACAGTTAGTTCATTGTTCGTTAATGTTAACAAAAGCAACAAAAAAAATTTAAATATATCAGTAAATGCTGAAATTAACACACTCTAACAGGGAACCATACTTGTATTCTACAGCTTTTATTAATCTTAATGTTACAAATGGACTCATTGTAAAGTGTTACCATTACATCAACAATCAAGCTAAAGATGGCCATCTTTAAATATCTACACGAAGGCCACAGTATTGAAATTGCATACATATGGATATTGTGTTCTTTCACAATTGAACTTCTTGCTCTGTGCAGCGCGCAGTGTCACGTGTCTAAACAAACGGCATTGTGCTGTCAGTGATTTCCACCACTAGAGGCCGCTCTCGTGCTGTATAACAAAGACTATAGGGACTTTACTGTATAATGACGACCTTCTTAGCCGCTCCAGCAACGGACTATGGAGATAAAATAATGCCATAAAGATTTGCATGTGAAGAGTACCTGTTGTGCAAGTGTACATAAGACTGTAAGTGTAAATTAAATTTGCATGCGCAAGAAAAGCTTTGTAAAAGTGTAAATGGTGTTTCAAGCGTAAGAAAAAAAGATTTGCAGCATTTTACTGTTACTCATAAGTTTAATTCATGTATTGTGAAACTGCAGCTTCATGCTTTCGCAAAATAAATACGATCTGCATTCTTCCGACTTCCATTTCTCCACGCTTACATTTTTGGCACGTTCTTGTCGCTAAAATACGGTCAAAAGCACTGCAAGCCTGTGAACAGTGATTTGCACATGAAAACAACAGTTTAAAGATCTGCAAAACAGATTGACTGCGTAGGACCAATCTTTATGTGTAAAAAACAAACTGTTGCAAATGTCTAAATGACTTGTTGTGTATGTAGGGCACAAAGTTGCCAAAATAATCCGATGCGTACAGCTCCGTCTTTCTTTTATCTGCGCTTACACTTTTGGCGCGATTCTCTCACTCACTGAGTTTTGCGAGCGTGAGGGGGAGGGCGGGTCCATAAATCTGAATTTGACGATTTTCCAGACCATGTCTCTGTTTATTGTATTTAACACTCAATTGTATACTTTTTGAAGATTTTGAAAAATAATTGTAAAATCCCCTTAAATTATAACATGTTAAAGTGAAAAAAATAAATAAATATTATATTCACTATATATTTACTATATATTTATTATATTCTTTTAGTTACAAAAATTTGAGTCGTCCCTGATCAGTAGACAGGTGAAATTATGCATGTTATTATAAATTATAAATTATGCTGCTAGTGTAGATACTAGACCATGTTTAACACTAGCACCGCCAGGGGTCGCTGTATACCTAAAATCCTCCAGCGGGTAAATTTTACCCAAGCACGACTACCGTTTTTATAGGCCTAAAGAACATTTAATTTCAGTGTATTATGCCACTGTTTTCATAAAGAAACATCTAAATATGAGATCACAGTCAGATGAGCCGTCAAATGCTGACTCAGACTAATAGCATTTAGTGCTTCTGTGCTCTTCAGCATCCATAAATCGCCTTCTTACTAATTTTGACCTAGCAATGTATTTACAATTAAAACATAAGTAGCAAGATAATGACAGCACGAAAATATAGGCATAATATAAATGCCACGTTTTTTTTTTAATCTTTTTTATCTAAACCATTTTTAGAGGATTGTAAATTACACAATTTTAGTAAAAATCAATGACTGGGAGACTTGAATGTTTTATTCAAAGTCTGTTATGTAGGCTACATTTAAAAAACAGCCACGGGTAAAATATACCCCGTGGCAGTTTTAGTATTAAGTATCATCAAAATTACAACATTACAGTAAACTATCATATATTGCCTGTTGAGGAGGAAAAGGACACAGCTCGAAATTCAGTATGAACACATAGCCTGGTACACAACTTATATCGTGTTTTTATTTTATTTTATTTTATTTTTAATGTATGTTTACATTAAAAGTACCATTCCACTGGCAGCGAGGACTAAATGAAGATAAATGTTTTGGCGTGTGATGTGTTTATTGAACCAATCAGATAAGAGTAAATGGAGTCCGCAAGAGTCTCATTTGATTGGCTGCAAAAAGGTGGTGGACCCACCCTCCCCCTCACGCTTGCAAAACTCAGTGAGTGAGAGAATCGCGCCAAAAGTGTAAGCGCAGATAAAAGAAAGACGGAGCTGTACACATCGGATTATTTCGGCAACTTTGTGCCCTACATACACAACAAGTCATTTAGACATTTGCAACAGTTTGCTTTTTACACATAAAGATTGGTCCTACGCAGTCAATCTGTTTTGCAGATCTTTAAACTGTTGTTTTCATGTGCAAATCACTGTTCACAGGCTTGCAGTGCTTTTGACCGTATTTTAGCGACAAGAATGTGCCAAAAGTGTAAGCGCGGAGAAATGGAAGTCGGAAGAATGCAGATCGTATTTATTTTGCGAAAGCATGAAGCTGCAATTTCACAACACGAATTACACTTACGAGTAACAGTAAAATGCTGCAAATCTTTTTTTCTTACACTTGAAACGCCATTTACACTTTTACAAAGCTTCTCTTGCGCATGCAAATTTAATTTACGCTTACAGTCTTATGTACACTTGCACAACACGTACTCTTCACATGCAAATCTTTATGGCATTATTTTATCTCCATAACGGACCCAACCCCGAAAAAAAAAACTATCGGCATGGATTTTTGCCCATAACCTATAGTTCCGCCAAACTATCGGTGCCGATAATTCGGCAAAATCGATACATCGGTCGACCTCTAGACTGTATGTTTTTTTTTTTGACTGTATGGTTGTGATTACACACAATACAGGGAGCAGCTTTTCCCTCACCATTATAACACGCTGCTTTTGCAAGTTTCTGTTAAAAAGTTTCAAGTTTTCTTTTCTTTTCACAGGTTCATCAAGTTTGTCAAAATAATCCAAGTTCTATCACTTTTAGTTAGATTTGACAAAACTCCTCTGATCTAGCGCGTCTTTTCAAAGTGACTAGCATCCTTGTTACTTGACTGGAATACAGCGCACTGATTTGCTAAAATGGACTTATCGGCTTCTGCTCACAAACAGCAAAGGTGCTTGTCGGCTTCTACACTAAAAGGTAAACTTGTAATGACTTGAAAGTGGACAATACCGGCTTTTTTGACAAAACGTGTTTAGGGTTCAGTTAGGTGCTGGGCGATATGCTTAATTTTCATATTGTTTGGGGGGACGTTCCCCCCAAAATGAGTTACTGTGCCCCCCTTTTTCCTCTCCCTTCTTGCTGAACGGGATCGATTTCGAAAGTGAAAGTAAAACAAATACAGCAAATACTGCACGCAATTACAGATTGCATGCTTCCCACCCGAAACAACCCCTCCCGTTCAACGTGATTTGTGCCTTTGCTTTTAAACCACCCACCCACTATCGTCTATCCGCACAACCCTAGTTCTGATCGCGCTATATGTGGAGAATAACGCACGACGCTCATTTTGGCAGTAAAGTGGCGTTTTTCAGTTTTTGCAAATGAACTCTTCAAATATTGTTTTCAAGGCTAATGAAAAAATATTGCATGCTTGTTCTGCATGTACTGTATAACATTAAAAAAAAAAAGTCTACCTTTGAGGCCAAGGGTTTGCAACTGGAACAGCCGGCCAAGTTCATAAGGCAAAACTCGTAAACAATTGTTGTTCAAAAGCAATTCCCTGGAAAAATACACAAAGTAAGAAACAAATGTGACCATATAACAAGGTTATCAACAACTGTTGATTAGACACTTGTTCTTTAGAAAAATTAATTCATTTTAGCTTTAAAGGTGATAATGAATGCAGAATTCACTTTTACATATTGTTTGAACTTAAATGTGTCTTGGCAGTGCGTGTACACAACCACCCTATAATGATAAAAATCCACCTAGTGCTTTTTTTTTAATTCCCAAAAATCATAAGCACTTTCTCAGAGCAAGCTGTTCACAGATTCTAGACACAAGGGTCAGTACAAAGCAGTTTTTGCTAAAAAGGTGTTCCTGAAGGATGGATCAGTCCCAACTGTTTGTGATCCAGATTCACCTCCAGAAGAAGGGAGTATGAGTTTTTTAGGAATCTTTGCAAATTGCCATTACTAATAATGTGCTAGTTAGCAAGTTCCACAACGAATGCAGCTAAAGTCAGCAGTCTCACACCTTGCCTACACCAGATAAGAGTGACAAGGCGTGACAAAACACTGTACTCATTATAATCTCTGATACTGTCTACACTGCGGCACGACAACAAATCCCCGGCTGCTGCCTCATTGTATTTATGATGTACTGACACAAAGTTCAAATGATTTGCAATGGTTGCTTTGTCGCGTCCACTACACTACATAAAGGTTGCCTTTGTAGAGGGTTTATAAAGGTGTTTGTTAATGACTTAAATAATTTTTGAGAAGTTATATCTGCATGAATAAGAATGGGGACTAATGCAAGAACAGAAGAGAAGGGCAGGGTGAGCAGTAGCGCATCATCATTTAAAGGGACATGCACTGAAACGGGTCGCTGTGAACAGAGCTGTTTTAGATAAGGTAAAAATGGTGTTGAGAAATTGAGAAATTTTAACCAAAGTATATTATAGACTTTTCATAAAAAACCCCAAAGAATTATACCAACTTGTGGAAAATGAGCATCCGATGTCCCCTTTAAAGGAGAAGTCCACTTCCAGAACAACACTTTACAGATAATGTACTCACACCCTTGTCATCCAAGATGTCCATGTCTTTCTTTCTTCAGTTGTAAAGAAATGATGTTTTTTGAGGAAAAAAAAAATCAGGATTTTTCTCCATATAATGGACTGATATGGTGCCCTGATTTTGATCTCCCAAAATGCAGTTTAAATGCGGCTTCAAACGATCCCAAATGTAGTGAAACTAATAATAAAAATAATTACGTTTATATACTTTTTAATGTCAAACCCTCGTCTTGTCTTGCTCTTCCCAGCCTCTGTTTTTTAACGGTTCATTACAGTTAGGGTATGTTGAAAAACTTTTTCGACATACCCTAACTGTCTTGAACCAGAATACACAGAGTTCAGGCAGAGCAAGACAAGACGAGATTAAAGAGTATGAGATTAAAAAGTATTTAAATTGTATTTTTTAAATGAAAATAACCGATCATTTCACTAGATAAGACCCTTCTTCCTCGGCTGGGATTGTTTACGACTGCATCTGGGATCAATTGAAGCCGCATTTAAACTGCATTTTGGAAGTTTAAACTCCGGGCACCATATCAGTCCATTATATGGAGAAAAATCCTGAAATGTCTTCCTCAAAAAACATAATTTCTTTACAACTGAAGAAAGAAAGACATGAACATCTTGGATGACAAGAGGGTGAGTACATTATCTGTAAATTGTTGTTCTGGAAGTGTACTTCTCCTTTATTGGAGTAGTAAGTCCATTTGAGTCACATCCTTATTATTATATATCTATATATATATATATATATATATTTATTGTCTATTTGTAATGCGATCTAGGAAAACCCAACAAATGGTGAAATTTTACCTTTTTTTAGTTTTTGATACCATATGAAAGCTGGGTTAAAGCCCTTTACAAAACCTTTTTATTTTGTCCATAGCATGAACGTAAAAAAAAAAAAAAAGTTATGGCTTAAGTTGGCTGACAGCTATGATTTTACGTAATGGAATTTTGAGAAAAACAGGTTTAAAGTGAGACGGCTTTCACTTCTACTTGACGGGTTTAACAAGAGCTGTCTGCCAAAAGCACTATACTACATCATTACACAAACAGACTAACGTTACCCTGAAGAGGACAGTTTTTGGTTGTTTATCATGAGCATAGTCTATGGCAGAACGATTTCTTTCAATTTCATTTTCGTGCGATTAAATCGCCTATGATAATAACCGCGATACAGCGTAGCTTGTCAGTGGACAACAGCTCTGTGAAAGCATCTCCGCAGCGTGTTCTTAACATTAAAAAAGACAAGACAAAAAAGTCATTTCTGCTTGCTGCAATAAATCACTATTTTTTGGCACTAAACAAGTGAATTTTTATATACAATAATAATTTAATGAAAACCTAATTTTGACAAAAAAAAAAAATGACAGTCGATCTATTTTTCGAATTTCCTGAAACCGTCCCAGCGCGACATCTGACGGGTTTTCCCAGATCGCATCACATTTTAAACTGTTGTAAACAGAAAAAAAAAAAATAATAATTATGGCACTTGTCTTTAGGAACTTGTAACAATGTTGAAAGTTCAACTATTTTACCTAATTTCATTCTGATGGGAATCTGTAAAGATTGACCGATTTATTACGTACCTGAGAGTCACCATGTTGCCGAGTTCTGCTGGCAGGCTGCGTAGTTTGTTGGAGGACAGGTTTAGGTAGACGAGATGGGGTAGTTTTGCGATTTCAGGAGGAATCCGGCTCAGGTTGTTGTTGTTGATGTGGAGAGCAGTCAGATGGGTCAGTGTCCATAGTGAACTGCTCAGACTTCTGACCCGCCCTGTACCATGGAAGCACAGACAGAGTAAATTTTTTTTTTTTTTCCAAATTTCCCACAGAACACACATACTGACATTTGTATATATTCAGCAATGGATGTCACTTTGGATAAAAGCATTTGCCACTTTTTAAGTAGTTCAGTATAAGTAGGCTTTCATGTTAACTGATTTTTTTCAAGTAAAGGTCTCTGCAGGAAAATAATGGGAGCTACCAGCTTGGGGTGTTTTTAGATCAGGGGTGCCCAACCCTGTTCCTGGAGATCTACCTTCCTGCAGAGTTTAGTTTCAACCCTGAACAAACACACCTGTTTGTAATTATCAAGTGCTCCTTCAGATCCTAATTAGTTGGTTCAGGTGTTTGATCAGGGTTGGAGCTGAACTCTGCAGAAAGTTAGATCTCCAGGAACAGGGCTGAGCACCCCTGTTTTAGACCATGTTACCTGATTGGATGACATCATAGTGATGGTAGGTTTAGGGGTGGGGTCAGGTAATGGGGATCATTTTCACTGCATGATTTAGAAACACCCAACAGTTTAAAAACGCCCACTTCTGCCCTGCAGAGACCTCAATCTCGATTTATTCAGTAATTTCTCTAATGTCAATATACCTTCAGCAGCACATTCATAAAAATAAGTTGGTTTTATAAATTGAGGCATAAAGCTGAGGAATTGAGGAATAATAACTAACCAGAAATCTCCAACTCGGTCCAGTGTGACTTCTTCCCACTGGCCGCTTCCTCGGCTGACATGATGGTATATAATCTGCGTGGGTCTGGAGGATCATATTTTTCCTTTGGCATGCCTGTTAATCTGAAAATACATGTAGAAAATAATAATTAGTCACCATTTCTCATAGTTACAGTATGTCACTAATTTTCACAAAATATTTGTAAGAAATCATCATAAACTTGAAAGGCTGATCTATGAGCCAGCTGGCAGTGTAATCATAATAGTGGTCAGTTTAGGAATGCTGTGAGAGTGACTCCCTCTCAGACCAAACCAGATCCCCCTTAGACAAACTGACATTATGTAATCATGATGTAAATCAGACAACAAACCAACAATTGTGCTTGAACTTGTACAAAATAAAAACCTCAGTTAAACATGAGTTAAGAATTGCTTAAGTTTAATTAAAAAAAGCTATAAAACAATGTGTCAGTACTTGTGAAGCTGTAAAATATCAACATATCATCTACACTGCAGTTCAAAGGTTTGGGACTGGTAATAAGTCTCTTATGCATACCAAGGCTATATATATATATATATATATATATAAACAATATTGTGAAATATTATTATCATTTAATTAATATGATGATATTTAATTAATATAATTTTTTTAGCATTCTCTGATAAATAGAAAGTTTAAAAGCATAGCATTTATTTGAAATAAAAAGATTTATAATAATTATAAATACCTTTACTGTCAGTTTTTAGCATTTAATGCATTCTAGCTGAATAAAAGTTTTTTTTTTTAAATCTTACTGACCCTGAACTTTTAAATCATAGTGTATATAGAAAACAGGCCAACATGGGAGACCCTGAGTGTTTACTGACAGACAGACAGCTGATGTTTACAATGATACATCGAACTGTTTGAGTACTTGATATCTCTCATGCCCAGCCAAAACATTATGGCAGCTGAGGGCACTGACAGAGTTTAACTTAGTTGAACTTTGGAGATGTCGCAGTAGTTTTTTTATTTGTTTTGTGTTAATCAATCCCTTTCAGCTGTAAAAAGATGAAAGCAAAACCACACTGTCACACAACACCCTATTAATAGGTAAAACCACCAGCAAGAGCTTTTAAACAGACGAGTGCCCTTATTTGCCTTGTATAGAAAGAACATGCAGCACGTTGTAATCATTCAGTCGCAGCTGTTACATACACAAGAGCACACTGCCAAACTCTAAGAGCTGTTCGGGTACAACATATCCTGCTTCTGAATGTTTTCTTACATGCAGAACCTCAGGAACTTGGTCTCTGGACTAGATATCATATTCATATTAGTGTATCACTCAGACCATAATATAGCACTGCAGCTGTATGTCTCAATTCTGATAAACATTGTACATTTCTGCTGTCAACAGTTTTTATGTGTATTTATTTATATATAAGTGTTAACATAAGTGTTTATTTATATTTATTTATATATAAGTGTATACATTTATTATTCCATATATTGTATATTAAGTATACAATATGAGTACATTGTGTTTAATGTGTGTACTCTGAATTCTGTCTGTCAGTTCATCTGTCAAGTGTTGTGTATATTGTCATGTGACAAAAAAAGTTATTTGATTGAACACTGTCGTATAATATGCAAATGAACGCAGAATCACGATAATGACAGCCGAGGCGTTACGTAACCCGCTCTTTGAAGTTACTAAAGTAACTTATGCGAATAAAACAAAAACACAAAGTTCCGAGCTGAAACTAACTTAGATTTGTTCTTAAAAACGACTTCAAAAACATCGTGGTGTTTCGCGTTACAGGTAAAAGCGTGTCAACGACTTAGCACAGTTGTCTACCACTCCAGTAACGAGGTTTGTGTTATGTAAGACTATTATTATTATCTTGTTCTTGCTATGTCAGTGAATGCACAAAGTTGCTATTTACATTAAATAAGTTTGGTTGGTGAGCTGACAACCACAACATGAAAAGCAGGAGCAGATCTGGCCGTGCCGCCAGTTCAGGCGTTCCTCGTCATCACCAAATACGGTCATCTATTAATCAGGAGAAACTATGCGTTGTGCAATGGGTTGAAACACTGTTCTCTCGTGTTTATTAAGTTACAGCACACACCGTCTCCTTAGCTGATCTTCTGGAGGTAGAGCTGGAGACTGTAGGCGTGTTTGACACCCAAAAACATGAACAACGCAAAAACACCACGCCGGAATGCAGTACGTAGGCTCTTACCTGCATTCGGGAGGTGGGAGAGGAGCTGCTGGTGCGATATGATCAGAGACATACAGACAAACTGCGACCGATCCTCATCCTGAGAGTCGGGCAGAAGGAAGGACAACACTCTGAGCTTCCGCTCCAGTCCACGGTGCCCTTACAACCAACTATAGGAAGTCCGACTCATTTGCGCGAATCGGTTCTTTTGAACAGTTCGTTTTCGATTTCAGCAACAGATTTGGCTATTTTACGCCGTTACGTAATTGCGTCACATGGCCCCTGACGTCACACAGCGTTCTATAAAATCTTATTAAAAACATTCCACAACCACGTTTCAGCTTATAAAAAAAAACATAAAGACATTTTTCAACCGAAATTTGCATTTACATTAAACAATACTAAATTTGTTTACATGTTTTGGCTAACGATTTTTTAAAAAATGCTTTTATTGATTATTCCAATGCCATGAGAACATGAGGTATTACATATTCATGTGAAATTACAATAGCTGCCAGAGAAAAGGAAGAAATGAAAAGAGAAGCTTTCAGAGCATTACATGTTTTCAAATTTTGCAGAAAATGCTCTAATTTGTTTCATATGTGTTGAAGTCATAATCAAGTAGTGTACGCATATTTGCTACTAATTTTCGACATTTCCGTTAATTAAAGTAACTTACTTTTCACCCCTTAATTGAAATCCTTGGTTTACTCCAAATGCTTTTACTATAAGATCACTTATCTGTTCTAGAATCGCAAATTCGAATGCGAATTGGACAGGTCAGTTGGTTCTCGGTTCAATGATTCAGTAGGTGAATCGAGAACAACTACTGATTCAGTTCGATTCGTGAATGAACAGTTCGGAACTGTTTTGAGAAGCGGCTCAATCGCTTCATTAAAAAGATCCGACTCAAAAGAACGATTCTTGAAATTTTGCTCACACGGTCTCTGAAATACAGCGGAAGTGGAGAACATTTGTGCTCTTGTAAAAATACGATATACAGCTCTAGTTTATTATATGCCTTTAAACGTATATACATATTCTTATGGGGAATTATTTATAATAAATCTGCACAGTTTAACTTAGAATTTATTAACACTTTTTTTTACCTTTAGCGTGCAGTTTTTGTATATTCTAGGCAGGATTTTTGAAATATTTGATATAAATGTGGCAAATAACAAGAATGTTGTTCCGGTTCCCCTATCTAAAATAATAAGAAAAAAATACAATTAATAGCTAAAACAAGACGATAGTGGAAAAGCAGGTAAATTACATAACGATGATATGGATTGCTTATTATAGCATATAAAATATAGTGTTTTTAATAGCGTTGTTCATTTTTAAGCATGCACAATATTTTTGTACTAAACCTTGATGCGCACGACACATCATAGAGATATTATGAGTGGGAACGCTTAACGCCGGTTGATGATTTAGAAGGGAAATTTAAGTGTAACACCAAAGTCTGTCAACATGGCTGCCCCCTCGAGGAGCATTTTAAGAGGTCAGTTTTAAAACGTTACATATTGTTTTTCTTATTTTTTTCTACATTTCGATATATTTTCAGAGATTAATAACATGCAGACTGTCATGGGTAGAATACTTGAGCTGATGTTTTAAATATCGCGTTGTGCATCTACACAAGCTAACAGCTTTGATCACGATCTTTTATGCTTATATGAATTTATGCAGTGTGTCTGTAGGAAGGATACTTATAGAATTTCAGTATTTTTTAAATGACTAATTAGTTAAATTGTAATCATTAACATGTCATTTTGACCCTGTCACTTTAATTCTGCTTTACACATGTGTCTTGTTTCATGCACAGTATTGTCGTTACCCAGATGTCAGAGTCTGTTCTTCACATGCAGAGCTCCATCTGTCTCCTGCAGCTCTCTGGCTGCACACAGACAGCAGCCTGTGAGATCCTACGCTGCTGCCGCAGCCAAGTGAGTTCTCTTTACACTAGTCACCATGGTAAAGATGTTGTCTAAATAATTTTGCAAAACCCCAATTCCAGAAAAATTGGGAAGTTTCATGAAATGCCATAAGATCAAGAATATGATATATGTTCATTCTCTTTAACCTTTATTTAATTGCCTCATGTACAAAGAAAAAAAGTCCATCGTTTTTACTGGCCAACTTTTAATTTTATTTTGTAAATATAACCAAAATTTGATTTTCTTGCCTGCAACGCACTCCAAAAAAGTTGGGACAGAGGCATGTTTAACACTGTATCACATCAACGTTCCGTTTAATTGTTTGGGAATTTAAGGTTCTAATATTTCAAGTTTTACAAGCAAAATTGTTGTCCAAACTGGCTTGATTTAAAAAAAAAACTTTATATGCTTAGCAGTCTGTGATTGTCGTTGTCTGATTCTCCTTTTCATGAGTGGTCATACATTTTCAATAGAATAGACCTGGTATTGTCTTGATCTAATAACCATGGACTTCCCATGAAAGATGTCATCTTGATGGCTGTACAATCCCAATACATGCCTCCATTTCAGTGGTACCTTTGCACATATTCCAGTCACCAATGCCGTTTGCTCTGCTGAACTCCCATACCATGACAATCGTTTGCGTTTGCATCTGTCGCTGATGAAAGTCTGGATGGTCCTTTTGGTCATTGGTACTGAGAACTCAACATCCATTTTTCCCAGAAACAAACTGAAACATGCACTCGTCTGACCACAGCACACATTTCCATCATCTTTTTGACTATCTGAGATGAGCCCTGGCCCACAGAACCCCATGGCATCACTGCATAGAAATGATGTATAGCTTTCTACTAAAGTAACAGAAATTCAAACTGCATTTATTGATGCAGATGCAGAATGTGTTAAGTGATAGTGGTTTTTCTGAAGTACTCCTGAGCCCATCTGGCTATATTTAACACATCTGAGGGTTCAAAGGTCATGCACATTCACCTGAGGTGTCCTGCCTTGCTCTGCACAGACTGACTTTCTCTCCCTGAATCTTTTCACAATATAATGTGAGATAGCTGGTGAAAGACATACATTTTTTGATTTTTTTTTTTTTTAATAGAGAAATGTGATTTTTATATATATATATATATATATATATATATATATATATATATATATATATATATATATATATATATACAGGGGTTGGACAGTGAAACTGAAACACCTGGGTTTAGACCACAATTAGTATGCCGTTTGGCCTCCTTTTGCAGCCAATACAGCATTATTTCATCTTGGGAATGACAAATACAAGTCCTGCACAGTAGCCAGAAGGATTTTGAGCCATTCCTTTCGCAGAACAGTGGCCAGGTCACTATGTGATGTTGGTGTATGAAAACATTTCCTGACTCGCTCCTCCAAAACACCCCAAAGTGGCTCAATAATATTCAGATCTGGTGACTGTGCAGGCCATGGGAGATGTTTAACTTTACTTTCATGTTCATCAAATCACTCTTGTCACCAGTCTTGCTGTGTGTATTGGTGCATTATCATCCTAATACACGGCACCACCTTCAGGGTACAATGTTTGAGCTATTGGGTGCACAAAGTCAACCTTCACACTCTGCTCTTATTGGTGGAATGTGCGATCAGTAAAGACTGGCCACCAGGCTGCATAAATATAGCCATGAAACCTCCAACACTATATTGGCCAGTGTTTCAGTTTCATTGTCCAACCCCTGTATATATATATATATATATATATATATATAATTTATTTTTTTTTGGACAATTTTGTCATGAAAGTGATGAGCCATGATCCAGCTTCACTTGCAAAGTCTGAAATGCTCTTTTTATACCCAAATATGATTTCCATGTCACCTGCTTTCTGTTTCATAATGGTTTAATTTGGATATTCTATAACCTTTTCTGCCAGTTTTCACTTTTATTTTGCCTCTGTCCCAGTGTTTTTGGAGTGTGTTGCAGCCATGTAAATCAAAATTTGGTTATATTTACAAAATAAAATTAAAAGCTGGCCAGTGAAAACATTGTAATTTTTTTCTTTGTACTTTAGTCAATTAAATGAAGGTTAAACAGAACGAACAGATAACATATTCACAGCATTTCACAAAACATCCCAACTTTTCTGGAATTGGGGTTGTAGATTTTGTATTCAACATGCAGACAAACTTAGAAACCATGCAAAAAATGAATATACTAAGAAGAATCAAGATTTTCATCAAAACACTCTTTTTGTAGGCAAAAAGAGAAGAAAGAGGATGCTGTTCAAGAAAAGGTGGTGAAAGAGAAAAAAAAGGTTGATGACACAAACAGACATAAACCCTATGGACTCACAGCCTGGGCTCCGGTAGATGATGTGTACATGGTGAGGCACTATCCCAAACCTGTCCATGAGACATCCGTGGCCATTGAAATGCTGAAGAACTTTCAGAAGTTGGATTTCAGCCCTGAAAACCAGCCTGTGTACATTAACCTACGTCTCGATATGAAACTGGAGAAAAAGGTACATTTTGGGTGGTTATTTTTTAAAGCTTTTAATTTTTAAAGTTATTTTAAAGTCTAATTTAAGTACATTTTGTTTAAAATATTAAATTGGCTTTTATTTCTAAATTTCTGAAAACATACACTACTGTTTAAAAGTTTAAAAGGTGTCGGTAAGAAGTCTTTTATGCTTACAGAAGGTGTATTTATTTGTTTAAAAATACAGTAAAAAAAAAACATAATATTGTGAAATGTTATTTTAATTTAAAATAACTTTTCTATTTTAATATATTGTATAATTTACTATTAATATATCATTTATTCCTGTAGTGTTGAAGTTTTTCAGCTTCAATACTTCAGTTATCAGTGTCACATGTTCGGTCAGAAGTCATAAAAACATTTCGTATGCAACTGATGCAAAAGTCTGTCTATTCTTGTGATGTTCCCCTTTGAACAGAACATTAAACCTTAATGACTTTCCATTGATTTGTTTCAGAAAAAAGTGGATCCGTTTGTTAGCACAATTCATTTACCACATCCCTTCAAGTCGGACATCAACAAAATAGTGGTTTTCACTGAGGTGGGAGCATCACTCTTTAGACAATTATGTTAAACATTACACGTAATTTGATATAATGTATTGTACAGCTCCATTTAAGGAGGCTGTACAGTTTATATGCATTAATTGCAGATTTATGGTTTTACAGAATCCAGATCAAGCCAGGATAGCGATGGAGAATGGAGCAGCATTTGCAGGTGGAGCAGAACTGGTTGAGAAGGTAAAGCTCATGTGAATCTACCATTGCTGGTAGATTCCCATCTCATGTTCTCCCTCAACTTCAAAATCCTCTTATATCGCTGTTTTACCTTTTTTTGTTAAGGGTGTTTGATCATCTTTGCATATTCACTTTGCAATGACTGGGTCGGTACTTCTGCAGCGATGTAGGGTGATTTTGAAATGATTTTTGAAGTTGAGGGAGAAAATACGATTGGAGTTTTTTGACTAACCTGTTCAGGCAGAGCAAGACGAGTGTTTGAGATGAAAAAGAATTTAAGTTTTATTTTTTAAATGAAAATAACTGATCGGTTCGCTAGATAAGACCCTTCTTCTTCGGCTGGGATCATTTACAAACACATTTGGAATCGTTTGAAGCTGCGTTTAAACTGCATTTTGGAAGTTCAAAATCGGGGCACCATATCAGTCCATTACATGGAAAAAAATCCTGAAATGTTTTCCTCAAAAAACAAAACTTCTTTACAACTAAAGAAAGACAGACATGAGCATCTTAGATGACAGGGGGTTAGTACATTATCTGTAAATTTTTGTTCTGGAAGTGGACTTCTCTTTTAAAGGTTTGCCTGTGTAAAAATGGCTTTTTTATTTTCATTGCGTTGAAAAAGTACCCACTCACGCCAAATTCAGTCTGTGTTTTGGCTATCACATAATCAATTTGTTTTTATTTTTGCAATTGCTTATTTACTTAGTGTGCCTTTTAATGTCAATTACAGATTTTAGCTGATGAGATCACAGCAGATTTTTACTTGGCTGAGCCAGACATTATACAAAAGCTGCTCCCTTTGAAGAACAAACTGAGGAAGAAGTTTCCCAAGAGCAAGAGAGGTCAGTGAGTTTCACATGTATCAGGCATGTTCTATTAATGTACAACTAAACAGAGGTTAAATGGCTTTTTTTGTTGTTGTTGTTTTGGATTTTTTGCACCAGGGTCGGTTGGAATGAATATTCCCAAAATGCTTGCATTATTCAAGAGTGGTCATGAATACATGGTGGAGGACATCTATGTTAACACACAAGTTGCAACAGTAAGTCACAGCCAACTGCTCTGAATGACAGATATTTCTATTTGTTATATAGTAAAAGAGAACAGGGTGATATCTGCTTATTTTCACATCTGTGAGGCTTTTTCCCTCACTTAACATAATTTGTTTTTTTTCTAAACAGCTGGACATGCCAAAGGAGTATATTTTGGAAAACATTCGTGCCATTGTAAAAGATGTGGCAAGCCATAAACCAGCAGAATTTGGTCAGTAATTTATGTATTGATTAATTTCATTTTATTATCCTAACCACCTCACAAATCCAGATTTTAATCACATTCTTTTGTGCAAATGCCTAGGCTGAATTCCTTTGATCATTTAAAACACTTCTAAAAGTGGATTTAAAATTGGTTGTTTTTGACTTTAATAAAATGTATTGTGTCTTTGCTTTTTTTCTTCCAGGTCCTTTTATTGAGCGAGCAATTGTCTGCAGCAGGTCAAGTGAGGGTTTGCAAATTAAATTCGAAGAATTATTACCACAGGAAGAGAAGAAGGCATGATATTTTTGCTTTGTATATATGTGCATTGTACAAAACATTTAAACTGTAATAAAATGGTAAATGTGATATTGACTAAGTGTGCGATTTTTATTCTGAAGCCAGTTTTTACAGTAGCATGTTTTAAGTCCAATGTGGTCAATAAGGATGTGCTGTTGCAATGGATTTCGACCCACATTGAGCATCAGAATGAAGTTGGTATGGAATGCCAAAAACTATTTGCATATGGTGACAAATGTTGCCTTAACACTATTACCCCTCTATCTACACTACTTACAAAAACTCTTTATCCTTAAAGCATGTTTTTTGTTTTTTTTTTAGATTGTGCTTAAGCCAAATACAGTTTTAGAGTTATTATTTTGTTTTTAAAAAGCTCAAATATTCATAAGTACATCCCAACACTTGCTGAAATGCATAATGAATTGTGGTGTTAAATACCTTTAATATGTGACTATTGCAAAAGTCTGTCTATTCTTGTGATGGTATACGTTAAATTTAATATATTGCTAAATAAACTATAAAGAGCGTTATTATGAGTTCACTGGATGGCTCTTGGCTCTTGTTTTTAGTGAAAATAAATTGTAAAAATATGATATAATTTCTCCATAAATTGTCCAAACCAACTGTAAAAGAAGAACAAAAGCAGTTCATTAAAGAGCATCAAAGAGCCAGCTTATTAGAAATTTAGATTTGGAAGCAAGCTAGAGAAGTTGATTAATGAAGAAAATAAATATTTTTTTGTGTTTGTGTGTGTGTGCATTGGGAAGATGTACTTCCCACAGAAGGCCTAGGCCCAAGCCTATAGGGTAAAAGTTCAGTTTTTATATTCACATATTTTTAAACTTTGTTTAATCATTTATACAACTTGGGCCTAGGAAAAGAAATGCTTTGAATTTTTTTCCCCCCTGCTTTTTTTCTGGCCCTGTCATCCCCTACTTCTAACAGCAGGTGGCAGTAGAAACTGCCGCTCACACATTATTTCTAAACTAATCGAGCTCAGTTTTAATGCCAATGCAGTACTTTTTGTTTTCATTTTTGTCGTTTTCAACATATCCTTGTTACGGGCTAAGATTAGTTTTTGCTACAATAGCTATGTATGCAAATATTTATGTATAAATATTTAATTACAAGAAACATTCTGTCTTAGAAATAGAGCAATTATGATTTTACAGACAAGCTTACTGTATGTGAAGAGATTTGAAAACAGCATTTAAAAATGTAGCATGGTTAAAAAGATTTGTTTACAAGTGTTCAATATATTTCTGTTTTTGTCCCTGAATGAGCACCAAGCAAGGATCAGATTGCTCTGCTGCACGTGACTCAGGAATCTTTAACCGTAAACTGCACTACTATTTTAAGTAGTAAGTGAATATTTTTCAATAATTTATTTTAATGCACTCACAACGTTGTAGAAATATAATTTGCATAATTTCACCAAGTTTGGAGTGCATTTTAAACACAAATTAATTTGCTTTAAAAACGCAAAAATGTTTAGTTCATAGCATTCAAAGACCACCACAAACCTAATACCCGTCAAAACTTTGATGGCCACAGGTTTTGTTCCCACAGTGGTAAAGGGGGAGGAGGGGGCTTCTCAACTCGTGAATGCAGCTGGTCGTGTCTCCAATAACTCACTTTAAAGAGCGACTTGTACGCTCAGTGGTTGTTAGTGCGTGTTCCTCTGTAATTATTCGCCTTCAAGTTGTCTTTGCAATGGTCCCGTACTTTTAAAAGGCAGGATTTTCGTGTGGGAACCGCTCTCTGTGAGGAAGTTTCGCTGGAGAGCGCACTGGACTGTATCCACTCGGACTGGATGCTTCCCAGTTACGATACCGACCGTCCGCAAGACTTCAAGCTCAGGCGCTGGTGATTGATTTGAGTCCGCAGGAGAGCAACGATGATACGCACTAATTCACATTCAAGTTAAAGCGATTGTATTTTTGAGCATTTTGGATTAACGCAGTTTCTAAAGCGAATATGGGTCCTCTTTGGATCCTTCTAACCATTTTAATTGGATACAGCACCAGCTTGCCCGGAGCACAAGGTTCGTGTTTATGTTATCGTGATTTTTCTGAATTCATTGGTAAATGTTGCCTGATATAGATAAAACGCGCAGGTCAACGCGCATTTCTTTTCTGAACTGGTAGTTGGAATAAAATCGATTTACAAATCTGGATAAATCTGTTTGTCCCGTAGGTACGCGGGGATATATGCAATAAAAAAGCAATGCGCAATACAGAGTCCCACAATATTAAATAACTCTATGACTATGATATCTCAGAATGATGCTGTTTATAAAACGGCACCCGCATCCTTTATCTGTTATCTTGATCTTTCCACATCAACTTGATACATTTGCATAAATTCACTATAACTCACTAGCTAGTGATTATTATTGAGAAATAGTGTGACAGTTAACATTGTTGCCATTGTTTCTCAAGATAAACATGCATTTCCTGAGAGAAGCTAGTAAGACTTGGATTTTAGACATCATAACATCACAGTTAACTTCATCTTCACAGGAGTTTCTGGCCAATGTTTTCACGCTTGCAATCTAATGCAATTTTTGTAGTCTTAAATGCGTTTATTTTCTGATTAAGACATCATAACATTACAGTTAACTTCATCTTCACAAGAGTTTCTGGACTATGTTTTAATGCTTGCAATCTAATGCAATTTTTGTAGTCTTATAAATGCATTTTCTGATTTAGACATCATAAAATCACAGTTAACTTCATCTTCACAAGAGATTCCGGACCATGTTTTCATGATTACCTGCTTGCAATCTAATGCAATTTTTGTAGCTTTATTTATTTTCTGATTTGTTTGAGTGATTTTACTGTTTAGCTTTAAATAATTTCAGTCGTTTAGTCATTACTCCCATCTGTATTTGTGTTAACATTGTGAATTAATGTCAAACCTGTAAAACTGTGCAAGATTATAACATGCTGACATCCTTTCTTATTACAGCCTTTGCGGGTCAACCGTTAAATTTCATTATTGAACCGTGTGACAATCTTTTGTGTTCTTTAGCGTTGGGTGACAACAAGGGCATTTATAAATGTCCAAGACATTGTCAGACACTTGATTGCCGTGACTGTGACATTGGTCCACAAGTAATCACGAACTTGTCAATTGTCCTGCAAGTGAAAGCTGATGTATCGATCCTTTTCCACTCCTGTTCACCTCATTTTCTTCATTCACAGGAGCGTGTGTCCATCAAGGCTCATTGTATGCGGTACGTATCCATTCCTCTTCTTATTTTCACTTCCTTTTAATTTTGATTAATGTACTTGTGTTGAGATCTGGGGCTTTAAGCAATATTCCTGGCCCATTTATGCAAGACATTGTGTTGTTAATTATTTAGAGGCCCATTATCACAGCACTAGCATTGAAAGGATTCACCTGATAAAGTGTCAGTCAGAAAAGGTCTCACAGTCACTACACATGTATTTGAGGAGAAGTGCCTCATAAATAATGAACATGTGCTGACTTTGTGAATGGTAATGAGGAGGAGATGGTCTGGATTATGTATCTTGAGAAATGAAGAGAAACCTTATATTCAGGTGTCTCTTCTACAGCTCAGTGCAAATTGCAAGGCACCTTTCAGATTCCCATGCGTTTTGTGGTTGTTGATGATGAGATTGGCCTTTTGTTTTTCCTTTTGCAGAGCTAATGGTTTGGATGTGAACATGTATGTGTGTAATTTTGTACTTCATCCATACATACCTGCAGGAATAGTGAGATTGTAAGTGCACCAAAGCACTTTTTGTGTCATTACAGAGAAAATATCTGGCAGAAATGCTCAACACAACCTTTGTACATGGAACTGTGGTGCACAATGGTTTTTCTTAATGGTTTAATGGAGAGTAATGACATCTCTGGCTCTGCTATTGTGTAATGACAGTAATTAAAAGTAGTGTAAACACAGCAGCGAGATTCCTTTCTGAGAACCGGGAATGGAAGTGAATGGTATGTGTGCTTTATTTGCTATAACATGGCTCCTCCTGGGATTCAGGAGGCTTTGTGGGGGAAAGGGGGAGAGGGTTGGGAAGACGGTCGTGGACAGGTGGAGACATGCTGGAGGGAGTCAGGAAGAGGCTCTTTGGAGTTCAAAAGAAAAGTCAGCCAAAACACCTGGACAAGGAGCCAAAGAGTTCAGATATGGAAAAAGAGTGGATTTAAGTAGCAATTATGCCTCCAAAAACTTTTCAGAAGCTGTTTGCTAAATCAAAGCACTAATTAGGATAACAAGTGAATGGTAAACCCCAGTCAGAATTGGATGTACAGTTGATCTTTATTTTATTTATTTGGTTTCTTGGTGTATTAGAAATATTAATAAGAGATTTGATTCTGTAGTACTTGTACAGCTTTCTTCGGATGGCTAATTATGTGTTTTGTGTTAACTTTTTAACACTTTGCTCGATGATAGTGAAGGAAAGTGAAGGTACACTACCGTTCAAAACTAGAAGAAAATACATTTATTCTGCAAGGTTGCTTGAAATGTTTTAAAAAGTTACTGTAGTGACATTTACACTACCAGTCAAAAGTTTTTTAACAGCAAGATTTTTAATGTTTTTTTTTTTTTTTTTAAGAAGTCTCTTCTGCTCACCAAGCTTGCATTTATTGGATCCAAAGTATAGAGAAAACAGTACAATTCTGAAATATGTTTACTATTTAAAATAACTGTTTTTTATCTGAATATATTTTAAAATATAATTTATTCCTGTGATTTCAAAGCTGAATTTTTAGCATCATTACTCCAGTCACATGATCCTTCAGAAATCATTCTAATATTCTGATTTGCTGCTCAAAAAAAATATTATTATTATTATTATTATTATTATGTTGAAAACAGATGAGTAGAATTTTTTTCAGGTTTCTTTCCTGTTTTAAATATTGATAATAATAATAAATTTTTTTTTTATTGGGTCATTTTAAAAAAAGCAAATCAGCATATTAGATGCTGAAAATTTAGCTGTGATCACAGGAATAAATTATATATTTATATATATATATATATATATATATTCAAACAGAAAACAGTTATTTTAAATAGTAAATATATTTCAGAATTTACTGTTTTTGCTGTACTTTGGATCAAATAAATGCAGGCTTGGTGAGCAGAAGAGACTTCGTTAAAAAAACATTAAAAATCTTAATAAAAACTTTTGACTGGTACTGTATAATGATTTCTATTACAAATCAGTGCTGTTTCTTTTAACTTTCTATTAGTTGAGAGTCTAGAAAAAAAATGTAGCACGATGTTCCAATCAATTTTTAAAAATTGATAATAATAAGAAATGTTTCTTGAGAACCAAATCAGCATATTAGGATGATCTCTGAAGAATCACATAACACTAAACACTGGAGTAACTGCTGATGAAGATTCGGCTTTGCCATTGGAGGAATAAATTATATTTTAAATATATTAAAACAGAAAACAGTTATTTTGTTTGTAATAATATATCACAATATTAAAATTTTAACAATATTTTTGATCAAATAAATGCAGCCTTGGCGAGCATAAAAGACTTTTTTAAAATAACAAACTACTGAATAGTAGAATATTTTCAATTTTCACATTTTTTATGGCAGTAGAAACTAAGCATTTGTTGTTGTGTGTAACAGTGATATTAAGTTGAACGTGTGTATGTAATTATTGTTGTGTGACATTAGTTGAACATGCAAATGTAATTTGAAGAGCCTGTTGAGAGTTATTTGGCAGTTGCTCTAAAGTTTTTCTGTCATTATTTATGACTCTCCTACTTCAGCCTTCAGCGTTTTGAAAACAGAGAGCATTAAATACAACTGAACTAAAACTGTAGATGATATGACAGATGGGGGGACTTCTCAGGAGTGTTAATTTTGTCCTAGCAGGCGCTGGTAGAAAAAAAGCAGTTTTATGCATTTCTGCTGTGAAGAGTCCTTGCAATGAATACAGTATAAAGATTAATGAGACCCAGTGCAACAGCACTCACCCTTTCCATTCAGCAGCACGCTCTGAAATAAGGTACAACACCACATCTAAACATATCACTCATGCCCTGGAGCACAAATTCCTTGCATTGCAAGTAGTCCGCCTCTAAGCAATCGAAATGTAGGGCAACTTAAGAATAGACAGACTAAACAGAGAAATGGCACAGATTTTGCTTGTTTGATTGGGTTTAAAAGAAAATATTTAGCTAATTTTAATGCATCCACAGTTAGTAAATAGGAACTAGTGGGAGTAAAATTAATTTTAACATTATGCAATTTTGTAATTAACTACTTACAGTCTTTAGAAGTTTTAAAGTAAGTAAGGATATATGGTTTAAAGGGGTCTTCGGATGCAAAGTTCACTTTTACATGTTGTTTAAACATTAATGTGTGTTGGCAGTGTATGTACAAATCTACCTTATAAAAATCCATGCAGTGGTTTTTAAATTATTCTGTAAAAATAATATCCCCTTTTTCAAATCGAGCCATCCTCAGATGCCTGTCGGTGTGGCGCTCCCATGATAGTTGACTGACATGAGCGTCTTACCTCAGACTCACCTTAAATCAGCTGTAACAGTCCAACCTCCATTGTTTCAATGCCGGAGCAGAGATGTAAATTAGACAAGAATATCTCTGATTGATAATAATAATGAACACAGTGGTCGTCATTTACTCCCGACATCTGAGCCGCTGAAGATGCAGTGGATTACATTTGTTTGTGAAGGGAATGCGCCTCCAGATCTACACATATCTGTTTATGTTCGCGCGAATCATTCGTGATCCAGCTTCACTTACAGCAGAAGTGAGTGTAAGGGTTTTTTTTATGAATCTTTGCAATCGCCTTTTCTAATAATGTGCTAGTTAGCACGTTTAACGGCTAAATGCGGCTAAAGTAAACAGGCTCGTCTCTCCACAGAGAGAAGAGAGGGGCGGGGTAAGCAGAGCTCATTAACATTTAAAGCAACCTTGACCAGAACAGGATGATTTTTGCAGAGCTCATTTTGGCAAGGTAAAAAGGGTGTTGTTTTACACAACCATTGAGAATTTTTAACCAAAGTATATTAGAGACTTTTTATTAAGACCCTAAAGAATCATATCAACTTGTGAAAAATGGGCATCCGATGACCCCTTTAAAATGCTATGTACACTACCAGTCAAAAGTTTTTAATGTTTTTTTAAAGAAGTCTCTTCTGCTCACCAAGCCTTTATTTATTTAATCCAAAATACAGGAAAAGCAGTAATATTGTGAAAATTTTTTACTATGTAAAATAACTTCTTTCTTTTTGAATATATTTTAAAAGAAAGAAATTAATAATGTTTTTTGAGCAGAAAATCAGAATATTAGAATGGTTTTTGAATGATCATGTGACTGGAGTATTGATGCTAAAAATTCAGCTTTGAAATAACAGGAAAACAATTACATTTCAAAATAAATTCAAACAGAAAAGATTTTAAATATTAAATAGTTTTTTAAATATTTTAAATAGCTAAATATATTTTAAATACTGTTTTTGCTGTACTTTGGATTAAATAAATGCAGGCTTGGTGAGCAGAAGAGGCTTCTTTTAAAAACATTAAAAATCTTACTGTTCAAAAACTTTTGACTGGTAGTGTATCTATAGTTATCTCGTTTAGGGATTTTATTTTGTAATTTTAACCTCCTAATAAATTAAATTGTGTGTGGAAGGAATACAGTGTTACTCCATTTGAGATTTAGTAGGGTAGGCGTCACTAGTAATTGATGTTCATTCTGGAGCTTTCATGCCACCCATGATGCCTTTTAGGATGATAGCCATGATCTTCAGAGGATAAAGCCCAGGGCTTCATGACCTCAGGGTGCATGGAAGTTCTCGCCATCTTAAGCCTCCTTAGGGTGTTTTTCTACTGTTCACACACCATCTTTACTTTTATATCTAGGCTGGCCATTTAATACTTGGCCTATTTTTAAAGTTCTCAACACACTTGAATGTGAAGTTGAACTCTAATCCTGCAGACTTTTACATTAAAAAAAAAACTTCATAGAACTTATATTCTCTGTTGCTAGTAATCACAAACCTTTTTATTTACTGTTGGATTTTATTTCTACAGTTATAATTTGTGGTGAGCAGAGCCTGTTTATTCATGCTCCGTTAATGAAGGAGGTATTCCATACGCTTCCTGGTGTGGATTACTTCATGTGGTTTAATGGGTAATCCTGCAGTCCTTTAGGTACCAAACTGGCTTTGACCTTTCTGGCCCACTGAACACATACAATTTTGCCCCACTGTTTGAGCTAAACAGCAATATGACAAACCAGTTGAGTAAAGAGCAAGCAGGGATATTTGAAAAGTGGCTTAGCAGTCTTTAAATTCCTGGATCCAGGATTTCCTGGACGTTCAAACAGAGCACAGATTTTGAGTTGTTCTTTAAGCATGCACATAGATACTTGCTTAAAAGCAAACACCCTGCTTGACTAATAGACAAACACTCCAAACAGGTTAAACTATCTAAAACCCCCTTAAACAGCTAGTTCTGGCTTGGCGTTGTCATTTCTGAGTTGCTTGTCTGGAGGTCATCGCCTTTTGTTCCTTAGTTCATTCCAAGTGATTGTCTTACAGCTCTGAGTTGAAGCGTGTTTGCATCTTGTCTAACGCTGTGGACAGATTGCTAGTTTTAAATGGTATGTATTCTTAAACAGGACCTCAGAGGATGTTTAGCTAGCTTTTGTCTAATGTTTATGTTATTAATGTGGTGATGATCTGTTTCTCCAAGCAACTTTACTCCCTCTCCGCCTAGTAAATAGTTAAAAAGAAGGCACATTTTACGTTATTTATGGCCGTGACTGTTAAACAGATGAGTTAAAGAGAAAACTGTGGCATCATTTGCTCACCTTCATGCTGTTCCAAAGCTAAAAGATGAAATTTTTAAGAATTTTGGGAACAAATCAGTTTTGGTCCCTGTTGCCATTCTGCGAAATATCCTCTTTTATGTTCCACAGAAGAAAGAAAGTCATACAGTTTTGGAACGACATGAGGTTGAGATGACAGAATGTCCAATTTTGGGTGATGGCTATTAACCGGGTTGGAGAAATGAAGGCCGAGTACCATTTAGAATTGAACTGAGAATGCATTTTACAATTATAGTTCAGTTTGGAATGTAAGGACGAGGAAGAACTGAATTGACACTTAAAGAAATTAATCTAACCAATTTTTAAGTAAAAAAGCAAAATGTATTAAAACAGACTGAAAGCTGGTTTGACAGAGGCTTGGCTGAAAGTTTTGAAAAAAAAAAGTTTGAAAAACTTTAGGTAAGTAATGATGTATGAATGGATGAATAGATATTTTGCTGTGTAACACAAGCAAATGTTCATGAGGCTTCCATTTGTTTTGACGTTTGGTTTTTCTGAGATTAAAACTTTACTCTGGAGGTTCAGCGTTATATGAGATCTCGTGAGAAATGAACTCCAGAAGATAGCACCTGAGTTCGGCTACCTGTCGCTCCTCCGTAAGTGCAGCTGCTGGCAGAAGTCAAATCACTGGCAGTCAGAATAATTCATGTTCAGACACGATTGATTCTGACATTTAGGATTCAAAACTTCATGCACTACAATTTCATCCCCTGCTGATTAACCACAAGCTGGAGCTTTTGGGAATGGAGGACTACGCTCTAAAAAAAAAAGGTGCTAAAAAGCAATAAAAGTGTGTTTGTCAAATGGTGCTATGTAAATGAAACCCATTCTCTTCCTTAGATTTTAGAGATGTTACTGTACTCTCATATGTTTGCTGTGAATGGGAATTTACTACAATAACAGAAGCTTTTTTTGATTCATTTTTATGCTTTTTGGAGGTAAAAAATCCTTGTGTTTCTGGAATATTTCCTGATGGGGGGCTTTGGAGGAAAAATGTTTGAGAACCATGTTATCTTCAGGAAATACACTGTATTTTAATGTTGTTTTTTAATCTGTTCCCCAACTAAACTAAGAGAGAGTTAAAGAATTAGGGGTCAGCAGGTTCTTTGTATGGCAGTGGTGCTATATAGCACCTTAAGAACTGCTGAAGAACCGTTGAAGAACCATACTGGGCTTAACAGGTTCTTTATACGGAAGCTACAGTACAGTGTAGGTGAGGTCAAAAGTTTAGAATAATTAAAATGGTAATTATTTTACCAAAATAAGAGGGATTATACAAAATGCTTGTTATTGTTTATTTAGTAATGACCTGAATAAGATATTTCAGATAAAATATGTTTACATATAGTCCACAAGAGAAAATAATAGCTGAATTTACAAAAATGACCAGGTTTACATCCCCTTGATTCTTAATACTGCATTGTTACGTGAATGATCCACATTTTTTTTGTTTAGTGATAGTTGTTCATGAGTCCCTTGTTTGTCCTGAACAGTTAAACTGACCCCTGTTCCGAAAAATCCTTCAGGTCCCACAGATTCTGTGGTTTTCCAGCATTTTTGTGTATTTGAACCCTTTGCAACAACGACGGTATGATTTTGAGATCCATCTTTTCACACTGAGGACAACTGAGAGACTCATATGCAACTATTACAGAAGGTTTAAACACTCACTGATGCTCCAGAAGGAACAAAACATGCATTAGGAGATGGGGGGTGAAAACTTTTGAACAGAATGAAGATGTGAACATTTATCTTATTTTGCCTAAATATCATATTTTTTTATTTAATACTGCCCTTCAGAGTCTACAGAAGATAGTTACATGTTTCCCAGAAGACAAAATAAGTTAAATTTACCCTGATCTTGTGATCCCCTGTCCTATAATACATCACGTTTCCTTCTCAAGCTGGAACTTTTGACCTAAACCACCCCAAAGAAGCACAGAAGAACCTTTTTTTTGTGTATACTCTTGTGCAGAATGAACTGACAGTGCCTTTTTTAAAGGTTAACCCAAAGTTGAATTGCTCATAAAGTGTTTAATTTTGAAATGAGAGTGTTTGCGGAGAGTGCCTTGTCAGAGATTCAGCATCTCCTTGTGGTTAGCTTCACATCTGTGACTTTGCCCCTGCCATTGTTTCTGTTGTGTTTTTGAGCATGGCTCCCTCTGTCAATTCCATGGAGACAAGCGGAGGTGATGCAACAGAGGTGCGGAAAGACGGTAGCCTGAGGAAAGACAGCCAGACGGGGCCTGTCTCTGGCTCCAGCCTTCTCCCCCCTCAAGTGCCTAATTTTGGTTCTTGCTCATGTTCTCCTGTTCGGTGGCAAAACAAAAGCTTCACGGTGTGGCCTGCCGCACAAGACGTCGGGACTGAGTTTGCACTTGTTTTGCTGGTAAAAGAGATCTTCACACATTAAATCTACAGGTCTTGGCGAAAGTCCCAACTGATAACAAGGGATCTAACATCAAGCCTCAGCCAAGCAAACTTTCTTCCAATTCCACGTTCTTCAGCAGTGTTTGATAGTGAACTTAACTAGAGGCAAGCCCCTGGCAGGTTCGTGCAGCAAAATGAATAGCTTTTATAATCAGCATCAATTCAATCCAGACTGGCATTTATGAGAGTAATTTAGGCATGATTTGTGATAAAATTAAAGCACGTGATCCTTATCTTGATTGTGTCTTGGAATTTTATTACAAAGCTCCTTTTCAGAGTGTTGAATGGAAACTCCTGAGATGTTTTGCCGGTTTAAAAAGGAACGCCGGAGTCTGTTGTGGAAATATTAATCCACCTCATGAATGGCCCCTTATCACCGGTGCCATTTTAAATGGTGGGGAATTAGAAAGCAAACACATGGCAGACTTTCGCAATGCTCTATAGTCAAACTTAAACTCCTTTAATAGCAGGACTGTTCTCTAATTAAAGACATCCCAAATCACTGCTGACATATTCACTGCAATCAAGAGATAAAACACCTCAGAGCCAATCATTTACACAGTTAAAGGATTAGTTCACTTCCAGAATAAAAATTTCCTGATTTACTCACCTACATGTCATCCAAATTGTTCATGTCTTTCTTTCTTCAGTCGAAAAGAAATTAGGGTTTTTGAGGAAAACATTCCAGGTTTTTTCTCCAGATAGTGGACTTCAATGGAAGCAAACGGGTTGAAGTTTCTGGGTTGAAGCTCTACACAATCTCATTTGAGGAATAAGGGTCTTATCTAGCAAAACGATCTATCATTTTCTGAAAAAAAAACCCAAAAACAAATACTTTTTAACCACAAATACTCGCCTTGCACTAGCTTGATATCACCCATTCGAACGCATTTCACAATGGAAAGGTCACACGCGACGTAGAAGTATCAACCCAGTGTTTACAAAGTGCATGTGCAAAGAAAGCCCTTTACAAAACAAGGGTAAAGCAATGATGTCTGACAATTTTGAAGTTGGAGGAGAAAATGAGATGGAGTTTTTCACCCTAACCTACCCTTTTAAACCAAAGTACACAGACAATGAACTAACCGTGTGTGACGTTTCCAATGTGATTATATAATGCGTAAAGCCAAGCTAGTGCAAGATGAGCATTTGTGGTTAAATAGTATATAAATTTATATATTTCGAAATCGACCGTTGGTTTAACTAGATAAGACCATTATTCCCCGGCTGGGATTGTGTAGATCCCTTTGAAGCTGCATTGAAACTGCAGTTTGGATCTTGAACCTATTGGCTCCAATTGAAGAAAATTATATGGAGAAAAATGGAATGTTTTTTTCTCAAAAACCTTAATTTCTTTTCAAATGAAGAAAGAAAGACATGAGCATCTTGTATGACACTGGCTTGAGTAAATTATGAGGCAATGTTTATTCTGGAAGTGAACTAATCCTTTAAGTGTCTTTCAAATGGACTTTCTAGCATGTTGTGGTAAAAACATTGAGTGGATGTATATTTGTGTATATGTATTATGTGTTGCATTGTGTAAATACTGTATAATAATGTATTTCTTTGCTTATCTGGTAAGGAGGTTTAGTAGGGTTTAAGAAGCACAGCTGATACTTAGAGCAGATAAATGTGTTAATTCTTCAGAGCTTTTAGACTGGTTGCACCAATCTGTGACATTGTCTTGAGCATCTGAAGCATTTTAAGTGGGTTCATTGTTTTTTTGTTTGTCTTTTGTGTTAGCTGTGTATGGCCTATATGTTCCTTTTGGTAAGAAGCTATTCATAAAACACATTTCTGAGTTTGTCTTTCAAAAGTTCTTTTATGCTCACCCAGGCATTTATTCAAATAACAATATAGTAAAATGGGGTGTTGTAAAATATTGCAATTTAAGAATGTTCAAAAGAACAGCATTTATTTCAAAATAGAATTCTTTAACTTTTTTATCAATTTAATACATCCTTGCTGAATAAACAGATAAACTAACTTTTGAACAATAGTCCATAACACAAATGCATATTACAAATTCTTATTTTTACATTTAAATTTTCCACATTTTATCTGCTAGACCACCTCCTCCATCGAAAAGCCTCCAGGGTGTTTCTTTAAGAGTTGGATGAGAATTAAAGAGACGTGGGGGGTTCAGATCAACACAATAGAGTAGGCGGGTTAAGTGAGGGCTCTAAAGGTTAGTGACCTTTACACCATGGATCTTCTCGTAAGCAACTCTACTGTGGGGGTCAAACTTTGACAGGAAGTGTGTAAAGGGTGACTGTCTATGTACTGTAGCAGGAAAACGAGTTGAACTCATTAGCGAAATAATCAGTCTCATTCTCTTTGTTGTGGTTTTGTAAACTGCCTTTGGCTCATTTACCACTTAATTGAATGGAAGTATTTAATAACTGTTATTTTATATGGTTTAAGAATCCTCCGGTTTTCTTTTGTCATTAAACTTTTCAAAGATTAGGAAATTATATGTTCAGCTACACAAGCTGTCTTTAAAAAAATGAAAGGAAATCAAAGCGTGTCCTCAGCTGAACTAGTTGTGCCTAGGTTGGGTTGATATTAGAGGGTCTTTTAGCAGCCAGCCGTCCTGTAAGCCCTGAAGCCCTTGCTTCTCAGTGGTGACTAGATGCTACAAACAAACCTGTGGGTGTATTAATAGAAAGCAATTACATTTGCTCGGGGTCGTGCTGCCCATGCCTTCCCTTTGGACACAGGCATTCTTTATCTTGTCTGCTGGAAATAGCAGACGGCCTCCACCTTCTTTCTTATGCGGGACCAAGTCAGCAATGTATGCTTACAATTGTGGCAGGCAGGCAAGGTAAACAAGCCCCTCTGATTGTTCACCGCCCTCCGCACACAGAGATCCAGAGACGTCGTTAATCTCATCAGTTCAAAGCTGCCATCACCCGCAAGCGCAGTTCAACAGCCAAACCCACTGGGGCTGTGTTTTCCTCTTTTTTCCCCCACAGTTTTCACACTTCCACTAGGATAGATGAAGTTAGACAGGTTGGAATTGTTTACACCTGGTATTAAGGTCTTAGGTGATCCGATCACAGGTGGCCAGACGAGACAGATTGCGCTAATGCCAGGCATAAACAGCAGAGCATTATTGGTTGTTAAATGTGGCTTTTTCATTGTCTGTTAAATGCGACATTATTTCTAGTTGGCGAAATTATTGTCAAACACATATTACAATTCTGTGAGGCACACAGGCGTTTGGTTTCATTATTCTCATATTTGTGATTCATCTTGTTTTTTTGTTTTTTTTTTTGAGTTGGCCAAAAGGATGTGTTATTATAATATCAGCTAGCCAATATATTGCTTGAATATTGAATATTAATAATAATTGGTTATTGGTATTGGCCAGAGTTTTCATATCTGTAAGTATGGGTCACCATACTTGACAATACGTCGTCACTTTCACTTTCTTTTCTTTCACTTTAAAATAATATGGTAAGACACACCAGTTTGCAACATCAAGCAGCAAAACGAGCTGTTTTGTACAGATAAAAATAGCTGGAAGCGAATGACATTAGAAGGTAGACCAATTAAATTTACAAATGGTCCTGGCCGCTCTTATGGGAAAATAAGGTGGATATAACCTTTTCAGTTGCAAACAAAGGCAATGTCTACACAAATCTGGATAGATTTGAAAATGCTTTTTTTCCTATTTTGGCCTTCTGTCCACACCGAGACAGCATTTATATTCTGCAAAAATTGAGCTTTTTAAAAATGTGAAGTAGATACATTTGAAAATGCCGTTTTTGCATTGTAATGTGGACTGTGAAAATGGAGAGGAATTCAAAAAACGATGACGCATGTTTAGTCATGTCACACATATTGTACCAATAGATACCTGTTTATACCAGTACTGTGCCTGTTATGTGCTTTCTTCTCTTCCTTTCATAGTCCTGCAAAGATGACAGAAAATTGCTCGCAATTGCTGTCCTACAGCAAAACTGTGTTTTGCATTTGTGGCATTTGTGTTTTAGAGCAAACATAAAATGGTGATTGAGTGCGACCTGGACGCATCAGTGAATAGTGAGATATTTTGCTAAATAAAATGATGCTGCCAGAAAACTAGCTTGAGAACTTTATTATGTTTGTGTCATCTCAGTGAGCTTTTATGGAGGTTTACGAATACACAGTAAGGTGAATTTAGCAATTTTCTAAAGTTTCAGTGTGAATAAGAAACACTAGTGTGGACGGAGAGCTTTTTGAAACGTAAATGTATTTGGATTATTGTAGATGTAGAAAGTTCTACATCACCATTATGTTAAGCTAACGCTTAGCTCAACTTAAAGGAATAGTTCGCCCAAAAATGAAAATTCTGTCGCTAATTACTCACCCTCATGTCGTTCCAAACCTGTAAGACCTTCGCTCATCTTCGGGAACACAAATTAAGATATTTTTGATGAAATCTGAGAGCTTTACGACCCTCTATAGTCCATGTGACGTCAATGGTTCAGCTGTAATTTTATGAAACTATGAGGGTGAGAATTTTCATTTTTGGGTAAACTATCCCTTTAAAAATCAAGCTTATTGAACTTGAATCCACAAATAAGAACATTATTTTTGAGGTTATCTCTATGTTTTATGAAAGCACAGACCAACAGTTAATACAACAGTTTTTTCCAAAAGTTGTAGACTCAAAACAGTCCTCAATCTGGTTGCCTCAAGTTTTCTGAACTGCTGTTTTTTTTTTTTTTACAGTGTAGTATTTTCATGTGTCTCAAACATGTTTCCTTTGAAAAATGTGACTTTTTTTGTCAGGGTTTCTAATGTAATTATTGTTAAGTCTGGTGAGTTTCAGGCAAATCACTCAATAGTCATGCAAGAACCATATATTCTCTTTCTCTTTGGCGTAGTGCTTTCCTGATGTCTCTGTGTTGAAAGGAATGCTCTTGTTCTTTGTGTCGCCTGTCTTTACTCTCCGGTCAGGGTTGGCTAATGGCCAGTCTCTGTGCTACGGGATGATTTGCAGGTAGACAGCGCTGTGAGACTTCTAGTGCTCAATTGCTTCGCGTTCCCTGTGGTTATCCCACGGCTGTCTTTGTCTCACCACCTGTCTTTTCCTCTTCTCCTCTCCTGTCATCCATTTTAACATCAAACGAACGCTACACTTAGCCTCTCTCTGTTCAGGTGTCATGACAGTTATTGTTAGCGGTGCAAAACACCTGGATAGAGTCTGCCTCGCCTCTTAATGGGGAAAACTGTAATTTGCAGCGGAAAGATTATGAAAAAAAGAGAGCTACGGAAGAGGAGGGCAATCCTTCAAGGTATTTTCAGAGGCAAGCGCTGATCTGTCATTAGCTTCTACTGTTTTGTCATTTCACAGGCGTATGGGTGAAAATTATCATTTGCGCTATCGGCGCGGTAAAGAGATCTGAGAATGTTTATGGGAAATGTAATTCATCTACAGAAGATTTGCTTTTCAGTTCCTTCACTTGCTTTAGGGCTCTGTAGAGTAGTTCAAATCGTATTTTAGGGGTTATAAGTGGGGACCTTGCTAGACTCAGATTTTCACTTTGCTCTATTTGGTTTCTCTGTGTTGAAGAGGTTTTTGAAGTAAAATGTTGCTGAAATGATCAATGCACTGAAAGCATTCAAGCTTTCTCTCTCTGCGATGAGTGCTGAAGAACAAGGCTTCAGTGTGAGGGGTCTCTGACAGAGCCGTGAATAAATACTCTGAGCTCTTTTCTTGTGGGGAAGAATTTGACAGCACATTTACTTTGATAAGCTGAATCCAGGTGTGATGCAGGTGTGTCATTCCTTTCAAATACTTTCATTTAGCAGCTCAGTGAGTCATGTCATGCATACATAAGTCTGGGTTCAGTAAGTTTTTTTTTTTTTTTTTTTTAAGGAAATTAATACTTTTATTCAGCAAGGACACATTACATGGACCAACAGTGACAATAAAGACATTTATAATGTTATAGAAGATTTTAATTTCTAAATAAATGCTTTTCTTTTGAACTGTCCATTCATCAAAGAATCCTAAAATATATATATATATATATATATATATATATATATATCACTCAAAGGTATCACAATTTTCCACAAAAACTATTTGGAACAAATAGATAATAATAAGAAATGTTTCTTGAGCATCAGATCAGCATATTAGAATGATTTCTGAAGGATCATGTGACATTGACGGTTGGAGCAATGGCTGCTGAAAATTGAATGATAGTGTATACCTATACAAAACTTGCTTCTATTATGAACATTTTAATGAAGTTTTACACTGCTGTTGCACTTTATTAAGCAGATATGGTGCAAAATGGTGCAGAAACACTTAATATGCTTAATTTAAGTTCAGATTTTGTTAACTTTACCTCAGAATGTCTTAGTGTCTGTTTCTGGGTGCCTACATACAAGACAAACTTCATCCTTCATAGTCAAGCAGTAGTTCAGAACCTAAATTGGGATTAAAGACCTGAGAGACATTCCACTCCCTGCCCTCAAGTCATACCATAACAAAGCCAAATTAATGAGCACCAGAGGTACTCAAGATAAGCCACATACAAAAGCCTCTTTTTTTGTCCCCCTAGAGGTAAGATTTAACTTTTGGTACCCAATGTTTCTTTACTGCCGTTCCATGGAAAGGGAGTGATAATGAGTGAGCAGAGCTTTCATCCACCCCCTACTTCATCTTCATTTGTGTGTGAGGATTACAGAAACCCTGTTTACATTTTAAAATGCATTTTTGTTGATCTGTGTGAAGAGAGACACTGCCTTTAAGAGACTGTTTTAACTCTGCTTTACATAAAGGCCTAAACAGAGAATAGAAGATTGACCTCTGACAGGGACATGTTGCTGTTTTTCCACTTATTCAGGAATAGGTCAGGAGGTGGACAGGTGTAAGCAGTCGAGGGGCACATTTTATTGAGCAGGAGTGTTTTATTGCATTGACTGACACTTGTTTAGAGAGAGAGTAATACTTTAACAGAGAGATAAGATATCCACAAGCAGTGCTAAATATGTAGACTCAACCTAAATCCACTGAGAGTAATGAGTACTTATTCTAAGTACTGACTAATACTGAATCATGAAGCATTCGCCTTTGAGCTGATGTAACATAATTCTATATAGAGCTGCCCCCTAATAGTCGACCAACCATTAGTTGATGAGAAAAGGCTTGGTCGACCAAAATTTTATTAGTTGCTTAGTCGCAAAAAAAAAAGAATTCCACAGGAAGTGGCGATGTTACAAATTCGTGATGGACAGATTGTTAACGGCTGGTCTGTGATTTGGGCAGGACATCCAAACGCTCACCTATCATTCATCGACCTCAAATATGGCTTTGCATCTAAAAGATGTATAGAGTAGCAACTTTACATGGCCGCTCAATCTAATGTCAACAACGTTGACAGTTAAAGCACCGAAGCAGTCACTTGCTCTTAAAATGCTCCGTCATTTTTGTCATACAGATAAGGGTAATACTTATTTTGAATCTGTAAAAACTCATTTAAATTACATTTATTTGTGTGCACTCACATAAAAACGAAATGTTGCGCTTTTGTAAAATAAGTAAAGCAAACAGGATGCTCTCTCTGCCGTCTCGGTCTCTGTGAACTTGAGCGCGAAACTTCGAAACTCTGTGTATACTTGCCTTACAGTCATGAAAATATATCTATAGAGAGTGAAATGTCTACTATTCTCACATTATGTAATCTGTATAAAATGTGCATACGGACACATCACTACTGATCGAGATGACGAGTCAGTGCAACTTCATCTCTAAAGCCGAAAACAAAGCACTAGTTTATCTATAAATTATTAAAATGTTTATGCATTCTCCTTGCTGTTTTTCCCAGACACATTCATAATTAGTATATCTGCTGGTGCACTGGGGCAAGCTTTTTTTGTGTGCGCTTGATCGCTTATTAGGCTATGTGGGCAATTAAAGGCTCGTTATTATGATTTATATGGTTTATTAATAAACGTGCGACTAATAGTCGACTAATGTTTAAAAAGAAATGACTACCAATCGGCCAGAAAAATCTTTAGTCGAGGGCAGCCCTAGCCATGAGTTCTCTTGCCCTGTTAGTGTTTTAGATTGATATATTATAGAATTGTAAAGTCACACTGAAGAGTAGTCCTGTACAGTACTGAATTGAAATAGAAAATACAGTGGTTAAGGATCTAAGGTGACTTATGAATCATCTTCTAACATCACTATTATATCTTTGAGCAATGCATGTAACCCCAGGTTGTTCCAGAACGACTGTCCCTGGAAAAACTTCACTTTAATTTTCTTTAGATTACAGAAATGATGAGCAACTGGAGGTTTTTTTAATACCTTTGGTAGCTTTTCGACAAATAAGTGTTTCTAAATCCCCAGTACATTTTGGGATACTATAGGACCAAATAGATTACTGAAAGTTATGGAAACTGAAAATAAGTATTGTTTTTCTGTACTTTGTAGGATCCAGTTATGGCTACAAAGACAACTAAGAAAGTTTGTGCATTAAAGAGATAGAAGAAAATTACCCCATGATTTACTCACCCTCAAGCCTAGGTGTGTATGACTTCCTTCTTTCGGACGAATACAATCGCAGTTATATTAAAAAATTTCTTGGCTCTTCCAAGCTTTATAATGGCAGTGAATGCCTGTTGATATTCTATAGTCCAATAAAAGTCCTATAAAGTGGATCCATCCATCATAACAGGGCTTCGGGGGGTTAATAAAGGCCTCCTGAAGCACATCAGTGCATTTTTGTAAGGAAAACATCCATATTTAAAACTTTATAAACTGTAACCTGTATCTTCAGCTAACTGTCATATCTACATACACAAGAGAGTGGCGTTCCAGCAGATGAAGTAGGACGTAGGCGTAGCATAAGCTCCGGTGAGAAGTGATGATCGCGGAAGCACAGAGGAGAGACAAAAAGAAAACACCAGTCGCAAATTAGACGTACAAAACGAGGATGTGTAAAGAAAAATATTGGAGGATTTTGCCCTGTGTCATCTGCTGGAATGCCAAATCTCTCCTAAAAGTGTGTATGACAGTTAGCGGAAGCTAAAGATAATGGTTTATGACGTTTTAAATATAGATATTTTACCAAAAACGCATTTGCCTTTATTAACCCACCGGAGACATTTGGAGCACTTTTCATGATGGATGGATGCACCTTATTGAACTTCTACTGGACTATCAAATTTCAACAGCCATTCACTGCAATTATAAAGTTTGAAAGAGCCAGGAGATTTTTTAATATAACTCTGACTGTATTTGTCTGAAAGAAGATGAAAGAAATTCATATACACTTAGGATGACTTGAGGGTGAGTAAATCAAGGGGTGATTTTCATTTTCATCCTTTTAAATTCATTGAAAGTTCATGAGATATTATATATTGTATCTCTATTTAATGTGTTTTTGAAAATCCAGTTTGACATCAGAAATGCCACCATGGCTTGATGGGAGTCATGGTCAGTCAGAGGCTTAGTCATGGTTTAACAAGCAGACAGGCGTTCCACTCCCTGCCCTAGAGTCATGCCATGACAGAGCTATATTAATGAGCACCAGAGGCATTCAAGCTAAGCTATATACAAAAGCCTCCTCTTTATGACCCCCCTGACAAGACTTAATGCTTGGTAACCAGTGTCGTTTTCCAACTGAACAATGGGAAAGTTAGACACGTCAATACTTCCACCATCCCTCTACTTCAACCTGTGTGATGGTTGTGTACAAGGATCACTGAAAAACACCCGATGAGTGTCCCAACTGGAGAAAGTGTAGCATATCACTACCTATTACTTTACAAGCCCATTCTTTTTGTTGAGATGTTTTGTGATGAACATGGGATGGCACTTTAGATGTGTGCAATACAACACTGGTGCCTCCAGGCAGAGGAGGTAAAAGAAGTTGTAAGACTGAAACACAACAAGTTTCTTTTCACATCCCTTGCTTTTTGGGGGTCAGGTCCGGGTCAGCACATTGTTTTATGTCAGTTTTGTTATTCTGATAAGGTGCGTTGTAACTTGAACAAGCACTTCACTGAAATTTATATTGTTCCTCCAAAAAAAGAGAGAGAAATTGTGAACTCCCACATGGATCAGTGAGCAAAACAGTGAATCACAGCATGAAAAAAAAGCATAAATATCCAGTTCTGTCAAATATACGGTAGATACAGTGGTTTGCGAAAGTTTCAGAACCCCTTGCAGAATCTCTGAAAATATGAATAATTTTAACAAAATAAGAGAGATCATACAAAATGCATGTTATTTTTATTTAGTACTGTCCTGAGTAAGATATTTTACATAAAAATGTTTACATATAGTCCACAAGACAAAAAAAAAGCTGAAATTATTAAAATAACCCCCTTCAAAAGTTTGAGAACCCTTGGTTCCTAATACTGTGTGTGGTTACCTGGATGATCTACGACTGTTTTTTTTTTTTGTGAAGGCTGCTTATTTTCAACAAAATAAGAAAAATTTGGACATCGTCATCCTGTTCAAAAGTTTTCACCCCTGGCTCTTAACTCATTGTGTTTCCTTTCTGGAGCATCAGTAAATGTTTGAACCTTTTTTAATGTATACATAACATTCAAATTTATGTGGATTCATTATTTGTACCTATTAGAATCACAATATATGTTTGTAAAAAATGCAGCTGTTAAATATTCATTTAGGGAAACGGCCAAAACTGTAACCTTGTGATTTGCATTGCCTTTTCAAATAAGACGTTGCATTTTGTAAGAGATGTCATGGCATATCCAATATTGCTACAAGTGCCATGTTCTTATCTTTTAAAGAGCCTCGACAACAAGAGTGCATCCTCCAAATTAGCCAAATGTGGTGGACCAGGACACTTTTTGTTGCCTCCATTCAGATTATTTAAATAGGGATGTGGGTGCCAAAGATGTGGGGTCCCAGGGGGCAGAACAGGGGAAAGGCTTTTGTCACTGTAAACTCACTATGCGCCCATACAAAGAGATGGCAAGGCTGAGTTATGTGCGAAATCCCGCTACAGCGAGTCGACTGGTCACTGTGAATGCATCCATTGTTAGAAAGCCCTCACTGTGTTCTAAAGGAACTGACCTTGTTCCAAAACCTGCGCCTCTATCCTCACGATCCACCCCGCTTGTCTTCCAAGTATTTGTGCTTTCTTCCCTTTCACCGAGGTTCAAAGAGTTAGGGCATTCTCAGATGTGTTGGCCAGGCATGTATGCCAGAGTCCCATTACTTGTGTCCTCAAAGCCTGTGCATAAAACCCAAGATCTCCAGGATTTGCTGTTAGGAAAAACTTAAAGGTTTTGGTCTGCCATCAGCTTTGTGCCTATTTTTGACTTGGCTTTGATTTCATTTGTTGCACTGAGAGGGCGCCATGCTTTCTCTGAATGGCTCCCTGATGAATAGTGTTTCCAAGCGCTATTTCACTCAATTGCATGATGCTTGTCCTATATATAGTCAAGCAGTTTTTCTTACTATGAAGATTGATTTTTTGCAATTGTGCATACTGCTCTTGCTCATTCTTCACAACAATATATATAAAAACTGTTGGCTATCATATAAAGGAGATGGATATTCAGAATCAAAAGCTTTGTTTTCAGTTCTCCTTTCTTCCTGTTGTATTCACCACGAAAGACACATTCTCTTCCTTCAACGTGACGCAGGCTTTTATACATTTTATACACTTTTATTCATATAGCTACCTGTATAAATGTTTATGTCTACCAACACCAACAGTGTAAAGTTTCATTTTAATTACATATATTTTTGAAGGGACTCTGATCATAGTCCTGGTTGTCTTTGTGAGATTCAGACTTGGATTCTGATGGGACTCAACCTAAAATACATATTTTTTTATTTGCTAGTGATCACAATGCATTTTCTCTGCAATGAAAAAGCAGTTTTTCACTTTTTGTTCCTTGGGGAAATATGAAGTTTTTTCCAAGTTGCTTTTAAAACCTACTTGGCCCGAGGGGCACAAGTTTCAGTTTTTGGGCCCATTCCATTCCTCAAGCAGAATGCAGTTATAGTCCACTGTATTTGGTCACAGTCCTAAAACTCCCCAAATCTTATGCTAAAACACTTTTTCTAAATACAGTGCTGTGCTTTGATGTGTTGCCAGTGGATTGCTGTGCTCTTTTGTGTGCCTGGGCTGGGTAAGATGCCTGGAGTTCTCTGGAGGGCAGCCACTTATCCTGCTATGTGTGTCCAGGGACTTGCCCAACGTGCGACACATGCTACGTAGCAACAGTGCTTGTGCTGACACTTGGCGCCTCGCTTCGCTGCCTTTCTTCTGGTATTTTTTCACTAGAACTTTGCAAAAAGGTCACAGGATGTCTTAACATAAGATTGCCTCATAACAGGGCACCAAGTGTGGGACTTGTCAGTGTTGATACAGATTGTGATTTCCAACATAATTTTTTAATGCAAATTCGGAATATCGCAAAATGCTTGATGGTGGCACCAAGATATAAATGAAATTTTCAAAATCGAGGTGGATAATTTTTTTATTTGTTAAGAATACACTTGAAAACAGAGACACAGTAGCTTCCTCAATGGTTAAACCTCAATTTCCTTTTCTGTTTTAGTTTCTCTGGAATTGAAGATGGAAATGTTTTATTTGCAAACTGTTTTGATGATTTCATGATATTTTTTTACAACCCAAGCTCATTATTAAAAACTTGCCTGTGGCAACGTTTCTGCAAAATTGTATTATGTTGCTTCTTGCTTGTTTCATGATACTTTCAAAGTGAAATATCTAGTGTGTGGCGTTAAAAGTGCTGAAGGAGTTTTATCCAAAACAGATAAACAAAAATCTGGCAGTGTTTGTTATTAGAACTTGACCGATATTCATTTTTTAGGGACGATACTGATTATTACAGATCAAGTAGACCGATATTTTAAACTGATATAAATGTCTAGTGTAAAAATGAAAATTTATTTAAATATTAGGAATAACAAGGGCTCTGACAAAAACGTTCTTTAAATGCTTTAAAATGATTTTATAGTTTTTAAAACGACTGATACTGATAACCATAAAAATATCGGTAATGTGGCACCTACGCTAAACCCAATCAATAATGTCAACAAAAGCAACCACATTTACTGAAGCAACCATGGCATTTTAGCTTGCTTCTACAAGTCTTTTATTTCTTGTGACATTACGATTTGAGCGCTCCTCATCGCAAGTGCAGGTACCGGGTGAGGTACAAAGCAAGTTTACTACATCAGAAAAGCCATACATATGGAGCTGATTATGTAGGGCTGCCCTCGACTAAAGATTTTTCTGGTAGACTAGTAGTCGTTCATTTTAAGCATTAGTCGACTATTAGTCAGTGTTTATTCATAAACCTTATAAACCATAACAATAAGGCTTTATTTGCCTACAAACAGCTTGCCACAGCACACTGGCATATATAATAATTATGAATGTGTTATGGAAAAACAGCAAGGAGACTGCATTAACGTTTTAATAATTTATTGAAGAACTATTGCTTTCTTTATTTTTGGCTTTGTTTCAGACACTGACTCGTCATTTTCGCAGTATTGATGCGCCTGTATGCATGTTTCATACAGAGTACATAATCTGAGAATATTTGTTTTCTGTTAGAATTGGTTCATTTAAAAGTAGACATTTCACTCTCCATATTTTTCATAGCAAGTATACACAGAGTTTCGAAGTTTCACACTCAAATTCATTAAGACAGAGACGGCAGAAAGCGCATCCTGATTGCCTTAATTATTTTACAAAAGCGCAATGTTTTGTTGTTATTCTGAGTGCATATAAATAAATGTGGAGTCTTTACAGATTTGAAAGATGTGTTACTTTACAGATTATTATCTGTATGAACAAAAATGTATGACCACTTGAATAGTGCACATTTTTCTAGGTTTTCTAGGTCAGCTCTAGATTGAGCTGCCATGTAAAGTTGCTACTACTTGCATATTTTAGATAAAAAGCCATATTTGAGGTCAGTGAATGATAGGTAAGCGTTTGGATGTCCTGCCTGATATACTACCACATAGACCAGCCGTTAACGATCTGTCCACCACGGACTGCGTGATGCAGCGACTAATAACATTTTGATCGACCAAGCTTCTTGTCGTTGACTAACGCGTATGTGATGCAAACGTGAAAATATATTAGTTTACAAATCATTCAGATCATAACATCATAATGTTCAAGGAAACCCACAAAAATAAGTCTTTATTTATCACTAATCTTAATATAACGTTTTTAGAGTTTTGCTCAAATTTAGGTAGAGGCCTGTTTTTCCTATTGATTTTTAAGAACTTGAATAGAAACGTAGCTTGTGAGACTGCTGAAGCATTATGAACAATCCTTGATTTCTGTTAATTCTTTCTGCTTTTAATCTACTGTACATATTGTAGCAACAGTTTTATTTTTATCTTTGTGCACAATTGCTGCTATAGTACAACTGTTCAGAGCTATTTGTAGAATACCAGGTCAGGGAGATATGTACTAGCATGTGTTAAATTCAGCGTTGTCTCTCTCACAGGAAGCTGATAGATCTGCTTTGTGTGAATGTTTGCTTGTCAAACTGAGTAAGCACAGAAGCAAAGACATTGCCTGGAACCTGTCCGATTTCTTTTTTCTTTTCCGGTGGTTCTTTACCACTGGGCTTTTCTGTTTCTGCTTATTTGTTTGGATCTTCTGCTTTTGTTTCTTCTTATTTGTTTCAACCATAGTTGTAAAAAGCTTGCTTCCTGCTAGGGGGTCTCGGTTGGAAATAAGTGCATGGGAAGGTCAGATGTTTTTTAACTTGCAGCATGAATTTCTGCAAACACAAAGTAATTAAGGTGCACTTTGATGAATCATTCTCGAGGAGGTCAGATCAAAAGGGCTGCGTTTTGAAAGTGCAGCTGTATCTATTGGAAGAAGTTCACTTCCTGGGAACAAGTGCCTTTGAAAATGGCCTCGACTTGATAGAGCTGTTAGGAACAAGAGCACCCATCTTGTGTTTTAGGCTCAAACAAAACTTCAAAGCCTCCCCTTGAGAAATGACTAGATTGAAAAATTTGTCATATTGAACCAAAGCCTCATTGTCGGCTTCTGTCCTTGATCGATGTTTGCTCACACAGCTTCACTGTTGCTCACTGCTTTTTTATATTAGCGGTGTTTTCACATTGTTGTTGTTTATAATTGTGTTAGTCTCAGAGTGTTTCATGCAAATTGCATGCAAAATAATGAAAATAATAATCTTTGTGGTTTTATTTAAATTGCATGTTTTGTCTGAAAAAAAAAATCTTCTTTCGTGTTTCACAGAATAAAGAAAGTCATACAGATTTAAAACAACATGAGTGTCAGGAAATCTGTTTTATTTTTTCCCAAATTCCATTTTTTCCCCACAAATTCCGTTTAAATTTTTCTGGATTCCATTTTTTTTCCATTTTAGTTTTTTCTGGACCCCTTTTTAATGGTTAAATGAAATTTTATGCATCAAAAAGCCTGTCTAATGAATTAAAATCATGGAACTTATACAGTTTAACATCAATTTATTAAAAGATGAACAAAAAATACATTTTTAGAACTCAATTAAATGTTTTATTTTTTCTCACCTTTTATTGTTATTTATGTTTTTTTATTGTTATATTGTTATTGTTTTAGCATGTTATTATTTGTGGGTTCATAAAATTATTTGAATGCATAAAAACAACTTTTATTTATTCTTACAATAGCCTTATGAAATGTTTTCTTCCCCCTCAAAAATGAAGGCAAAACGTTGATTTAATTTATCTTTTAATTAATGAAAATTAAACACATTTTATTTTTGGCAAATAAATGGGATTTAAAATGGAACTGTTAAAATGGAAGAAATATTGTATGATTATTTCTTAAAAATTAAAGTTTTATTTTTTTTCAACAGTGGTAGTAGTATCACGTACATTCTACTAAATAATAGTAATATAAGGCTATTTCTGGCACAATGTCATCAAGTTAAACCAAACTTTTATTTTGATGGGTTGTTGTGAATTCCTTTAGATTTCTGTGTATATATGATATGACGCTAGTTTTACTCAAATGAAACGGCTAAATGTTCATGGAGTGACTCTCAGAGACTTTTTATGTCCTGATGTTCTGTTTATGTCCTCATTTAACGAGACGGCAGATGCTGAAATCAGTGCGAGCGTCAAGCGCGCTTCAGTACGAGTAGCAAACAAAACTGAGCCTGTGTTGCCAAGTCTGCGGTTTTCCTGCTATTTGGGCTACTTTAATACTGTTGCCGCGGGTTGTTTTTCCTGTCCGCGGGTTGAAGCGACCCCAACGTTATATTTTGCCCCTGGAATGCGAACTGTACCAGGTGAACCCCCCTCAAAAAAATGTGTATTTTACCCTCCAGAACACAATTCTTACTTGGGGACCCCCTCGAAACGCAATTGGGCTAGTTTTGAGCAGCAATTGGGTGGGTTTTGTTGTGAAAACCTGGCAACCCTGCTCTGTGCCATTCAGTAGTTCAAACCGGGAGACACGCAGAACATGAAGGATTCTGATTTAATTAATCTTTTTGCGGCTTAATGTTTACAGTTACTAGTCCATATCGCGCTTTGATTTAAGTGTAATGACCTACTTTTGATTACTTTGATAAATTCTGTGACATTCCGCATTAAACTGTAAATTCCATTTTTATGACTGGATTCTGCGATTCCGTCAGCGTTTTCTGCATCGTTGAAATGATAGGGCCCTAGTGTGAGATGCGTCTTTCACTTTAAGTTTATAGTAAAATGAAATTTCCTGTCCCAGTAGGTTAGAGAAAACAGAGGTCGGGGTGGTTTGTACTTCTTTAATATGAGAATAGCCTAATTCAAAGAAGTCAACCTGAGTTTGTGTTGTTTGCGTGGGCTGTTGTTCTTTTAAGCTATGCATGTTTACTTATAGACATTCTATAATGTCTTTATGGATTTTCACCTTCACCCACTGAGCTACACTGTGTGAGGGCATGTGGTGACATTTGCAAGAAAATTAGTATAATATTGCTTGAATAGTTTGTTTGAAATAGATGCTGGGAGTATGATAGTGAGTGTTGCTCAGACTAGATGTTAGCACACTGTAGCCTTTGGCTCAGCTCCACCAACACATTCCCATTATTTACATTTTTAGCATTGCTAATGTTCCTAGCTCCTATTCCCTCAAGTACCTGACTATCTCAGAGGTCTTTGCTCAGGGCAAAGTAGAGAGGAACTTGTCTTTCAATGTTACACCAGGACGACTTCTCCTCCAGGTCTGTTTTTCTCCTCGCATTCTCCCACAGTCAGCTTTTTTCCTGCCTAAAAAAGTGATGTTAGCATTTTAAGATAAGTTTCTTATTTCTTATTTATTATTTTTTAAATCTGTTGGTTTATTGACTAAAAACAACATACCTTAGAAGGATTTTATATTTGCTAAGTCCTAATGCACGCTGATATTTTCGTACATGCTCTTTTTATAGCTCTTCCATGTACGCAATCTCTTATTTAGAAATGCCGTTTGAAGCAAGCATGCTGTATTACTGTTGCACTGGGTGTTGAATACAGCACAAGGCATCTGAGGCATATAAGTGTTGGCTGTTTTCTTTATGGAGTCACAGATAGCTGGCCGGCAGTATCATATTTGCCTTTCAAATATAGGCCAATCCATGGCGACCTCACTACAGTCATTAGTCTGCTGGCACTCTGCAATCAATGAGAGGAATGCTATACATGCACCGCTGTTATTCAAAGGGCATGAGTGTGATAATGGAATGTGTGTATATATATACAGTATGCACATGTAACAATACAACATAGTCTAGCTATACTAACTTTATTACTAATGTGTGTAGCTTAGGAATGGTGATGTAGGCAATGCTCCATATCAAGTCATTATTTTCACCCAATATACAGTTTCGACAAAGTTAAAATAGAAACATATTTCCTGCCGTGGCGCCAGGGTCAGCTGTTTTTCTGATGCATTCAAAGCCAGTACGCTAAAATAATCTCCGGAAAGTAACAGGAGTATCATAGGGGTTGCTAAATTCGGATGGGACTGAATTAAATATAACAGAACACCTGCTTTATCCATCCTAAGAGTGTAGGTAAAGCATCATTCCTGCAAAAATGCATGAGCTCAGCATCTGCTTTAATGTACTAAAAGAGTCAGTATTATACAAGACAGAATGGAAATTGGTAATGCGTTAATATATGACAGGTATGTTTTTTTTTTGCTTGGATTGGGTGGTAGGTGGTATTGATTTTAGCCTGACCTTTTAAAGACTCGGAGGGGAGAGGACTGATTGAAATAGCTGTGTTCGGCACAGACGGCCGAGTCCCAGATCCATCTTTGAAAACATCTTAAATTGTTAAACCTACCCTTCAGACTTGTAAACTTTGAGACCAACTGGCCAGTAAGCTATAAACCATCCCGGAGATACCTGAATCAGTCCATTCTTTCATTTCCAGACTGACAAATTGATTGAAACTAAACACTTCGGTGTCCGTTAGGCTCTGTTCCTGCAGGATAATGGACTGTAATGGGAAGGAAATGACTGTGCCTTTCGCTGCCAGTCAAGGCTTTTCTTGAGCCATGATTTTCCTGTATGGCCGTTTCTCTATTAGGGAAAATTTAGAATGTGGGAAAACGTCCTATTTTCTATTGTCAAGTTTTATTAAACAAGATATTATTAAAAAGAAAATACAATAAGTGTATTATATAACTATATATATAACTAAATATAATAACACTATGTCAAGAATGATAACATTCCTGAGAAAACAATATAATCATTGTTTTTTGTACATTTTTGATGCTTGAGCCTTATATTTAAAGGGATAGTTCACCCAAAAATCTGTCATTAGTTACTCACCCTCATGTTGTTCCAAACTTGTGGGACCTTCGTTCATTTTCAGAACACACATTAAGATATTTTTGATGAAATCCAAAAGCGTTTCATAGAATTGACTGTTATTCCTTGGGGTGTAGCAATACTGTAATTTCTTTTTTACTTTGCAATTTACCAGTTACTTTTCTTAAATGAGCCTCTGAAATGAGAGGCAGGAAATGAGCATGATGTTATTGTTTACACAATCATCAAGGATACGCAGAGCATTTATTATTTTTTCAAGGTCTACAATGTATTTATTTATTTATTTTAAGTCTACCAGGGGTGGGATGGGATCGGGTGGGTTCTAAATCCTTAGCAAAATGTATGTGTTTTAAAATGAAAACACACTAGTGTAAATATAGCCTGACATGGAAGAGATGATATTGTTGAATGAAGTCGTTATTATTGTTTTCTTTGCGCACAAAAAGTATTCTCATAGCTTCATAAAGTTAAGGTTGAACCACAGATGCCATATGGACTATTTTAATGATAACCTTACTACCTTTCTGGGCCTTGAACATGGTAGTTGTGTTGCGGTCAGAAAGCTCTCAGATTTCATCAAAAATATCTTAATTTGTGTTCCGAAGATGAGCAAAGCTTTTACGGGTTTGGAACGACATGAGGGTGAGTAATTAATGACAGAATTTTAATTTTTGCATGAACTATCCCTTTAAGAATGTACTGATTCATTTTGTTCACTCTCTTTTAAGTATGTTCTGTTATATTTTTTAAATGAAGTGCAGAAAGCAGTTTTACTGATGGAACTCTTTGAATAGATGTGCATGCAATATTACAGAAAACAAAATAAGAAGAAATGTATCTTTAGGCGTTCATTTATTGCATCATTCCTTAATCCATCTGCCTATGAATGTTGGGACACATTTACGAGGGCTTACTCAAGCCTACGGAAATCTTTAATTGTAGTTGCATACCTGAATTCTTCAGGACCTGAGGGCACAGCTGTTGTGTCACATGTACATATACTCCTGTCACTACAAATGCATTTGCCCCATTAAGCTGCCATGTTTGTACAGTCATGTTGGTCTATGTTCAGCATCCACAAACACAGTGGTATGTTAAACGAAAAGGTTCCACAATCATTTTAAACCTCCAGGGAGAAGTGCAGTGAGAGGAAAAAAATAAGCTGATTGCTATGGAATACTATAGCAGAAAAATCACCAGCTCTCTGTAACTACCTACTCAGTTATTTATGAAATTTGTTACACACTTGCATTTCAGAGCAAATGGCAGTAATTCCAAGTGTACATGGAGCTTCAGAGGCACAGGTTCTGCAGCCTTTTTTGTAAATGTTTTATATGTACAAAACAGCATTTGGAAAGTATGTATGCTATTCTGTTCGCACATATTTTAAAGTATAAATAACAATCTTTTCTTGGAATTGTGCGTACCTTTACAAACATTTGACCATGCACTTGAATACTTTTACTGTTCTCAGTATTTTCGCTGATTGTGGACAGGAATGAAATAATCAAATGCTTCTGAAATGTCACGATCAAAAAGCAATCTGTAGCAACTGCAATTAAAAATGTGGTCAGCACAATTCACTGCAACAAAAACACTAAAGAATGAGAGTATTTACTTTCGTCGGTCGATATCACTTTAATTTCATCTGCATGTAGTTCATATGCAATGTGCAAACAGCTTTGACCAACAAGGTTCTGAGGCATGCTGGGCTATGATTCCTACAATTTATCAGATGGTAGTGTTAGTAACTGACTTCAAACTCAAGCTGTGCGTATCATCTTTTATTCATTGAACTCACAGATTCCAGCTCCTCACATCCAGAGCAAGAGAGAAGAAATTGCTTTCCACATATGGTGATAAAACAGGCCAGTGGCATAATGAAACTCAATGACAGTGTTTGGACTCAGTACAGTACTGTATGGTCCAAAGGCTTGTCTTATTGTAATGCCATGTTCAGCACAACAGTTACATTTATTTTATTTTATTTTATTTTTTTAATATTTTTGAGGGTTCAAGTGCGTAGCACTGAAACTTTATTGTAATTGTTAGAATGGTCATGGATCAGCAATCTCCAGGTAAAAATGATCATGCAAACCAAACCATAAGTTGTAGAGACTTGAAACTTGGAGGGATAGTAGTACTCACACAGCCGACAACGTGACCAAGTCTCACCCAATTGGCCTGACAGGGGCGCTACAGCGAACAAAAGTACGAAATCGCTCATAACTCCTAAACCGGTTGCAGTTACAGGCTCAAGTGTTTCATGTTGTTGGAATCCTTGGCTCACGCCAGACAAAACGTACGCCTCAGATTCAATCGGGAGCCTGACGAAATTTTGGAGCATTTCGCATTTCTTGAAAATGTACTTTTGTGAGTCTTAGGTTTTTCGCCCAATCTGAACCACACCAGTGCAAAAAGATTCTCTGGAGAGTGAGTATCAATAATTGTCAAAAAAAAGTTAAACTTTTGACTCACCATCGCAAAAAACCTTTGTAAAGGGGCAGGGCCACTTTTAGTAAAATGCCTTCTGAACGGAATGAGGTATCTTCGCCAAACTCAGAACACTTATGTAAGAGCTCAATCTGAGGTGGGGGGGGGAAATCGCAGAGCTTGGCCACTTGGTGGCGCTGTTAAAGGGAGAAAATATGAAAATGGCTATAACTGCACAAGCATTTGTGCTTTCAACATGAAAATGTATTACTGTGTGCATGGTCTTGGTCCAAAGTGCCACAAGTGTCTATAAGGACATTTGTTTTCTCAAAAAACATGACCACCATTGGCCGACGAAGTTTGAGCACCTGTTAAACAAGGTTAACAGAGGCCAATCACCATGAAACTCAGCGAGCCTGTTCGACTCACAGCCCCAAAGGTCTGAGAGAAATTTAAAAGAAATCGGCCACTGGGCGTGCTATCGCATTTTTCAAGGGCGTAAACAATTGCATGTATCATACAATAGAACTCTGCATTCAGAACAAGTTTGCCTCTAGAAGCACTGCTGTCAATCAAATTGTTTGTTAAATGGTTGAGAAGATGTCAAAATCCTACATTTGCAAACTAGTCCTAGGTTTTTTGCTCAATCTGAAAAAAAGACTGCAGTACAATTCTCTGGACTCTCTGAGTCAATAATTATCAACAAAAAAAATTGAAATTTACCCTTTGGGAGGCTATAACAGGGTCGTTTAGAGAAGGGGCCTGTCCGAATTTACCCAAAATCTTATAAAGCCTAAAGGAAAACTCAAAACTGCATGAAACCTGCTGAGAACATGAGACTCTAAACAAGCATGCGAAGTTTTAAGGAGATCGGACCACTGCTGGCGCTACAACAGTCACTAATGTTATAAAAACATTGTATTTCTATACTAAATAACCTGGATTTGACAAAAATGCTTTTTTAAATCATTGATTTAGGTGGTTACAAGCTTGCTAAATAACGTAATTTTTCATATGCACTTGAACCCTGATAATTGCTGCTTGTTGCTATTATTTCGTTTTTGCTGGTTTTGTTTTGTTTTTGAACAAACTCCATAAATGTGTTGCAGACTCCATTTTATTACACAGATTCTGCTGTAGTATGCAAACTTTTATGCATGAGGGCTTAGCTTCTAGGAGCACTGCTGATTAACAACCTATTCTTGTCGGTGTTCTTTAGAACAAGTTGTATTTCAGCAGTGAAAAAGTGAATTGTACCATTGACCTGGAGTACCCTTTTTAATCCCAAACATATGCTTATAATCCTCTTAGTACAGGCCTTTTTTGTAAAATGTCTAGTTCCCCTTCCAGTCCTTCCATGGAATCTGGAGGGAGCAGAGATAGGCTCATGGCAGTCGTCCTCCAAGTTTGACATCCATCTGTCTCCAGCTCTCTATTCCTCAGTGGGGTTTGGCTCAGCCGCAGACCCCTTGAGTGTTGCTCAAAGAGTTTTTGTGACTGACTGCAGATTTTTCCTCACAGTCGGCCTGCTTATGGCCTGCTTGCTCTGATATGCTCCTGCTGGCCTCTAAAGCTGTCAAAGCTCTTGGCAATTTGTAATCCATACATCCTCGTTTCCACCCCATGGCCCAGTCCTGGCCTGGCATGCCCTTAAGTACAAAGTTCCAGTGATAAATATCAACATTATTATTTTTAACGCAAGTCTAGTTTTGGTGTCTCTAATGTTATTATAGTGTCATTTATATACAGTCATCAAATACAAATGACCCTTGAGAGTTTTATATTTACTTGCAGCTTTATAAAGCAGAGTGACCATGACCTGTTCTAGAAAATATTGATTGCTGAGTGAAAATATGAGCATTTTTTGATTCACAAAAATGCCAGTATACCAGAAGAAAGGTTGGTGAGCGCTAAGTCAATAAATACACGGTGTGTTCCTGAACAGAGCACTGTTTATACACACTATAGTCTAAGAGTGCATTTTAGTCAATAGTCTGGGCCAGCAGAGGTCCCAATAAAGTGTTTGTCGAGCATTTTGTTTTCATTTGACAACTTTTTTTTAATACATAAACACCCCTTGCACATCTGAGTGGAAAGGCGTCACAATCAATACAATATAAAAACTGCTGCATGCTGTCATAGCTCGCAAAACTTTTAAAATATCATTTCAAGAGTTTTGTCAGGCATATTATTTAAAAAATATATACTTTTTTCTTTAATTGAATCTGCTATCGACATTTCTGTTGCAGTTGTAAATCTCTGCAGAACATGTCTTTTTTATGTTCTATAGCTAGATTTAGTTTATTCAGACACAACCATTCAAAAGTTGGCATCAAAGAAGCCTTAAAATATGTCATGGTTTCCACAAAAATACAGTTGAGATCATAAGTTTACATATACCTTGCAGAATCTGCAAAGTTTTACCAAATTATTTGACCAAAATAACAGGGATCATACAAAATGCATAGCGTTTTATTTAGTACTGAACTGAATAAGATATTTCACGTAAAAGATGTTTACATATAGTCCACAAGAGAAAATAATAGCTGAATTTATAAAAATGACCCTGTTCAAAAGTTTACATATGCTTGATTCTTAATACTGTGTTGTTACCTGAATGATCCACAGCTGTGTATTTTTTTTGTTTAGTGATAGTTGTTCATGCGTCCCTTGTTTGTCCTGAACAGTTAAACTGCCCGTTGTTCAGAAAAATCCTTCAGGTCACACAGACTCTTTGGCTTTTCAGCATTTTTGTGTATTTGAACCCTTTCCAACAATGACTGTATGATTTTGAGATCCATCTTTTCACACTGAGGACAGCTGAGGGACTCATATGCAACTATTAGAGAAGGTTCAAACACTCACTGATGCTCCAGAAGGAATCACAATGCATTAAAACCAGGGAGTGAAAACTTGAAACTGAATTTGGAGATCAGGGTAAATTTAAATTATTTTGTCTTCTGGGAAACATGTAAGTATCTTCTGTAGCATCTGAAGGGCAGTACTACATGAAAAATATATGATATTCAGGCAAAATTTGAAAAATGTACACATTTATCAATGTGTTCAAAAGTTTTCACCCTCTGGCTCATAATGCATAATTTTTCCTTCTGGAGCATCAGTGAGTGTTTGAACCTTCTGTAATAGTTGCATATGAGTCCCTCAGTTGTCCTCAGTGTGAAAAGATGGATCTCAAAATCATACAGTCAATGTTGGAAAGGGTTTAAATACATAAAAATGCTGAAAAACCAAAGAATTTGTGTGACCTGAAGGATTTTTCTGAACAACGGACTGTTTAACTGTGTTTAACTCAGGACAACAAGGGACTCACGAACAGCTATAACGTAGGAAAAAAATACACAGCTGTGGATCATTCAGATAACAACACAGTATTAAGAATCAAGCATATGCAAACTTTTGAATGGGGTAATTTTTATAAATTCAACTATTTTATTTTCTCTAGTGGACTATATGTAAACGTCTTTTATGTGAAATACATTATTCAGGTCAGTACTAAATGCATTTTGTATGATCCCTCTTATTTTGGCAAAATAATTAACATTTTGTAGATTCTGCAAGGTGTATGTAAACTTATGACCTCAGCTGCATTAAGCAGCACACTTGTTTTTAACATTAATAATAATAAAAAATGCTTTTTTACAACACCAAATCAGCATAATAAAATGCTTGATAAAGGACTGGAGTAATGACCCCTAACTTTTGAATAGTGGTTTATATAGATACAATTTACATTTTTAACTAAATTTCATATTTGAAGTAAAATAATTGACAAAGATAAGAGAGTGAACAGAGTTCCCTGATGGAATAAATCTGTTTGATCAATGATCCAGCACATAAATGTTAACCATTAACAGCATAATACTGCCTGCATTCTTCAGTGTCGGAAACAGCCTACTTAAAGTGATTATTTTTTTCATGGCAAATCTCCCTCATTGTTTGACAGAACCCGCCCTAAGAACAGGTTTTACCACAAAGCCATTTTTTGTAAATAATTTACCATCACTCTTTGCTGTGTCTAAAGGAATTTCACTACTTTCCAGAGAGCGTTTTTGTTTACTCAGGTAGAGTGCACAGGTGAACAGATTTACCTGGTTAGAGTGCAGTGGTGCTGTTGTTCCTTGTGTCTTTGGAGGTTTTTAGCATTAATAATTCAATAGTCATGTAGGGCAAAAGTGCCCATTGAACTGAAGTGAACTTTGATTTCAGAAAAATGTCATACTCTGCACAGTGGATGGCTAAAGTGCCACATACTTTCTGTTGTTTGTATTAAATGTGTACAGATTTGACAGTTTGGACAAAAATGTTACAATCATGAAGAAATATTCTCTTTGCTGACAGAATAAAGCCATATTGAGCCATTAGATTTAATGTTTTCAGCATAAGTTAAAGCTTTTGCCTTTTTCCTTCTCTTTTCATTAGAAATAATAAGTTGACAGAAAGTTATTGAAAAATCCATTTGACCACATCCAGAGGAGTTTATCTCAAAAAGCGTTTGATCATGTTTTTTTCTCCCTTATTTCATCTTCACTTTCATGACACCCTTTTCGTTTATCTTCTAACGCTCAGTATCTCCACTTATACTCTAATGCAAACTAACTATATCAATGGCTCCAGTATTCAGCTTACCTCTCAAACTGATCTGTACGATTGAATACACAGTCTTTTAAAAGAGTTGAGTCAAATTCTAAATGGCTTTTGAAACATTCTTTTAGTTACAAGAGTTCACTATAAAAAATTTGTTGAGTCAACTTAAAATAATTTGTTACCCTTCTGCCTTAAAATTTTAAGTTCAGTCAACTCAAATAAGTTTACTCAACTTGAAATGTTAAGTTGTACTAAGTGGCAACTTAGATATTTGAGTTGATTCCACTTAAAATTTTAAGGCAGCTGGGTAACAAGCCCACCTTTAAAGTTTAACAAACCAAATTTTTTGTTTAGTCAACTCAAATATCTAAGTTAGCACTTACAGTAGTACAGCTTAACATTTCAAGTTGACTAAACTTATTTGAGTTGACTGAACTTAAAATAAGTTCAGGCAGAAGGGTAACAAATTATTTTAAGTTGACTCAACAAATTGTGTGTGTGTGTGTGTGTGTGTGTGTGTGTGTGTGTTTTGTTTGTTTGTTCTTTTTACAGTGTTGACCCAAACATGAAAATTTGCCAAAAATGTACTTACCCTATACGTGAGTTTCTTCATCATAACAATTTTGGAGATACTTGGCATCAACAAAAACATCAAGTAATCCACATGACTCCAGTTCATCAATTAACATCTTATAAAGTGAAACGCTGTATGTTTGTCAGAAACAAATCCATCATTGATGCGTTTTTAAACAGTTGCTTCTGGCCAAAATACGAATCCATAATTCATAATAATGTGTTCTCTAGTGAAAAAGTCCATCCCTTGTTGTCCTCTTCCTTCAAAATCCACTAACATATTTGTTTAGAAACGTTTTAGACTGTTTAAGATAGTAAACAGTGCTTGATTCAGACGAGACAACTTCTTCACTGGAGAAAGCAATATTATGGATAGAGGACTCATATTTTAGCTGGAAGCAATTGTTTGCAGTTGAACTGCTTTAATGATGGATTTGTTTCTTACAAACATGCAGGTTATCAGTGGTAATTATTGTGCTCAAGAAGTTTCAAAAACATTTTCAAAATAAATGCCCAAATCCAGTTTTAGATGTGAGTGGAATTAGAGTGGAACAACATAAGGGTGAAGTAAAGCTATCATTTATTGGTTTCTTTTAACGTTGGAGCTATGTACATGTCCAATTTTCCGTATGAGGCATATCTCTGCTCATTCAGAGAGCAGTAATTATCACATTTGCTTTTGGAAGAACAACATATGTTGTATTTGTGCAGGCTATTAAAAATAACAGAGAGGGAATAAAATCCACTCTGGGGAATTTAAATTAGTTTTATTGTAAAAAGGAAGCATAATTAGAACATAGCTGTATACTTTTTTCTTCTTAACATTTTTATGGTGTTTTTTTCCTGCTTTAATTTCTCTAAACAAGATGTGACCGTTTGGGCATATCTGTGCAGTGACAAATAGATGTAGACGTCCTTTTTGGCAACCTTTTAGTCTCATCGCTTGCCTTGCAAGAAATTTGCATATAATCATGCTTGGCTGGCATAAGAAGGAAGTTGTGTAGAAGGCAATTGAAGTGCAGAAACTGAATACATTTGAATGTATTGAAACCCAGATTTATTCAAAGGACCAGCAAACATAGTGCTGTGTCTTCAGCACACCATCCTTTCCTGAAACACGCTGCCAGATGTCCTTCATGCATTTTACATCATGTTGTTAGCAAAGAGAGGGTCACCCAGGGTGTTTTTCACATATGCCCGCTCTGCCCAGGAATGTCAGAAATGATGCTCTGTAACTGAAACCACTAATGAACCTATGTTTATTTTTGCTGTACTTATGAAAAAATTTTGATCATGGGGATCCATAATATATATATATATATTTATTTCTGATTTATTTCACACAAGGAATGCACTTATTTTTAGCAACAGATTTTTATTTTTGCTAAAAAAAAAAAAAAGCTGGAAGTTATACGCTATCAAAAATTTGGGTCAGTAAGTTTGAAAGAAACAAATACTTTTTTCAGCAGGCTTTTGTAACATTAAATTGATCAAAAGTGACAGTAAAAACATTTTGAATGTCACAAAATATTGATAATATTTAACATGTTTCTTCAACATCAGTGTATCAGAATGATTTCTGAAGGATCATGTGACACTGAAGACTGGAGTAATGACTGCTGAAAATTCAGCTTTGCCATCACAAGAATACCTATACTTAAAAACAAAACTGTTTACTGTATTTTTAGTCAAATAAATGCACTTTGTTGAGCATAAGAAGCTTCTTTCAAAAACATTTGTAAAAATCTTACCGACCCAACCAACTTTTGAATGGTAATATACATCCATAATCTAACTATATAAATCCCTGATTACTTTTGGTCGATCAATGGAAAATATTGCACATTTTGACTTTTTGACATTTTGACATTATGCTTTCAAGTCACAAGTAATTTTTGTAAATTTGACAAAACTTAATCTACTTTATTTTATCCAGTTAGATTATCTTTGTGACAGATCAGCAAAATGTGCAAAAATAATGTAGAATACATCACAGAGTCCAACAATTACAACATTTTACAATTATCTCAGGCTACTTTGTCATCCCATACGACAAATATTATCCATAAACTGTTGAGGTCAAAAGTTTACATACACCTTGCAGAATCTGCAAATTGTTAATTATTTGACCAAAATAAGAGGGATCATACAAAATGCATGTTATTTTTTATTTAGTACTGACCTGAATAAGGTATTTCACAAAAAAGACATTTACATACAAGAGAAAATAATAGTTGAATTTATAAAAATGACCCTGTTCAAAAGTTTACATACGCTTGGTTGTTAATACTGTGTTGTTACCTGAATGATCCACAGCTGTGTATTTTTTGTTTAGTGATAGTTGCTCATGAGTCTCTTGTTTGTCCTGAACAGTTAAACTGCTCGCTGTTCTTCAGAAAAATCCTTCAGGTCACACAAATTCTTTGGTTTTTCAGCATTGTTGTGTATTTGAACCCTTTCCAACAATGACTGTATGATTTTGAGATGTTTTCACACTCAAAACATTAAAAAGTTAACATATGCTTGATTACTGTTGTTACTGTCTTTTCACACTGAGGACAATTGAGGAACTCATATGCAACTATTACAGAAGGTTCAAACACTCACTGATCCTTCAAAAGGAAACAATGCATTAAAAGCCAGGGGTGTAAACTTTTGAACAGAATGAAGTGATGTGTACATTTTTCTTATTTTAGCCTAAATATGTTTTTTTTTTTTTCATTTAGTACTGCCCTTCAGAAGATACAGAAGATACTTACATGTTTCCCAGAAGGCAAATTAAGTTACATTTATTCTGTCTTTAAATTCAAAAAGTTTACGCCACCAGCTCTTAAAGCATCGTTTTTTTTCCTTCTGGAGCATCAGTGAGTGTTTTAACCTTATGTAATAGTTGCATAAGAGTCCCTCAGTTTTCCTCAGTGTGAAAAGACGGTAACAACAGTAATCAAGCATATGTAAACTTTTGAATGGGGTAATTTGTATAAATTCAACTATTATTTTCTCTTGTGGACTACATGTAAACACCTTTTATTTGAAATATCTTATTCAGATCAGTACTAAATTAAAAATAACATGCATTTTGTATGATCCTTCTTATGTTGGTAAAATAATTAACATTTTGCAGATTCTGAAAGGTGTATGTAAACTTTTGGCCTCAACTGTAGTTGATTTAGAATGAACTTACTTGATACTTAAGTTCTTAAGATCCTTCATAATAAAGGTTAAGTTGCTCTGCTTGTATCTGTGGCCGTCAGCCACTGCTTTAGTGGACTCAATTGGCTGGGGATACGATTTAGCACATTTTCTAATTGAATTAGTCTGCGCAATGGTTTGTTTCTGGCTGATCTCTCACTGCCTACATCAAGGCCAGCTCAATTTGGACTCAATTACCTTCTGCTTGCTTGGCTACTAGTCTTCAGCTTATAGAACTGAAATAGGAACATTTACAAGTGACCCTAAATGGTTTTCAGCTTTTAATGTAATGTTTTCACCCAGATAGCTTTTTACTTCATCTAAACAGCCACTGTTGTTTTTGCTTATCGAGTAGAAAGTCACATGATACTTTGAATAACACAGAAACAGAAGATAAATTGTTTTCCTCGCTATAGACAGTGCTTGAATCATTCAGTGCACACAAGAGAGCGTTTGTCTGTGGCTAATGGTGTGTTTCTGAAGTGCACCTGAGTGGCCCACCACATATGTCACATTACTTCCTCAGCTGATTTATCAAATATGTTCTGTCACACAAACTCTCATTTGCCCTGGAGATTGTGCAGGTACACCTTACCCACAGTATGCTCCTGTTAACTTAAACATGTCAGCTGGACCAAATCCAGACTTATCTTTAGCTTCACCAACAAGTGTCCTTATTTGTCGATTCTTCTTATATGGTGTTTCAAGCGGGTCCAGGCGTTTATTCAAGCTAACTGTGTGTTTCAGACAACTCAATACATCAACCAAATAGCTTTTTGACACAGTTACCCATTCTCTTTGCTTTTTGAGGGGGTTGTGAATGTGTCTGCAAAACTACCTTTAGAAAAAACATGCTGTTCATGTTCATCGTAACTATGAAACTACACCTCTGGCTACAATATGAACTTTGGACTTCACTAATAATAACCTTGAGAGACTGGTCTTTGCAAATATAGCTCAGAAAAAAAATCAGATTTGACGAAAAAAAAAAAAAAGATTTATGCATTTAGCATATGTCATCATTTGTGTGCTTATGAATTTATAGCTGTCATAGCTTTACACAGCTAAATACACTACCACTATACACTACACTATTTTTGAACAGTTAGATTTTTAATGTTTTTTAAAGAAGTCTCTTCTGCTCACCAAGCCTGCATTTATTTGATCCAAAGTACAACAAAAACAGTATGATTTTGAAATATTTTTACTATTTAAAACAACTGTTTTCTATAGACGTACAGAACAACAGCATTTATCTTTGATACAAATCTTTTGTAACATTATAAATGTCATTATCATCACTTTTGATCAATTTAAAGCGTCTTTGCAAAATAGAAGTATTATTTCTATTTTTTTTCACAAACGAACTTTCGATTCATCAAAGAAACCTGAAAAAAGTCTACTTAGCTGTTTTCAACATAATAATATAAAAAAAAAATTGGAGCAGAATATCAGAATCAGAATATTAGAATATCAGAATATTAGATTGATTTCTGAAGGATCATGTGACTGGAATAAAAAGATGCTAAAAATTTAGCTTTGATCACAGGAATAAATAACGTTTTAAAATATATTCAATTAGAAAACAGTTATTTTAAATAGTAAAAGATGTTACAAAATTGTACTGTTTTTGCTGTACTTTGGGTCAAATAAATGCAGGCTTGTTGACCAGAAGATACGTCTTTAAAAACATTACAGATCTTACTGTTCAAAAACAATTACTGGTAGTGTAGTTTCCAGTTATTATTGTGCATAATAATAAATATAATGTATGTTTGTAAAGAACATGTAAAGGGTTAATCAAAAATATACATAGATATTTTAATAACAAATAAAATTATCTTGCTGATATCGTTTTCTAGTAACTTTTATTGAAAATAATGACCGGACATGAAAAAAGATATAATACATAATGCATGCATGAACTGTTTTATACTGTTTTATACTGTTATTTATATATAAATATATTTATAGTAATTTAGAATCTGGTAATAGTTTCACAAAGTTTTACTAAGTTTATGTGCTTTTGACATTTTTTACAAATATTTTTATGCAACTTAATTTTTATTTTATTTTGGTTTTAGTCATTTTAGTACAACTTAAACTTATTTCTGCATTTTCAAGGCATCATTTCTAACTTTAATTGTTTTCATTGTTTAAGTTTTTCATTTAATCCTTATATTTTATTTTATTTCAGCTTTATTTCAATTACTGAACATAATTAACAGTTTTGATTTTAGTTTTAATTAACTACAACAACACTGGTAAATGCATCATAACATTTGAAGTTCAGTATACACCTGATTAGAAATGTAAATAACTGTGGACTGTTCTCATGGAAATGTTTTATGACAACTCATGTTTAATTTAAAGTGATCAAATATCACAACTTTTTCTCACAAACAGCTCAAATATATAATTTCAATAGACAGATGTCAGTCAGAGACTCTTGTTATTTAAATTTTCCATGACTGACAAACTTCTGTGGCCTATTTTGTTTATCAGCTGATGAAAATGTCATTATCTCAAATGTGTTGCTTGCTCAAAAAATGCTCCAAAAATCTGCTGGAGAAATCTGCTGTCTGTCGTTACTAAAACTAGCGATTAAAAATTCAGTACTTCAGGGCCTCGCTTACTCACTGTGCAATAGCAACATAATCTCAGCGGACAAGAAGCAGAAGTTCTGATGCCAGAAATGTCCTTAGTTCCACCTGAGGTGCAGACTTTGTTGATTCAAGCTAGCTTAAGCTAATTAAAATTTGTTTTGTTTTGATTGGCTTGATAAGATTATCATTTATGAAATGTCAGGAAATACCTGGAGTTTTGTCAGTAATGTCCCATAGAGGGTTTTAGCAAGTTATGATTGAGCTAAGAAAGCTCAATTTTTAATTCTGCAGCTGTTCTTCTATATAGCTGAGCAAAAACAGGCTTCATCAACACACTTTCCATTACATTAACTTGATTTTAAGGCTCTTGCTTAAAAGTTCTCCCAAAAAAATAAATATTCTGTCTTATATGCGCTTGTACCAATTTTTTTCATGTTTTCGAGACTTCCTCTTACATGACAAAATAGGTCCTTACAGGTGTGGTGTTATATTTTCACACTTTCAGCTGAATGCGCTCCATGCCACAGATCAGACAAAATGTGTTTTTAGAAACGCAAACAGACTGAGATTCGATCACCACTCTGGGCCTCTGGATACCACGGACAGTTTGCTGAGATATTGACTGTCCTCAGATCTCTGAGCTGGCCGTTCAGAGCCACACTGGGGCCATTCCCCATTAAGACATCTGTGCCGAGTGTCACTTCAGAGGCTAGGTGCTGTGCTGAAATGCGCAACCCATCAACACTTGCTCAAAATGTCACTTTGACAAGATGGCTCCTCAGGATAGCTGTCACTGTGTGTGATTTATAATACAGCTGTACAGAATTTATGATCAGTAAGAGCAAATCAAGGTTTTGCGTACATATATCTAAACCGTACTGCCTAACTGTTACCAGTGGTGTCTACATTTTTAACAAATTGTTTTTTGTTGCATGTACAACCATTTTAGTCAGCTAGCGTGCTCAAATGACTGTAGGACTTAAATCGAAGCTTCAGTGGCAGCGCAGTTTCAGCAAAGACCCTGTTTTAGGACCAGTCCGAACTGTCTGTTTAGGTCTGCTTGGATTAGCTCAGTGAAAAGGCTACATTGACATAAAGAAGGCTCCTCCTCTGTTTTACCTATCTGTTCATCCGATACCCTTTTAAAGCAGTAGGTCCCTCAGGCAAGACTGTTAATACATCTTAAAATACCAAAGCAACCTCTTTGACTCTTATCTGTTAATGCTCTAACATTTATTGTACAGAATGGAGATGTCTCAGGTTAAATGCAAGATTACTTGACTGTTTCTAAGGGCCTTGTTTGAAGGGTTTCAGTTAGGAAATTCTAACAAATACAACAAAATTCTGAAAACTGATAACTGTGAATATTTAGTAGAAAATCCCTCTGACTGGTTTTTATGTTGTCACGTCCAGATGTTCCACTGTCAAGGTTTTGCTTTTTAGTGTCGTGTCATTTCCAACGCATGCTCCATAAACTGAAAGATGATGGCATTTGGTGTGCATGGAGTTATGTCTTTGTACCTTTCTTCCTGTTTTAGAACAATACATCATGGAAACCAGACACCTGTCAAGACTGCGTCTGCTACAATGATGTTGTCATCTGCAAACCTACTCGCTGCCGAAATCCCCAGTGTGACTTTCAGAGGGTAAGAATGAAGTATTTGATTTGCTTGAGTGCTTGATGAATGCATTGTTAGCATTGAAGGTGGCCAGTTAAACATGAATGCTTTTGGTCCAATTAAAAGCAGCTAATTCTACAAACTCTGTTACAGATGGTTTGAACATTGAGGGTTCAGAACCATTTAAAAGAAAATTCAGAGTAACCTTGTTCTCAAAGGATTTCTGAGTGGGTTCATTAAAGATTACGTAACAGTTAATTCTGGTCCTTGACTTGAGTCGAAGTGTTTCAATAGTCTGTATGCAGTATATTTCACTTTCTGCTGGTAACATACAGACAATACGTCTTTATATGAGTGAGGCATTGAATCATTCACAACATATTTCTTAAAAAAGAAATATATCTCATTCAGTAAAGCCACTGCTGGAGTTATCTTGGAGCCATTAAACCTTGCAAGAAATGTGCGTAGCTGTCAGGGTCGTCGTCGTGTGCGGGAACAGATACGCAGGAGAGCGGAGATCCAAACAATGCACTTTTAATAAACAATCCAAAGGAACAGACTCAGGGAAACAACGGGAACCAGCAACCAACGACGAGCAAAACAAACTGAAGACAATCTAATCACCGACCAGACCGTGTGGAACAAACAGACCTTAAATACACAGAGACAAGGGAGTGGTCACAAACGAGATAATAAGGGGAAGTACAAATATGGGCAAGACTAAACCAAATGGAGACAGAACTAAAGGGGGAGACAAGGAACATACCAAAATACACTGGAACACAGGGGAAAAACACAAGGAGAACAGAATAGACAAGACAAAACAGAACACAATCCTGACAGTAGCAGTAACGTTGTTGTAATTATTAAAGGATTACTTCACTCCTGAATTAAAATTTCAAGATAATTTACTCACCCCATGTGATCTAAGATGTTTGTGTCTTTCTTTATTCAGTCTAAAAGAAATGAAGGTTTTTAAGGAAAACATTTCTGGATTTTTCTCCATATAGTGGACTTTAATGGGGATCTGTTGAAGGTCCAAATTGCGGTTTTAGTGCAGCTTCAAAGGGCTCTACACAATCCCAGCTGAGGAATAAGGGTCTTATCTTGTGAAATGATCAGTCATTTTCTAAAAAAAAAATTTTAATTTGTATACTTTTTAACCACAAATGCTCATCTTGCACTAGCTCTGTGATGCGCTTCTACGACTTCACAAGTTACATAAACATGTTGGAAAGGTTACGTGTTGCGCATTTAGGTTTCTATCTGTGTCACGTGTATCTATCTGTATCTATCTCACACGTGACCTTTCCAGCGTGACTACGTAATATGTGAAGTCGAGCTAGTGCAAGACTAGCATTTGTGGTTAAAAAGTATAACAATTTTTATTTTTTTTAGAAAATGGCTAATTGTTTTGCTAGATAAGACCCTATTCCTCGGCTGGGATCATGTAGAGCCCTTTGAGGCTGCATTGAAACTGCATTTTGGATCTTCAACCCCCATTGAACTCCACTATATGGAGAAAAATCCTGGAATGTTTTCCTCAAAAAACTTAATTTCTTTTTGACTGAAGAAAGAAAGACATGAACATTTTGGATTACATGGGGGTGAGTAAATTATCAGGAAATTTTTAATTTAATCCTTTAACTAAAACTAAACTAAAACAAACAAAAAAAAGAAAAGATTGAGATTGTTGAGATAAAGCTGAAATAAAATTAAGTATTAATATTAGATGAAAATTTCAAACTTGAAAAACAAAAATATTGCCTTGGCAAACAGTTGAAATAAAAATAGATTGCAATTAAAGTACTAAAACCACTAAAACTCAAATTGAAATAAAATTAAAGCTAAATGGGTCATTCCACAAAATCTGTGCCTTTTCCTACCTTAAAAAATAATCATCAATATTACATCAAAAACAGTCAATTAAATATTATTTTAAATCATTTAAATAGCTTTTATGCTGGTAAGGGTAAGGTTTTTGGTCTGTCACTCACTATGATTTTTCTTTTTCAGCAGGACTTTTAATTTGCAAAATGATATAAAAATCACATTTGAATATTGTTCTAAATATAGTCCCACTGTTAAGTTTTTATTTTTAATTAAACATTTTATTTTATTTTTCAATTTTTCTAAGAGGAAAAGGCACCGATTTCATGGAATGACCCAAATATATATATTTAGCTATAAAAGTAGCAAAATTACTAAAAACCTAAACCAATTTTAAAAAGAAAACTTTACATTTGAAATATAAATAAAAAAGCTCATTCAAAATATGAATAAATAAGTTATATAGTATATAAATTATGTAGTATATAAATAATACTAAACACTGGTTGCAAGTGGCAATATTTTTGATCTTGCGTTGTCTCATTGCTCTGGAATGCTAATGCATATCTTCAAATGTTTCTCGGGTTGTTTTTCTAGGGTGAACGCCTGAGAATCCCACCCAACAAGTGCTGTCCGGAATGTTTTGCACAGTTGCCCGGGATCTGTCACCATGAAGGAATGGTTTATGGGGTAAGTGACACTGCTTATGACACAACTCCAATGAAAGATACTGAAAGCCTCATCCTGTCCTTTGGCAAATCTTCCCACTTCTGGTCGAGTGATTGCTTCGTTTTGTGCACAAAAGCGGTTTTGTTTATGTTCCACTCTTCCCTGACAGAGCAAGCTTCTTTTCTGTCCCAATCATCCCTTCTTAAGAGCCACTTGGTGCTCTGTTTAAGATTCTAGCAGTGTAGCTTTCAAGTCAAGTGGCATTTACTTTAGGGAGCAGGCATGTTGGCATTGGAGCTCAGAATAATAAGTGATATTTGTGATATTCTGATTGCACAAATTTAAAGATAACAGTTTTTCAAGCCTTTTATTGTTTTGCAATCATCATCTCTCTTCATCCATATTCTGATTTACCACTCTCTCGCTCTCGCTCACTCAGCATGACAGTCAGTGGAGTAATTCCAAATGTTCGGTGTGCACATGCTCTCATGGGAAGGTGACCTGTGGGCCACGTGCTTGTCCTCCTCTTAGTTGTGGGAAAGACCAGAGTCCTTTCATCCCAGATGGAGACTGCTGCCCTGTATGTGCTCATAATGGAGGTACAGTGGGCTGCAACTTTTTTCATGCACAACTTGTTTATGAAAATGATTGCTTTCCTCTGCCACTGTTTCTTGTTTTTGTCAGTCATTGTATTCACTTAATGGAACAAATGTGATAATGTGCTTTTATAAGTGTGTCATATCTGGGGGCCTCAAATGGAATTGCAATCTGTTTAAGCAGATATAACAGCATTGTTGTATCTCAACCAGTGGTGTAAATTTGGGGCATGAATTTGCTCAAACAATGGCAAACTGGGGTACATACTGAAAGTTTTTGAAAACTATAAAAGCTATTGTTTTTGCAGTTCTTTTTGGTGTCACTAGTGGCACAGATATTACAACACTTAAGCTTTTACTCGCGTGTTGTGAAGTTAGTAGCAATTCTCTGTTTGCTTCTTTTTTTGAATGTTTTGCTGATTGCTTTTAAAAGGTATGCTTTTCTTAGCTATGTGGGTCCCAAGAGGGTTTATCCTGCTTCATACTGTCAGAGACCAATGATGATGAAAAGTGATTTTTTTTCTTGTAGAGTTTCTAGTACAACTTGGCAATTAAAATGCTCTTTCTCACTCCTTAGCCTCTTGCACCTGGGAAGGCCGTCAGTACAGAGATGGGGTGGAATGGACATCTAGCCCTTGTACAAAGTGTCGATGCAAAAATGGTCAGACTGAATGCCTGGTGGCAGAGTGTCAGCCAGTTACATGCAAAGCGGTCAGTAACAACCCTGAACTGTCCCTTATAATAATCAAGGCAAAGCACAGTTCTGCCTGTCTTGATATGTACAATGACCACATCATCTTTAAACCTAGACTAATTAACCCTTTTCAAATGTAATTATGAATTTAAAGAGATATTCTAGCTATTAAAACACCATGTTGATGTGCTCATTTGATATACAGAATGAAAACCTGGTGGTCCAGCCAGGACAGTGCTGTCCTCAGTGTGAGCCGAATCCCTGCGTGGAGGCTGGGAATGAATACAAGGTAAGCTGGAAAAGAGATTAGAGAAAGGTGAAATATGCACTGAGATCCGAGGACAGAGATAGATCGAGAGTGACAGATGGGATAATGCATGTCTGTATTACGGAAGACCTTTTGAGGGAGGGGATGGTAAGTGTGGGTTAAAGTGTGTTCATCATTCATATTATGGCAGATGGGTTGTGCATAGAGCCGTGTCTGAGTTTAGTGTGTGTGTGTGTGTGTGTGTGTGTATGTGTGTGATTTGCTTGTCACTCCTGCTTCTGTCATTCCTCCATATTTCTTTCTTTGCCTCATATCATCTCTTGTTCCTCCCTCCATTGTTCACAGACATAATATGCATCATCCCCTCAAGTGACTTTTTATCTGTTTGCTCAGTCTCTCTCAATCTGCAATTTTGGTCTACTTCATTAGGATAAAAAAAACTGTACATTTGTACTGCCAAAGCATTTATAGCATAACTGCATCATAAAGTCCGCAATATAAAATAAAAAGTGTGAATAAGCATCAAATATCAAATAACAAAATTAAATTATTAGGAGTGTGAAAGTAAATAAAAATGAAGCAAAATAAGTAGTAGTAATTAATACTAAAATAAAACAAATAAGATACTAAAAGACTAAAATAAAACAACACTATATATATATATATATATTTTTTTTTTTTTTTTTTTTTTCCATCGTTTTTTCCATAACATGTAAATTTATATAGTTGAAAGTGGCGACATCAGCAAAAACTTCATTTGCAAATTTTTTTTTTTTTAATCGCAGTCTGGCGACCTGCTGTATACCAGCACGGCTGTGATTTGGCCATAGGTAATCACAGTGTGCTGATATACAGCCATATCTCACAGCTACGAGTGTGATACTGCGTTTATACAACAGTTCGATGGCACGGGTGTTTAAATAAAAAAGAGACAACAGCGGAGCGTCTTTAAAAACCCTCTTTTGTGCAAACTGCTTCCTTCCACCACAGATTCAAATCTTAGTTTAGCAGTTGAACAACTAAGCCCAAGCCTCCTTTACAAATTCAAAAACATCGCTTTAGAACTAGTAGCGAAGGAACATTGAGTTGCTTCATTGAAAGCTAATTAAATTTCTGTAGAGTATTATGAGAGAGATATGGACTGAGCAAGTGTGATTACCTGCATCTGATACAGCATTCATTCTTCAGCTTATTCTCATATTCACAATAAAACATGAATGTCTGTATCCTTTCATCTCTTAAGGGTGATTTCTGATGACAGCGCTGCTCAGTGCATTTGTTGGTATTTGTTGGCTGCGTCTTACAAGGTGTTGTTGAGATTTAAAAAATCTTGTTTACAAACATCTTTCAGTAAAAACAGTCTCTTGTCACAAACACAAACCTTTCTCAGTACTAAATACTATTATTAAATACTACTATTATTTATATAAATACTATTTACTGAATAATAAACAACAGTACCCAGACAAAACATTGTGCTCTGAACCATATAATAGATTGATGAGACCAACGACTGCTATTAACAAACCGCATATTTAAAGTCTAAACAAGTATGTTCTCAACTAAAAACCTCTTAAAACTACTTTCCATGAAACAAAAAATGTATTATTTATACAATTTTATTATATTTGGGCGGCCACCATGACACCTGCTATGAGAAATACTGCAAGCAGAGTGATACAAACACTGAAACATAGTCAGTGTACCTATAGAAATAGCATATTCAGATGATGGTTAAATCATGTAGGTTTTTAAATGGTTAATTCTTAAATTATTCCATTTGATCCCTTCAGTCTGGAATATGTGGTTACATCCTTGCAATACTGACACTTCTCTTTAGACACACAAATTTCACAAGCGTCCCCAAAATCTCTCATCAGCATGTCATTTAGGGCTGTTTCTCTGTTCACCGTGTTCTCAGCGATCACGTCCCACTCAGCGGAATTCAGCTCTTTTGATCACAGTGGATTGTGTGAAAGCAAAGCAAGGATTTAGAGAGGATAACATTCACCATTCTTTTCATCTCCTTCTAGTACTTGTCTTGTTCACTACAGCACTGGCTGAAATTGTCATTTATTTTAAATTAATTATGTGCTGTAATGTGTTCTGCTGCTAAAGCTTTGAACATCTTTGAGATGCCATCTGAATGTTGAAATTGAATTGAGACATTGGTAGTGTGGCTCTGTAATTCTTAATTGGATTTTTAAATACATTTAAAAACATAGCATTGATGAGTACTGTAGATGTTCTGTCTTATCAGAACTCTTTTATTGTGTATGTGTGTGTGTTTTTAGCACGGTGAGCAGTGGCAGAAGGGCAGTTGTACCACCTGCGTGTGCGATCGCGGTCATTCCCGCTGTCAGACGGAGAAGTGCCCTCCTCTCCACTGTGATAAGGTCAGCAGAAATTCATTACACCCCAACACTTCATGTCAAAGACAAAGCTTTTTGACCAGCAAGCTTACTGGGAAGATCATGAAAGAGAAGCTATTGGCTAACCGACTGTTGTCATTTACAGTTTAATACAATCTCACTTTGATTCTTGCAGTTTGTGCTTCTTAGGCCTTGAAAGTGGCAGTTAGGGTTTTTTGTCATCCAAGATTGCTTTCACCATTGCTCCTGGGTGTTTTCCATCTCAGTCTTTTGCTTTCATGAAAAATTCATTATCTTATGTAACTGTTCTTTAAAACAATACTCAGCAAGAACAGACATTTCGTTTTTATATGGTAACTTAATAAGTCTGAATTCTTTAAGAGCATAAAATCACGCCATTAAATGATAATGAGAGTTGTATGGCTTTTAGTTCATATTTATTAGCTAGAGTTCATCTATACTCACTATACGCACAGTTCACTAGCCCATGGAACGTTGGCTAAACGTCTGATTCATAACAAAAAAGCAGTGGCGCCAAACCCCCTCACCAAAGAAGAAAGCCGTTGTGTTTATATGGAGTTAGAATTGTTGCATAATTCCAAATAAATACATTATGATCCACAAATAAATGTAAAGTGATTGACAAAAACAAAGCATATTCACAAAATAAATAGAATGAGATCCACAAATAAATCTTAGAGTTCCACAAACATGAATTATATTCACAAGTAAAAAAATTTGAATTGCAAATAAAAAACATACTCACAAATATTTTTTTTTATTTTACAAACACAACTTTGCCCGGCATTTATATGTGAATCGCGTACTGTGCATTTGTGGATCGCTGCGCGTATTTGTGGATTTTGAAACATTTCAAGCGTCAAGACGCACACTGATCCACAAATGGATGGACTCCACCCACCTTCTACTTAAGCCAATCAGATACCGGCCACGTGGGGCTGACCAATCGTTGCATGTTCTCGCTCCAACCAATCACGTTCAAAATGGACGACCAGGACAGTGGTGCTCATCACAGCATTATTGTAATAATATCTAAAATAAAACAAGTAATGTTATGTGTAATGTAATCAGTGTTTCATGTATCACTGAGTCGATGCGTGTTTTGACCGTGAGTGTGTTTAGCAAACTGGTATTCTACGGTGACCGGGAGGGGAGGTCTTCGGTTCACTTAGTTTTGTCGTGGCCACGACATATAAACTCATGGGAACGTGATAATATAACACAGCCACGAGATATTAATTCGTGGGAACGTGATATTACATCGTGGCCACGAGAACGTTTTGTCGAGTTAACGACATACTTATGCCACGACTTCTTATGTTGAAGGAACGACATATTTTTCTCGTGGCCACGAGTTTATTGCATAAACAAACCTGCGTGACCATAGCAACCCGGGATTATCAGAGATGGATTCATTATTATTTTATTTTGAATTAATAAATTTTTATATTAATTATTATAGATTATTTCATAATTTCTTTTATTGTTTTGTAATATAAATTATTATATTGCACGCAATGTAAACAGCATTCATATTAAGTTTATAATGAATAAACCTTACCTAAAGTAGTCTAAATAACATAGGCATACACTTGCTAACAACGCATTTAAAGTCATTTTTAGTTGTTTAACTGTGTTATGGACTGGACTTATTTATTTAAAAACGGGCTGTCAACTGTGATAAATCTTTTTGGTGTTATGACGCCATTTTTGATTCTGTCGCTCTAATGTCCTGAATGCAGTTGTGACTGCAGCTGTTCATTCGAGCCCGGTTATAATTGTTATTATTTCTTTTCTTTTTTTTCTCTCTTTTCTTATTATTTTTCTTTATTTATTGTTATTATTTTCTTTCTTTGTTATTTTTGTTAAGTATTAATTATGAGAAAACATTTGAATAAAATATTACAAGATTAATAGCAGAAGTTACTGTTATTTATTGATAGTTTAACTAAAGAATTCATCAGCTGATAAGAAAATAATAGATTCAGTGAAAAATAATCGATAGATTGGTTGACTAGTCGAAAAAATGATAGATTAGTCGACAGTAAAAATAATCGTTAGCTGCAGCTCTATTTACAACTGTGACAATTAGCGCTTATCAGGATCAAATAAACACTGGATTGTCAAAAGTATGTGAAAAAACGTAAAGTTTGCAGCGTAGAATCTTTAAAATATGTCATAGTTTTACACGACGCGGCACAAAACAAAACGTGATTGGTTGCTTTACCTGTCAGTCATATGGCCTCTTGGGCAGGTTTTGACCATTCAAAGCGGCCAAAGTTCCCAAACAAATTCACTGGTTTTACAGATCTTTATTTTTTCTCTTCCAGCCTATTTGCTGTCTTCTTAAAAAAAATAATAAACAAGGACGAGCCCTTCAGTAGGTCACAGCCAAACTCATAAATCCTAATTTCCAAAACTTCCAAATATGTCAACACACTTGTAGAACTATTCTGTGAGGTCTTAAAAGAAATATCCTGAAGAAATAAATACATATTAAGCTCTATTAAATGGATCTTTTACAAACTAAGGCACAAATAAAGATAGATTGATTTGCATTACAAGAAGTGTGACATTTTATGTGTGCTAATGTGTTGTTCCCAGGGTCAGACGAAGGTCAAGCGAGCCGGGCAGTGTTGTGAAGACTGTGTCTCGTCTAAAGGCAGCTGCCTCTATGAGGGCATCGTCCGTTACCATGGTGATATGTGGAACGGCACGGGTTGCGAGTTCTGCATGTGTGAATGGGGTCAGGTGCTGTGCCAACGGGTCGAGTGCACCAGATCGGAGTGCCCTCGGGTATGTGTCCAAATTTTATAGGAAACACATTTCTATGCAGAGCCATCAGCAGGGACACATGCTTATTCTGCTCATTAAAAGACACAAATAACAAGCTTAGCTTGGGGGGATGCCCTATATTCTGACATTAAAAATGTTGACAATTATTAGGGCAAAATATAAGAGGTGAGTTTGAGACCTGCGGCACATTATCTCTTTGGTCATTTGTCCCTGGTTATGAATTATAGCTTTATTCAATCAATATATTCTCCGCTTCTCCATTAATCATAAAGAGCTTTGAAAGGTTGAACGCTGGAGATTTATCACTTATTAATTGTACTTTTGGCCCAAATCCAGAATTGTCACTGTAAAGGTCATTCTTTAGAGAGGAAACTCTGACTTAAGTTTTTAAGTTCACAATGGAAATTTAATCAAAATCAGAATCAGAATGAGCTTTATTGCCAAGTGTGCTTACACACACAAGGTATTTGTCTTGGTGACAGAAGCTTCCAGTACACAGACAGGATGACAAGTGACAAGACACAGATAACAAAATAGACAGATGATTAAAAATAAATATTTGAAAAGCAGTACACAATAGACAACATACTGCATGTAGAGATGTCCTATATACAAATTATGCAAAGGGATTTGGATAGATGTGTGACATGTTAAATTAATAACATATGTATAATAAATACAAGTATGGATAGATGGGTAATTGCACATGTTTTATTGGACAGTGGAGAGAAAATTTAGCTGTTTATGAGGTAGATGGCCTGAGGGAAGACGCCTTTCCTACAGTATGCCTGGCTATTTTGGTATTCAGTGCTTTGTAGCGCCGAACAGACGGCAGCAGTTCAAACAGGAAGTGTGCTGGGTGTAAGGGATCCAGAATGATTTTGCCAGCCCTTTTGCTCACTCTGGATGAGTGCAGTTCTTGGATAGTGAAAAGGGTTGTACCAGTGATTCGCTCAGCAGTCCAGACTTCCTTTGTAGTCCTTTGTAGTCTTCTGAGGTCAGTTTTGGTAGCTGACCTGAACCAGGTAGTTATTAAAGTGCGGAGGATGGATTCAATGATGGCCGAGTAGAACTGTTTCAGCAGCTCCTTTGGCAGGTTGAACTTCCTCATCTGGGCCTCCTTGACAATGAGTCTTTTCCACTGCATGGTACAGTATGCTCACTTTTTGGGGGTTTTCCACTGTGTACAGTAGCTGGTACTCTGAACTTTTTTCAGTGCAACCTCGGCTGAGATTCTAAGCGAGCCGTACCATTACCAAAATGTGACGTGTAAACCCTGCTGATCACTGGTCGGAGAGTCGAACTTTGAACTGCCGACACGAGACACCAGACCGGCTAGATTTAAATTAGCACAGCCAGCGAACGATCAAACGAGTCGAGTCGTACCACGCAGTAGAAAAGTGCCATATGTGAGTGTCCCACTTCAGATCCTGAGAGATGGTGGTGCCCAGGAATCTGAATGACTCCACTGTTATTTTTACTCCACTGTTGTTACAGTATGTTCATAATGGTGAGTGGGGGGAGTGCAGGGGGGTTTCTCCTGAAGTCCACAATTATCTCCACTGTTTTGAGTGTGTTAAGCTCCTGGTTGTTAAGACTGCACCAGACAGTCAGCTGCTCAACCTTGCTTCTATAAGCAGACTCGTCACCATCCTGAATGAGGCCGATGACTATAGTGTAGTCTGCAAACCTCAGGAAAACTTCAAACTTTAAAGGAGAAATACATAAAATTCTCAGATTTTAAATGTGACATACATTCTGGTGCACAAAGCTATTATGCATGCTGTAAAAAGTGGTAACACGCAAGTATTTGGAGCTATTTATACTCATTTTTTCTGCTAGTCCCATTTTTGGGATAGTTCTGTCATCATTCATTCACCCTCATGTCAGTCCAAACCAAGAAAACCTTTGTTCATCTTTGGAGCTCAAATAAAGATATTTTATTGAGATAGAATAGAAGCCTAAATTAAATATGTCCATCATTTAAAGTAATCATGTCTCTGCAGAAGACTTGGACTAAACCGCATAAGTATTTTAAGGTGTCTTTTTGCTTTTTTTTAATTTTTTGGTTGCATGGATAACCAATAGATAGACAAAAATGGTAAGAGAATATTAAAAATATCTTCATTTGTGTTGTAAAGATGAATGAGATGAGGGTGAGTTTAATTAATTATTTATTTTGTTGGTGTTAACAAATGTATTTATTTCAATTTGGTTATGTTAAATAACTTTTATACTTGCATTTTAATTCAAATAAGTGCTGATGTTCATTAAAATCATAGTAATAAAACGTCTGATTAAATAGCACAGAACCACAACAGATGCTTCTGTATCTTTTTGAAAACATTGATAAAACCTGCTTTCCCATCTGTAGCATATTTCACTGACGTCTGCTGATTCGCCTGTAAGACCACCATGATGTTGGTGATCAAACTGTGTTACACAGAAGCAACTAAAGATTCTCTCATGAATGTAAATGACTATTGATAACGGCTCCCTATAAAAAACCTCAGAGGTAGAATTGGAAATGTGATGTAATTAGAGATTTGTGGCTCTGTGTCAGACAGCTAATCATTCCCCTGGGGCTGTTTTCATGGTGAAATTAAATAAGCTAAAATTTCACACCTTGTGCCAGGGAGAAAAACTGGTCCATTTGCCTGGGAAGTGCTGTCCAGAGTGTAAGACAACAGCCAGCTCCTGTACATATTCACAGCCGGATCAAAAGGTACAAAGCTTGATCTGCATGCATGTTTAAATATGGGTTTTGGTAAAACAGACAGTGATTTTATGTTTTATATCCATGTTGACGTGTACATATGCTACCATTCAAAAGTTTGGGGTCGGTAAGATGTTTTTGAAAGAAGTTTCTTATTTTCATCAAGAGTGTTTTTATTTAATCAAAAAAAAAAAAGTAAAAACAGTAATACTGTAAAACTGTTTTCTATTTTAATATTATTTTAATATTTTAAAATATTTTAATTTTAAAATGTAATTTATTTCTGTGATGGCAAAGATGAATTTTTAGCATCATTACTCCTTCAGAAAAATTATTTTAATATGCTGATTTGCTGCTCAAGAAACATTTGTTATTGTTAATGTTGAAAACAGATGTGCAGCTTACTATTTTATTAAAACTATGATACATTTTTGCAGGGTTCTTTAATGGAGTTTAAAAGAAAAGCACTTATTTAAAATAGGGATTTTTGTAATAGTATAAATGTATTATTGTCCTTACTGAATAAAAAAAAAAAGAAGAAGAAAACCTGACCCCAATCTTTTGACTGCTATTGTACAAGTAGCTTTTGATAGCAATGAAGAGAAATGGATGAGCAAATCAGTACCACCAACAATCTTTGTCCATTTTTGTCCATCTTTGTCCTTTGACTGTCTTTGTCCATTTAGGGGCAGAAAGCCAACATCAAGAGTTTTAGACGCCTCACTGTAAGTAAACATGACAACTTGGTTTATAGTTTGCAAAATTAATAAATACTGTTCTACCAGGTTTTTGCCTAAGCAAAAATGTTTGTTTTCTCTTCCTGTGTCTCTGGTTTTAGAATCTAGAGAGCGTCAAAGAGGGGCTGTGTCGTGAGTGTCAGTGTCAGGAGGGTCATGTGACCTGTTACCAGCAGTCCTGTCCCACCTGTCCACTGGGCACCCTAACTATACCTCATCTTGAACAGTGCTGTCCAGACTGCAATCCAGGTGAGACCCGCATCTATGTTGGTGTTCCCGAACAGCAAGGATGTATTAAGCTACTGTAGTTAATTACCATGCTCTCTTGTGAATATGCTCCAAAGAAATCAGTGAAATTGGGGTTATACTTTGATTTATTTACTTCAAAAAGAACGTTATTCTATTCCCAGTTTAAAAGCATTTCTTTATATGATTAAACACATTTTTGAATTGTTCTGAAAACCTTTCTTTATCAGCCCTCCAAGGAACAATTCCTCAACCATAAAGACAAAACATAGTTGATCTCAGTGGTAGAGAGATGAGAGCGATAGTATTAGATTATATTCTGGTTAGATAACATGGTTATTTAGCTCTACGGCACCCATGAGACTCAGGATTGCTCTATATAGTAAATTTCCCTGGTGAATTCAAGAGATGCTGCAGGATGGATCATACATCTTTCTCTCTCTCTCTTTTTTTTGGAAAAGACCATAGAGGGAAAGAAACCAGAATGTGTTTGTGTTTACGTTTTGCTTTTGTATAGATATAAACTGTATGTTTATCTGAGGAGACAGAGTAAATTGTTTGGATGTTTAGGTGTGCATAGGTTGACCGTTTGTCATCTCTGTGTTTATGTGTATAAGATTATGTTAATGTATCCTCTAACACAGCAGTCGAATAGTATTTTTTTTTCTCTTAAAATTTGGACAGGAATATGCCTGTTAAAAAAAAACATACTCCATCCCTCTATATTTATCATAAGCACTATTAATCACATATGGAGAGTAGCAGCTTGCATTGTGATAGTGCTTGTTAGCTGGTTAATGTCCAGATTTTATCAATACGGCAAAGGCGATGTGTATGCGTTCACAGCTACATAACCATTTGTTAACTTGACTGCCTGTTGTGAGGAACAGAAGGAGCCCAGCATCAGTGTTTTATCAGATAGATTGTCTGAGACATAATGAGTTGCAGTGTTACTGTGAGAAACGCTGTGATTCCGAAGGATTTACTAGCCAGTGGCCGTATTATAATACATTTGCACTCAAAACAAGTAGATTCTTCAAATCGATGGAAAGTCTCATAGGTCATCCTGGTAAAAAAAATGCTTACTTCAACTGGAAAATGGAGAGCAGGATAGTTTTTCACCAAGAGTTATTGATTCGCACACCAAAGTATTTAATTAAAAGTGATTTATGGGGGTATGTCAGAAAATAATAAAGACTTAGAGCTTTAATTTTCTCCCTCCGGATATGAGTCTGGCCTTGTGCTTGCAGGCCGGTCCAAAAATTGGGAATGACCATCAAATAAGTACCAACGCACCTTTAATGCCCTACGTTGCCCTATTTCCATGTCTCTTGCTCTGGCCTCATGGATGGAGCCAGAAACCTGCAACCCAAAGTCCTTAGCAAGGGATTTACCAGCTCATTAGAGACTGTGTAATTAATTCTTGTGCCAAGTAGTGGTGCCAAAGGGAACTATAGGCTCAGGTTTCATTTGGACCATGTGGGGAAGTTATGAGTGCCTTATTAGTACACTAAAGACAGGGTGGGAGATTTGGTGGTTCATTTGCATGACTGTAGATAAAATTACCATTATGTCACACAGCCAGGAATTGCACTTCCAGGTTCTTCAGGCTAGAAGTTGTAATGGTCTGTTTAAACATTGTATGATGTAATAATATTTGTTAATAATAAAATAATATACAGTGCCTTGCAAAAGTATTCATACCCCTTCATTTTTATGTTGCATCCGTATGTTAAACAGCTTTAAATTACTTTTTTCCCACATTAAATAAAAATTTATTAAAAATAAAAAACATAAATGATTCCATTGCATAAGTATTCATACCCTTATCTGGGACAGTTGAAATTTAGCTTGGGAGCATTCATCTTGCTTGTAGATGTTACTACACTTTGAGTAAAGCTAACCTGTGGCAAATTCAGTTGAATGGGTATGACTTGGAAAGGCACACATGCAACAGCTGAAAATGCATATTAGAGCAAAAACCAAGCCCTGAGGTCAAAAAAACTGACTGTAAAACTCAGTAACTGGATTACATCAAAATGCACATCCGAGGAAGCGTTCAGAAAAGGAAGCGTTCTGCTGCATTGAAGGTTCACAGAAGCATGTAGTCTCCATAAACCCTTAATGGAAGAAGTTTGAAACTGAATGCTGATGTGCAAAGGCTGCCGGATCATGCCCAAAAAGACTAGAGGCTGTAAAGGTGCTTCAGCTAAGTACTGAGTTAAGGGTATGAATACTTATGCAACATACTTATTTCAGTTTTTTATTTTTAATAAATGTACGAAATAGTGGCAGTTCAGTTTTTGCTTTGCCGTCATGATGTATGGAGTGTAGATTGTGTGGAAAAACAGTAATTTAAAGCAGGTTAACATAAGGCAGCAACATAACAGAAAATACAATACAATATAATACAATGTATTAAACAGGAAATAAACTAATTAATCAAAAGTGAGAGTAAACAGTTGTTACAAAAGGTTTCAAATTCAAATACATGCTGTTCTTTTGAACTTTAAGAAGCACAACTGTTTTTAATGTTAATATTAGGGAAAAAGTTTATTGAACACCATATTAGCATGTTATAATGATTTCTAAAGGATCCTGTGACACTGGATTATTGGCTGCTGAAAATTCAGCTTTTCCATCAGATGAATAAATTAAAATTTAAAATATATTAAAATAGAAGTTATTTTAAATTGTACAGTTATTATAAATTGTAATTATATTATTATTTATACTGTATTTTTGATCAAATATCAAAATGCAGCCTTGGTGAACATAAAGGACCTCTTTTAAAATGGTAAAAAGGTGATGATAATGATGATCGAAGTCTGTGAATGATCATAATTTAAGAGTGTTTGTAAACAGCAGCTTTATCTGTCCTCTGAGGAGTTTGACTGTGTTTTTGTTTGTGTCTGTAGCAGTGCAGTGTCACAAGGACTGTTTGACATGCTCTGGCACACCAGATCACTGTGACAGCTGTCAGGACCCTTCCGCCCTGTTGATGAATGGACGCTGTTTGCAGTCATGTCCTGAAGGCTTTTTCGCCCAGGGCAAAGTTTGTGCAGGTATAAACATACTTTTTTTGTTTTACCATTGTACTTCTACAGCCCAAGCTGGTTTTGTTGCACAAATTTGCTGTTTTCCTCATCATCTCATTTCCTTTTTTACTTTATCGTCCTCTTCCTTCTGTTTTCCCACCAACATTCACACACGCCTGGACAAAACGTATTTTTACACCATGTTATTTGAAATTCTCAAAACGCCCTCTGCTTTAGGTGACTTCCATGAATTGCTAATCCTATAGCTTTTGTGTGTGTGTGTGTGTGTGTGTGTTTTGTGTGTACTGTATGTGGATGTGCATGTACATGTACATGAGTCATGTTTGTCACAGTCATTTCAGCAAGTCAAAACACAGACCGGATCCTATACTGGAATTTCCCCCCACTTTGAAGGCTATAGCATCATTTGACACATTTCTTACAGTGATCCTTTAAAAGCTGATCACACACACCGTTTTAATTAATGTATCAGTGTTTTGCGGCCTGCTTTTGCATTGTGTTTTGCTATTGCAGCCACAAAGTGTATCCCCCAACCCCTATCACCCTTCTTGTTCTCTTTCTGCCAGCCTGCCGGCCGTCGTGTGCCACCTGTGAGAATGACTTTGAATGCACAGCATGTGGTGGGTCCTTTCTCCTCAGTGGCAGGCAATGTGCGACCACCTGTGAGAGAGGTCTGTTCCAGGACCACACACGCTGTCTCAGTAAGTCAACTAGAGTTTACATTTCATTCACTTTTATTGTCTTGACTTTCTGTGATGCTGTTTATTTCTGCTGTACTTTATGATGTCTTTCCAACCTTAAGGAAAGCACATATATTGCACTTTTATTATTACCTCAGCAAGTAGCTGAATAGGAAAAAATGGCAGTAATACTGTAACAACACAGTATTAATGCAATTGTGGATAGAAGTGAAAAAAAAAGTGCCGCCCAAAATTATGTTGTAAATTAATGAAATATATCATATTTAAAAATACATTTATATTTAAATATGTGAACCTGAACCACAAAACCAGTCATAAGAGTACATTTTTTGAAATTGACATTTATACATCATCTGAAAGCTGAATAAATAAGCTTTCCATTGACGTATGGTTTGTTAGGATAGGACAATATTTGAACTACTTGAAAATCTGGTATCTGAAGGTGCAAAAATCAGAATATTGAGAAAATTGCCTTTAAAGTTGTCCAAATGAAGTTCTTAGCAGTGCATATTACTAATCAAACATTTGTTTTGATATATTTACGGTAGTAAATGTACAAAATATCTTCATGGAACATGATATTTACTTAATATCCTAATGATATAAGAAAAATCAATCATTTTGACCCATACAATGTATTGTTGGATATTGTTACAGATATAACTGTGCTACGTAAGACTTAAGGTTTTGTGCTCCAGGGTCACATATATCTGTATAAATAAAATATTAAATAGATATTACATATAATGATGTATGTATGTTTAATTTATTTATTTATTAATTTGTGTTCATTTTTATTTCCACCTCATTCTGATTGTTATATGTGATCATGGACCACAAAACCAGTCCTAAGTATTGTATGGGTCACAATTGTCGATTTTTCTATTATGCCAAAAATCGTTTGGGTATTAAGTAAAGATCATGTTCCATGAAGATATTTTGTACTTTTGTATTTCTGTAAATATATCAAAACTTAATTTTTGATTAGTAATATACATTGCTAAGAACTTCATTTGGACAACTTTCAGATGATGTATAAATCTCAATTTCAAAAAATAGACCCTTATGGCTGGTTTTGTGGTCCAGGGGCACATATTAATTTTTGGTTCAGTGCTATATGACAGTTGCAAAATGAAGCTGTATTTACGTCCTCAAACAAAAGGGCCCACAGAGTATATTTAGATGTGAAATTCCTGTTGTACAACATTTTGCGTCACGTTAGCTCTAAAAGGTCAGTTTCTTCGTTGCTATTAAAGCCAGATGGAGCATTACGGGACCTGCAGTGCATTCACTCCTTGCATAAGAATCAACCTCAAGACGTGGCTACCTGGTCTTGTCAGGCTACCTGACTATGGCAATCCAATCTGGAAGGAATCATGCATTAGTGACCTGCTAACTGGTCTGTGACTGGGACCACTAGACTGTACAGCAATTACCCCAGTCCCCACTCTCATTCAATTTCACACTTTAATAAGCCTCTCCCACAGATTGAACCACATTGTTCTACAAGGAACAAGATGGGGAAGAAAAATCCAGCTTAGGTTGAGCCCATTATGGTGGATTTAGTGTTGAATGAGTCTTACTGAGCAGTTGAATGTGGAAAGTTTTTATTGTGGGCATGCAATAACGATTCATTCTCTTGTTTTACTCTCTGATTGAGTGCAAATGCAAATGTTCAAGAAGTTAATTAGCTAAGCGAAAAAAAAAAATGAGGGAATTTTACAGGAAGCCCCTTAGATGTTCACTCTGTCTTTCCTTGTCTGTGCCTTTCTCTTTCTCCTTTTAAATGGTGTTATAATGGAGTTCATTTTTTTGTTTAATCCATCTCATGTAACACATAGTTATTTTAAAACGAGCCACTATCAGACCTTACCGAACACTTCTTACATGCCACAACTTGGATTTCTTCAGATATATCCTTTCACATCTACAGCGTATCAAGAAGTCATGTAAAACCTTAAAGAGTTGTGCTGACAGACATGCCCAAGTGTGCTGTCATTAATTTTTCTAGCATGCCAGACTTCTCCAAATCCACTAAACATGGTTACCTACATCTCTTGTTCACACTTTGTTGTTGGCTGTCAAAATATTTGGTCCCATGCCAGCTTCTCAGGGTTCTGGGCCAGTTTGGTGCCAGTGTGTGTGAGTCTGTGGAGAGGTGCCATGTAGAACCGTGAATGTTTCGCACTGGGAGCCGTGCCCAGATTCGTAGTTTAATCCTGAGCACTAGACTCACACAAAGAATGAGAGATGGTGTCTTGTGACCTTATTGCTGCACAACATAATTAGAGACTGTTTTCACAGATTCTACAGTGTTTGAAACTATTTATAATAATTGATTATTTATCAATAAAAAGTATTTTAACAGTATTTGTACATAAATCTCAGAAAAATTCTGACGTAGATATGAAATAAGTGCTTCTTACTAAGGAAAGTGAATTGCTGCTGCTGTGAAGCAAGTACAGGAACTTGCTACTGCCAATACAGATACGGTGCTGTGAATATTTAAGATATTCTTCTGCTGCACAAGTAGCATATATAATAACTCGTAGCAGATCTATACAGGTGGAGCTGGGGAGGTGGAGGGTTTCAGAGAAAAATCTGAACGCCTGCTGCGAACTGTTGTAGTGAATGCTAACCAGCCATTTAAATGTTAAGCAGCAAGCTTACTGGCTGCGTGTGCAACGTGAACCAGTCAGTTTTTGGATATCACCAGTTTGCATTAACAACCCATCAGCCTGTGCTATCTAGAGTTTCATGACAGAACTTGGCATTTCTATTCTAAGTATTACATTTTAATGTGTAACTCATCCCTCATTGTTTTTGCTGTAGACATAAATGATATCAACCGTGTGACTTAATGAGAAGTATGATGTTGTTTTCCTAGTAAAAGCTGAATTTTCAGCAGGCATTACTCCAGACTTTAGTGTCACATGATCCTTCTGAATTTATTCTAATAGGGGTGATTTGGAGCTCAAGAAACATGTTAATAAAGTTTTTTGCACAAAAACAAACAAACAAAATCTGACCCTCTGTCTAAAACAACCTGTTTTTAACGGGTGGGTCCTTTAAGGCTTCTCAGTAATCGACCACTGTTATGATTGGCTAACGTCATTGCATAGCAGACTGTATTAACGCCTCCTCGCTATTGCATGTGTTTTGACAACATGATCAAAAAGAAAAAAAACGTCATTTCCAGACAAAACATTATGAAATCATTTGCTACAGTTTGTGATGCAGTCAAATCTAGTACCGCTTTATCTTTTAACAATGTTTCTTTTTGAACTCTCCATGACACTGTGCCTCGATTACAAAACAACATGCTCCGCAGTCCAAACAATCATCAAAATAAACTATCCAATAAACTATTATCCTTACGCTTGGATTCTTCTGATATCTGTGCAAAGACACGAACGAGCTGTTTAAACCATGTCAAAGTGAACGTTCTTTTAACTTCATTTGTCCTATTGACGACAGACTCAAGTGTGTGGACTGTGAAAGCGAACGCGCATCTGTATATTGTATCCAGTGTAGACAAGATAGCAGCAGTGATTGTAAATTCTATTTGCTTTTGATGCGACGTGACACTTGCGTTCATCGTATTCAAGTGTCAGCTGTCAAGTGACTGAACACCAGTGAGCAGGACGCCTGTTGTGAGAAGATGACTATTCGTCAATGTTTATGCATGTTTGTGCCCAAGTAACGTCACCTTGCAATTCAGATCCAAACAAGCCATTTTGGAGTGTGATTAAATTGATGCTTTGTTTATAATGAGGAGGACGTTTTAAACTATGAAACTTGCAGGATGTTTTAATGGTACAAAGACCTCTTATATGCCAGAAGAACAAGGCAAATTTGATTTCTAATGTCATGACCCCTTTAAATCAGAGTGAATTGGTGAAGTTTGGACAGGAAGTAACTACCTATTAGATCCTAGCAATTGTTAACCACATAACAACTCACTCACATTTTGTTCAGAAATGTTCAAGATCTGTAATAACAGACATCTTATATTGTTTGTTATATTTTGCCTCCTTATGAGGAGTGCTGTTGAAGAAGGTTTCAGCTGTTAATTTGTCCCATCTCTCTCTTTCTCTCTGTCTGTCTGAAGAAGAAATGGTATTTTTAAGCTTGTGTGATGTATTTATGTGCAGCAGTAAATTTGCTAAAGTGAGAGTTAGTGCCCTGACTATTCAAATTTAGGTCACTTATTTTACAAAGCAAATATCTTGAGTTTATACCTAATGGGAAAAATCTATGAGAAAATTCCCCTTTCTTATTTACCCAAAGCCCAATCAAAGTTTTCCAAATATTGGAAATCCACAAGCAGCCAGTGACAAAAAAAAATTAATTAGCAAGGATTATATGTGGTGTTTATGTTTTAGATATTGTGAGGCCTTTGAATAGATCGTTCTAGCGGTACACCTGTCTTACCAAGGGATGATTATAAAGGAAAGTTATTTAAGAGAAAATACATTTGTGTTATATGTTATGAGTTTTAATGCACATATTCAACACTTATGTATGTGCTTCTGTATGTGTCCTTTAAATCGTGAGACTTTCTTTATATATGCAAGTGTGTTCTTCTGTCTTTTTTGTAACTTTTACAAGCTCCCTCAGAAAGGTCATCTTTTGTTCTTGTTTGACTGGCATGTTTACTTTCGCAGCCAAAATCAAGTCACTTTAATTCCTCACAGAAAAGCCACAACACAACACTAGAACATAAAGTAACCTTGTAAAGTCTGATTATGCTGTTTTTTGTCTTGTTTAGTTTAGGTTTGAACTTGTTATTGACTTTTTTCTCTTTTAGGTTGCCATGACTCCTGTTCATCATGCCAGGGGGTGGGGCCTCAGGATTGTTTGACATGCTCAGACCCCTCCCATTTACTGAAGAATGGATTCTGCGTTTTGGATTGTGGTGCAGACTTTTATGCTAGTCAAGGCAGCTGTTATGGTATGATGGGCAGAATTTACATTTTATAATTTGTTTGTTGTTGGTCAGCAATAAAATCTTAACAAACATTTTAATTAAAGGATCAGTTCACTTCCTGATATAAATTTCCTGATAATTTACTCACCCCCATGTCATCCAAGATGTTCATGTCTTTCTTTCTTCAGTCAAAAAGAAATTAGGAAAACTTTCCAGGATTGTTCTCCATATAGTGAACTTCAATGGGGATCAGCGGGTTGAAGGTCCAAATTGCAGTTTTAATTCAGCTTCAAAGGGCTCTACACGATCCCAGCTAAGGATCTTATCTAGCAAATCTATGTACATTTAACCACAAATGCTCGTCTTGCACTAGCTTAGACTTAATGCATTATGTAGTCACGTTGGAAAAGTCACACGTGACATAGGCGGAAGTACTGACCCAGCGTTTACAAAGCGATTGTGCAAAGAAAGTCAAATGCCCTTAACAAAAAATGTTAAAAAAAGATGTTGGATGTTTTAGAAGTTGGAGTAGAAAATAAGATAATAAGAGTTTTTTGTCCTAACCTACCTTTTTGAACCGAAGTACACAGATGAAGAGCTAACCACTCGTGACTTTTCCGATGTGATTATGCAGTCGTCGTGCGCATCGCCGAGCTAGTGCAAGATGAGCATTTGTGGTTAAAAAGTATATACATTTTTATTGTTTTGAGAAAGTGACTGATTATTTCGTTAGATAAGACCCTTACTCCTTAGCCCTGTAATGTAAAATCCTGTAATGTTTTCCTCAAAAACCTTCATTTCTTTTCGACTGAAGAAAGAAAGACATGAACATCTTGGATGACATGGGGTTGAGTAAATTATCAGGAAATTTCTATTCTGGAAGTGAACTAATCCTACATGAGTATACACAGATTTCTTCCAGATTTGCAGTCTGAAGGAGTCATCACTAACTGCCGAAAGTCAGAGCCAGTCTGCAGACTTACAGAAAATAGATGGATCATGTATATGATGGACACAAATTTAGTTTTTTAGCTTCATCTAATCATAGGATATCAAGCATAGAACACGTATTGTTTTAATTTGTCAAGCGTCTTCTATCAACACGGTGCATATTTTTGCGATCGTTTCTCATTTTGATTGTGATATATTAGTCATGAGTTTGTGCTAGTTCTTCAAATCAAATGTTAGTTGTCATTCTTTATATGTCTATATATACAATATTTTAAAGCATTATTTTTATATCCTTTTGTAGCTTGTGACCCTTCCTGTGCAACCTGTCATCCCGACAACCCCAGCTGCATGAGCTGCCCCTCTGAACATGCATTGCATCAGGGGAAATGTGTATCACAATGCCCACCCCAGTATTACAAGGATGTCCATAGCCGTTGCCAAGGTGAAAAGTTTTCTTTTACTCTTTTAATATTTTGTTCAACACCTCCATGTAGGTTTACTGGCAACCACAAACTCATAAATCTCTTTTCTAGCGTATTGAAAAAACATTCTGAAACCAATTTTCTATGCCAGGGATGATTCTTTGGAAAGTTTCCCTGTCATTTGGAGTCGGTCCCTTGAAATGTCTTACCTACGTTTTCTTAGCAAAACCACATGGGTTAGAAAATTGTCATGTCTGGATGTCAGTTTGATGCATGAGTTTAAAATGATATATTAATACCGTCAAGCCTAAGCCTGTGGTGTACAGTCAATTTGCATTTGTGTTTTTGGCAGGCTTTTCTACTTACCCAGCTCATAAGAAACTCCATATATTATGCTAGTTAATGATTGCAGTTGAGTGCTGAAAGGACAGCAAAACAACCACAGTACCATTACTTAAGATGCGTTAATAAAATACTCAGACAAGACAAGTTGTGTTTTTGCTAACCAACTGATACTGAAATGATAGATTTGCAAGAGGTCCAGGTTGGATATTTTTGCTCTCATCTCATGGGATTTCTTCTAAATCCACCTCCTGAACTAAGCCTCTGTTGTTCTTCCAGCCTGCCACAGTTCGTGCGTGTCCTGCTCAGGACCAGCTGTGTCTCACTGCACCTCCTGCACAAAGTCTCTCATCCTGAACCAAGGCCAGTGTGTGGAGTCCTGCGGAGAGGGCCTGTTCTCCAGAGGGGGACACTGTCACAGTACGACTGCATTAATGCAACTCTGATATTCCTCCCACTGTTACGTAATTATGTGGGGAAAACTGGGTCATGATAAAAGAGGATAGATCATACATGAGCTGTCCTAAAGAGTTCTAGGGTAATACTTAACAACGATTTGATTCGACCGCTCACTAAATGATGCAATGCATCATTAAAAATGGATTTTAAATTTAGTCAGAATATTAAAGAGATCCACAATTAAATGAAGGGACAAGTTTCTTGTAGTTGAAGATAGATAGATGATAGATAGATAGATAGATAGATAGATAGATAGATAGATAGATAGATAGATAATGTTGCATTGTAAGGTAGTGTGGAAAGTGACGAGTTTGGTTCAGTAGGGATTATCTTTTACCTGTAGCCGTTTAAGTGTAGTTGTCCCCTGCCCCGGTACGTCAATCAGTACTGCATTGCGGGTTAGTGTGTGTGTGTGTGTGTCCTGAATACAGATGACTTCTCTGACTCTGTGTAGAGATTGAGTCTGTTTGTTCATAGAAGTGTGTGTGTGTGTATGTGTGTTCTGGCATTTGTGGTTTATGAGGACACAAATGTGTATAATGACATGGGTACTACAACGTAAACATGGTTTATGAGGACACTTCCTGTGTCCCCGTAAAACAAAAGGCTTAAAAAACATAAAAGGAGGGCTCCTATGAGGGCTAGGTTTAGGTGTAGGGTAGGTGTAGGGCGATAGAAAATAGGGTTTGTACAGTATAAAAACCATTACGCCTATGGAGAGTCCCCATAAACCACAAATGCAAGAATGTGTGTGTGTGGGTGTGTGTGTGTGTGTGTGTGTGTTATAAACTGGATGTATGTACATATAAAATATATCTAGACTGTATTGAGGCTGTAGAGAGTATGAAAAACATACACTACCCTTCAAAATGCGTTAAATTGAGAAAAAAAATTGTAGTCATGAATAATGGGTAACATTTTACAATAAGGAGTCATAAGGAGATGTCCACTTCCAGAACAAAGATTTGCAGATAATGTACCTCCTTGCCATCCAAGATGTTCACGTCTTTCTTTCTTCAGTCGTAAAGAAATTATGTTTTTTGAGGAAAACATTTCAGGATTTTTCTCCATGTAATGGACTGATATGGTACCCCGAGTTTGAACTTCCAAAATGCAGTTTAAATGCGGCTTCAAACGATCCCAAATGCAGTTGTAAACGATCCCAGCCAAGCGAAACGATTGGTTATTTTCATAAAAATAATACAATTTAAATACTTTTTAATCTCAAATGCTGTTTCATCTTGCTCTGCCTGAACTACCTTAACATAACATAAAACATAACATAAACCTTCTTTCAAAAACAAATAACACCAACAACAAAAAATCTTACTGATACCAAACTCTTGAGTGGTAGTGTAATAGTGTATAGTTTATAGGGATAGAAATATCATTAAACTAACATTATTAGTTTAAAAACAATAGTCAATGTAAAAACGTCCTACCATGATAGAAAAACATGCACGCATGCATGAAATCTGAATGTCATAAACTGTGTGGATGTACATCATGGTCCCCTTATAAAAGCAGCTTTAAAGGTTCATTGTCTAATTCAGGGGTGCCCAAACTTGGTCCTGGAGGGGTGGTGTCCTGCAGAGTTTAGCTCCAACCTGCCTCAACACACCTGCTGGGAAGTTTCTAGTATGCCTAGAAAGATCTTGATTAGCTGGTTCAGGTGTGTATAATTTGGGTTGGAGCTCCAGCCCTCCAGGACTGAGTTTGGGTACTCCTGGTCTAATTATATTTATATTTATTAAAGTTTTGGTTTAGTCTCTAAACCTCATATAGCATAAATTAAGGTCAACAAGATTCTCTTTTTGATACTATGCTGTTTGTGCGTTCATGTGTGTATGTACTTTACTTTTTCAACTCTTTTTAGCTCGTTTCTTTCTCTTTTCAGGGTGTCATGCATCATGTAGGGTCTGTGTGGGTCCGGATTTCTCAGACTGCATGCAGTGTGTCAAACAGGAAGAGGTCCTGCAGCCTCAAAATGGACATGTCTCTCACGGGTCTTGTATGTCTGCCTGTAGGCCACAGCATTACCTTGACGCAGATCGGACCTGCAGAGGTGAGCAGACAAGAAGACATATTCTTATTTTTCTCTGAAGTTGAAGACACATATGCTATCGTTTTTAATTCTCAGTAGCTCCCTGATTATGAAGTAAAGGCAAGATAAACACTGGAAAAAAGAATGTGCATGCCGTCGTGTTGAGTGATGCACTGCAGGTTATTTGCACCAGTTATTCCCAGTGCCTTAATCCTCGATGACTGAAGATCTGCAGTTCGCTCCTGATACACCAGGGCTGTTGTACAGGTTGCTAAACACCCTGTGGAGAACGCTGTTAATTTAAAATTGAAATCCTGCCAAAATGGATTAAGAATGACATTTTTTGAAAATTAAAAGAATAATCTGTCATAAAAAGTGCGGTGTGAGCCGTCATGCAGGAGCACAGAAATTAATTACATTAAAACTGTATGACAACATCTTCTTGTAGTTTATTCATCAAGGACTGCAGGCTTTCTGTAGTACCACCAACACCTCACTCCCACAGCACTGAATACAGTTTACAGTTGCTTTTACAGTCACGTTGAATGGTGTCTGAATTTTGCACAGTGAATCATTTCTGTATTTATGATGTTCCCACATGCTGAGAGCCTCACAGGGATGGAATTCTGGCTCCAGTCGGTGTCAAATGTGGTGTATAAAACTGTCCGTGAAATGCTATGCATTTTTCTTTCTCAGAATACGATCAATTTCATTTCGCATTTGCTTCCAAAATTGCTCGTAATTAAATATTTAATTAAATAAAATTAATTGGTAACACTTTACATTTTGATGAGGTTTAGTTGGTTAAAGGAATAATTCACCCAAAAAATGAAAATTCATTACTCACCCTCATGTCGTTTCCAACCCGTAAGACCTTCGTTCATCTTCAGAACACAAATTAAGATATTTTTGATGAAATCCAAGAGCTTTTGACCCTGCATAGACAGCAACACAACTGACACGTTCAAGGCCCAGAAAGGTAGTAAGAGCATTAATAAAATAATCCATGTGACATCAGTGGTTCAACCGTCATTTTATGAAGCTAATTAGGGCCCAAGCATTAGTGGTGTGAGGACCCTACTGGAATGTCTCAGATTCTTTTTCCTCTTCTCCAAAATGAATCACATTTTGGAGGGCCTAAAATGCTCAAAAACTCATAAAACTTTGCCCACTTATTTCAGAAGTGGGCGCATCAAAATGGCTTAACTGCAACACCTATAAAATTTCAATGAAGTGCCAAAATTACGAAATTGTACATATGTACACATGTAACACACTAATACCTATAAAAAAAAGCCCAACAGGAAGTCTGTTATTTTGAATTTTCTCGACAAGTTTTGTGCCATTTTTGCCATTTTAAGGCATTGTATTTAAACAAACTCCTTCTAGAGATTTAAACAGATCAACATCAAATTTGGTCAGTCTAATCTAAAGCCCTTTGTGACGTTAAATTGCAAAGATCTTGAGTTTTTGTTGAACGGCGTGTGCGTGGTGGCTGGACAAACTTCGATGTTTCGCAATGAAAAAGGAAGTTGTTATAATTCAGACAGACAATATCTGATCTGTACCAAAATTCACATGTTTGATAAGAGTCCTGTCCTAAACACATGCCCATGACCGTATTTTGTTATAGTCATAGTGCCACCTGCTGGCAACAGGAAGTGGCATGCTTTGCGCTCTAACGAACTCTTCATAGAGATTTAATGACATCAGCATTATATTTGGTCAGTCTAAACGAAAGGCTGCTGTGATGTTAAATTGCAAAGATCTTACGTTTTCGTTAAAGGGTGCGTGAGTCCTGGCCTGAACACATCTAAAGGCCAGTATTCTGTTATAATCATAGCGCCACCTGCTGGCAACAGGAAATTACTTGTTTTACACTAACTTAATCATGCAGTGTCCAATCTGCTCCAGACTTCAGGTTCGGTAAGAGTCCTGGCCTGAAGACATCTAAAGGCCAATATTAAGTTATAATCATAGCGCCACCTGTTGGCAACAGGATATGTTGTGTTTTGCACTTAAACATACCATGTCTCAGTCTGCACCAAACTTCATATGTTTGATAAAAGTGTTGGCCTGAAGACATCTACATGCCAATATCCAGTTATAGTCATAGTGCCACCACCTGGCAGCAGGAAGTTTGGGACATACAAATGACATATTCCTTCTATATTTACCGCTTTTAAATGCATATTGCCCACCGTTCACCGATTTCCTAAAGCCACCGGGTGGTGGTGAGCCTGGGTGCGAGGGCCCTGTCAACACTGCTTGCAGCTTTAACCAGACATGTTTCTTGAACACAAAATTGACATATCTTAATTTCTGAAGTATTATGTGATGAAGACTGCAGTAATGGCTGGTGAAACTTTAGCTGTTTCATCACAGGAATAAATGACATTTTAAAATTGTGTTAAAATAGAAAGATCCTTTAAATTTAAATAATTCTTCATAATATTAATCCTTCACTGTTTTGTAATCAAAAGCAGCCTTGTTGAACATAAGAGACCTTTTTTTTTTTTTTTTCCAAAAAATCAAAAGTTTTAAAATTTAAAACTTCAGAATCAATGTCATGAATGTTCATTTTTGGGTGAACTATCACTTTATAAATGTAGTATTGTATATTTTTAAGTATTGTTTTGTCATAAATTGTTAAAATATGTTAATATATGTACACATTTACATTAATCTCAATTAATAAATGCTTTAAAATGACTGTTCATCCATAGTTCATCATACTGAATGCATTAACAAATTGAAGATTGTGAAGTTAAAAGCACATCTCTGAAAGTTTTGAGAAAGTGGCCAGTGGGCTGTTCCTTCAATGGGTCCACTGTCATGAAGCTCACTGCTATAATAATGACAAGTGCCTCTTTCTTCAATGAAGACCTTTGTGTTGAGCCAGCATGCTCAGACAAAATGTTGAGCTTCCTCAGGGCTACTTGTCTGGAGTGTGTGAATGAGTGTGTGTGTGGATGTGCTGATGGATCAGATATCATGCTGAGGAAATTCCAATCTGTAAATCCCTTCTAAGCCAGTCTCTCCGCAGACCTCTATATGTTTGTGTGTTAGTCACACTTAATAGCGTGTCAAAAGCTATAAATAATTATATTGGAACGTGACTGTTTTAGCAAGAGCCAATTGAAATCATTTCAAATGATTTTTTTATACCTTTACTAATAGCAATCATTGTTGCATTATAAAATGCGTTACAGATAAATGCTTTACAGATTAAATTCTTTACAGTTTATAAGAACTGAAATAGGTAGAAATATCATGGAACTAGTAAGGTTTTCTAAGCACAAATTCTACAGTATCCTTTCTCTGACTCAATTATGGTATGAGTTTAAAAATCGATTAAAAGTGCATTAAAGAATTCAGCCCATCACTGTGAACCTCCAAAACTGATGTACCATTCCTAATATCCTGGCTTCATTTCAAAACGCACCCCATGGGCTTAAAATGACATTTAAAAGAAAAATGATCAATATGTGAGGCCTTCGGGCATATTTATTGTGTGTCTCTGAATTGCACTAAAAGAAAGCTTAGCCCTGTCTCCCATTCACTCAATAGAATACAGATTGCCTGGGTTAGTATTTAGCACACCCACTATTCTTCTTTGGGGAATGTACTAAATTACAGGGGTAGACGCACCCTTTTGTTCTGACTGACAATGAAACCTGGCTGAACAGACAAATAATTTAAAGACAATCAGATGATTTGGATTGCAATGGTGGATGGCTCTTGACACCTGTGTCCTGAGGCCTTTACTCCAAACTGAGAAGATTGTCAAGAGCCTCTGCATGTTTGTATTTTTCAGTGATTATGTATGTTCATGTGTGTGTGTGTGTGTGTGTGTGTGTGTTTTCTGCATGTGTCTGCCAAATGTCTCTCACATTTAATCTGGTAGAGTAGTGGAGACGAGTCCAGACTTCACACCCGTGACAGACTTTCCACTGCTTTCATTCAGCTGTGTGCACATGGCTCAGCTCTCTGATGGACAGCCTTTTTTAGAGCAAAAGGCAGATTGAGCGTCATTCTTTAAAAAAAGTTGTCCTGAGTTCTGAGATGAGGTCAGCTCTTGAATAGTAACTAGTATGTGCGGAAGCACACACCTATGGATGTATTTCAATATTTTACATTTATATTAACTTTTATTAAAACAGTTTTAAAGATCTTTCTATTTTAATATCATTTTAAAATGTAATTTATTCCTGTGATGACAAAATTTTCAGCAGTAATTACTCCGGTCTTCGTCACACGATCTTTCAGAAATTGTAAATTTTGTGCTCAAAAAATTATTTTTGATTATTATTCTACCAATTAATGTTGAAGAAAGGTTGTTTTTTTGATATATTGTATATATTATTAAGTGATATATTTTTTTCAGGGTTCTTTGATTCTGAAAGTTCAAAAGAAAAGCATTTGAAATCTTCTGTATCAATGTAAAAGTCTTTATTGACACTTCTGATTCATTTAATGCATCCTTGCTATATAAAAATAATAATTTCTTTATACAAAATCTTATTAATGTCAAACTCCAAAAGCAGTAGCCAACAATGCATTGTATGGGTCAAAATTACTGATTATTCTTTAATGCCAAAAATCATTACCATATTAAGTAAAAATCATGTTTCATGAAGATATTTTGTAAATTTCCTACCGGAAATATACCAAAACTCTATAAAATAAATATATCAAATTTTTTGATTAGTAATATGCATTGCTAATAACTGCATTTGGACAACTTTAAAGGCGATTTTCTCAATATTGTAATTTTTTTGCACCCTCAGATTCCAGATTTTCAAATAGTTGTATTTCACCCAAATATCTTAACAAACCATGCATCAATGGAAAATATATTATATTATATTATATTATTTTGGGGTATCTGGTACAAAGTTTAAATGTTTACATGGCAGTGACTAATATCACTTTCTCCCTCTTTTTCTCTCTCAGAATGTCACATCTCATGTTCAGGCTGCACTGGTGGAAGTTTCCAGGATTGTACGTCTTGTATACGACCCAGTGTCCTTCATCAAGGGCAGTGTTTTGAAAAATGTCCCCATGGTTTCCATGTTCAGGATCGTACTTGCCAAGGTGTTTTTGAATGTTATTCTGTTCTGTTCTGAAGCCTGTTTCCTTGTGGACTGGTACAATTCAATAGATTCTTTTATGAATGTAATTTTGTACTCATTATTTTGTCTCCCTTCAGCCTGTCATCCATCATGTAAGGAGTGTACGGGCCCGTCTCAGGCTGACTGTTCTGCTTGTCCGGCACACGCTAGTCTCCATAACGGCTACTGTCGAACCAGCTGCCCTGAGGGCCAGTACCTGAATGCTGTGGGCTACTGTATTGGTGAGTGAAAATCGATCTTCCCAGACCATCACCAAAACATGCTTCCAAGTGACACCTTTGATCTCAAGTCAGTGCACCAGCTTGGGTTTAAGATGTCAAATGGGCACATTTTGCCTTCAGGGGAGGATTCGGTGTTCAAAGGGCATGTCGGCTGTTGTTAAGACAGTCAATGACAAGAGTATGATAATGGGGAAATATGTTCATCTTTTTGTTGAATGTGCTCTGTTCTGGTTTAATTTCTAAAGCTAGCCAATATCCTGTTATTTGGATCTTAATAAAATTGGCTGAAGTAGCAGTACGTGTCTCATAAAGAGAGGAGGTTTTGTGCAGTAAACACAAGGAAACAAATAGGAAGCAGTAAGTGATGAAAGTCTACACTTATCTACACTAGAAGATAAACATGACTGTTAGTCAAAGCAGGCACAAACAGCGTTTTAAAATGAAGAACAGATTGCGATATTGTTACTGGTTATTGTTAACATGATTCTTAGAAATCATTCTGGTATGCTGATTTAGTGTGCAAGAAACATTATGGTGCTGAATATTTTTGTGGAAACTCAAGGAAATGTAAGAATTCTTTAATTAATAGAAAGAAAAAACTGTATTTATTTGGAATAAACACTGATTGTAACATTTTAAAAAATCTCTACTGCCACATTTAATTTAATGCATAAATTATTTTCCTAATAAATTAATTGATGCAGTAGAGATACTGACAGCTATTCCACATCTTAGATCACTAAAACATTTTTCTTAATGAAATCAATTTTTGCTTATGCTACCACTCTTAGAAAACGTGTTCCATTTAAAATCATTCAGCATGCCATCTGATGTGTATTTTTTCTAAAAACTGTGTAAACCTGTGTTGTGGTGTTTTGTTATAAGGTGACCTGTATGATTTATGTAACAATTTATGTAACAGTAAAAGTCTTCTAAATGGAAGCTTGAGGTCTGATATTGAAAACGCTTTGGTTGGATGAGTTTATATTCTGTAAATATGTCTTTGCTGTTGTAAAAGTGCTAGCGAAAACATTCAGAAAACCTTTGATATTGTAATCTCAAAGTATATGTGGTTTATCTGAAACACATGAAATAATAACCCTTAGAAGGATTGTTGTTATCAACATGCTGAAATATACAATATGTTTACTATGTAAGAACATTTATAATAACCTAATTCTCTTTTTTACAATTTGCCAGAGCTCCTATTTATTATGTGCTGAAGGTTACAGCAGCACTTTTTATTGTTTGAATAACTACTTTTCCTCAGAAACAATTCACAGACCTCCTTTTTTGTTTAGATCTTGTTATACGAGTCAATAAAGCATGAACTACATGTATAATTCAACAAATCTGTACTGATGCCTCATGCCTGCTTGTTATCAGTCAGCCTGAGAAATGAAGCCAACGAGGATTTTCATTGGTTGATATGCATCTCTTTATTATCAGCGCCCTCAGCGTGTCCATGGCAATGAAGCCAGTCTGCTCTCACAGCTGATAAGGAGTGAGAGAGGGTATACAGATAACACAGTGTTTACTTTTACACCTTTAGAACATTTTTAAGATAAGAATCCGATAAGATCTTCTTTCCTCCATTTCCTCTCTTCAGTTCAGGAAGTTCTTATGGATATGCATAATAATATATGCCCTCTGTTTGTTTCTCTGTCAGAGTGTGAGGAGGGATGCCAGCGGTGTGTGGCAGACCTGCAGTCCGGCTTTGGCACTGTGTGTTTGTGGTGTAAGGTTCCCAGGATGCTGCTGCTGGGTGATCACTGTGTAGCACAGTGCCCACCCAAATACTACCGGTGGCACGGAGCTTGCAAAAGTAAGTTCAAAAAAATTCAGAGGAAAAAAATAAGCACTTTTCTACAATCAGAAACATAGGCTAGTGTTACTTTCGATTGCGAACACTATGACGAAAATTATTAGTTGACAAGCTTTTTCCCCATGTCTAAAAAGAAACGATGATGAGATGACAGTAACGTCAATAAACGATAACTATGACTTTATCAATATGCAGTATTGTTACTGATAAAAGATGAGACTAACGGCCAGTTTTACTAAACAGGGCAAATTAGCGCAATTCCAAAACAGCGCCGATGGGAGGGGAAATTTCGCCGGTTGATTTACTAACAATGCACAAATTAAAGAACAAAGACGCAACACCTTATTTACATATTGACCAACACAATATACCGAAGTAGAATAGTCTCAAATAAAGAATAAAGCAATAAAGAAGTCACAGTATGTTAAAAAGAACTGGAGACCAAAAAATGAAGGTTTGCTGGAAGTTTTGATAGACCTGGTAATGCCTACTAGTTGAGGGTTCCAAGTCGCTTTTTATTTCCTGAACCAAATTAAAAATAACATGGCTTGGCAATGATATGTTCAGATAATGTGTTCTTCTGGCATTCCAAATAAATTAATACATGTGGAAAAATCCTCTCCCTTCTACCACACACTCTCTGGGTGCTTTTCAATATCCCTCCTCGTCTCCTCGCTCCTCCATCCTATGACCCGGAAACCAGTTGAGCTCAGCCATCTTGTAGGACATCTCAATTCTCTAATTGCACCGCGAGGATGCGTGGATCGAGGAGTGAGGAGGCTTCCTGAGGAGTCATGAGTGAGGATACACAGGTGTGTCCTTTGCGGATGTGTTTTATCCACTAAACGTGATGCACGCATAAATTCTCCTCCCCCTTCACATCTGTCGTAATAATTTACATTTATATTATACCTTTGCAGTTTAAATAATGTCATATATTTAAACTGGGCGTTTTGCTTTATTCATATTTATTATGAAAGCCTTAAATAACGAACTTTAACAACATATGGGCAGATCCCTTTAGTGCGGCTGATGACGCTTTGAAGTGACGGTTGAGTGGTCAAGAATATTCCAATGTTCATCCTTTGATTCCTCCGTCCTCGCGTCTTTTCCTTGCATCCTTCCCTCGCATCCTGAAGGGGTGGAGCTAAGACGCGAGGAAAGAAAGCAAGGAAAAGAAACGAGGATGCACAAATAAGAAATGAGAAGCACCCCTCCTCCTGGCAGTAATGATAGTGGTTGCCAGGTATCAAGAGTTCACATCCCCAAATTAGAGCTTCTCTGAGGGATACATTCTCTGCTTTGTTTTGCTTTTTTTGCAATCTGGCAACCATGCACATGTGCATGGAATTATTGGAATTACTATTAGGAATTTCATTGTTATAATATTTTTTGTTTGTTTTACCAGTTTTCATAATGTAGACAGAGTGAGCATAAGTCTATGTATTAATTTATAGATAAATCAGTACACTAGATGAGGTAAAATAAACCATGTGTGATGTGTATGAGTAGTCATTATAATTTTCAGCAAAAATTATTTTTATCAGTTTAACCACTATATAGTTTGATGAAAATTATTTAATTGACTAAAACTAGACTAAACGGAAACAGGACAAGGTTGACTAAATATGTTAATAACTATAAAGTACATTTGACATAGGACTAAAACTAAGACTAATTTAAAGAACTAAGACTAAAATAAAAAATGACTGACAAAACGAACACTAAATACAGACAAAACCTTTGATCTCACCCCCGTAGGGCTACATATGATCCACTGCATTATTATCCAGAACAATCCTAGATCAAGCAATAACACTATGTAATAGCAATAATTACTATGAAATATTATTATTGTAGAGTCACATATTAATTTGCAATGAATTTGTGAGATAATGCAATGGTAATATGCAATGCTAAAAACAAACTGCAAGATTAATTAATGAAATCAGATTTAATAGAACATCTTTATGAATAAATAATGGGAGTGATGGAGCTTCGCTGTCCTTTTTAACATAACTCCCTGCACATATATTCCTCAGATTGCTTATTTATATGTAGTCATAAATTAATCTGAAAAGCAGCAGTTTACTGCGCAAACAGTAAACTGTACGGTTGCAAGTAATGACTATTCTGATTCATTTTGGATTAACTGATTATAGAGAGAACGATTTTTATGGACAAAACCATGTGATATCACAACACTGGCGATAAGCTTTTCAAAGTATGTTCATCATGCAGTGATAATTCATCACATATTTCAGCATCATCTAACTGTCTTCCTGTGAGAAAACTGTGTGCTGCTTTATTTCAAGCATTAAGTTTCATTATGTAGATTGAGCGCCATCAGTCACACACAGCATCTAATCTTAGTGCCAGCATCCTCTTTATGCACTGGTTTGTCATTCTACATGATCTCTCAATGTAACATAGCCGAAGCCTCTGTTTTCATAACCCTGATGCAATTACCTGTGATGCTTTGAAAGTGGCTCCTCTGCTGACAGTATAGATGAGACGGTGCATTTGTTTTTATTAGGGAGTGTGATGTAGTGCTCGGCTTTAATGCAAAATCTTTTAAGATGTGCTGATGTGATCTATAAACTATTATGACCTTCTTTAATTGCCTGGTTCTCGCGTGATATCAAGGGAGCGTGTGTGTGCGCAAAGCGTTTATATGTGGGTGTGCATACATAACGCTCTATGTGCGCTAAAGGCAAAAGACCATTAATGGAATTTCCTTGCACTTAGCATTGTCAAGTGTCTTTGCCCTGTTTGAAGGTGATATGTCAAGTTGCCAGCAGACTTAAAGTCATATGTGAATTGAAATTTCTGAGTACAAGTGTAGGATGTCAACAGTATTTCTTTTAAGCCTTCTGTGTTTATAATAATGTTGTGGAATGTGAATGTCCTTGGCAACAGCACAGATTAACATGTCTAAATTAATACAAGTGTTGCTTTATTTTTCAGGGTACTAAAGTTATAATAACCTGTCTAAATCAAACATGTGCATCTTTTCCACATATGAAATACAACAGCAGTTCACAGTGTAAATACAGTACACCTTAAAGGGATAGTTCACCCAAAAATTAAAATTCTGTCTCACCCTCATGACATTTCAAACGCGTAAGACATTCTTTCATTTTCAGAACACAAATTAAGATATTTTTGATGAAATCTATTACGGTTAAACCACTGATGTCACATGGGCTATTTTAACGATGTCCTTACTACCTTGCTGGGCCTTGAACGTGTCAGTGTTGCTGTCTATGCAGGGTCAGAAAGCTCTTGGATTTCATCAAAAATATCTTAGTATATTATTTTATTGTAATAAGGTATGAATGTAGCTTTACTTACTTATATCTAAAGCAGATAAGATAATTTTGCATTGTCTTTATTGTCTACATTAGCGTTTTAACTGCGTTTCAAAAACGATCTCCATCTACACTTACTGTCTTGTCCTTGTGTTCTCCAGAATGTCACTCTTCCTGTGAGGAGTGCAATGGGGATGGTCCTCACTCCTGTACTTCCTGTCTGGCCTCTGAGGTTCTGGCTCCATCAGGTCTCTGCAGCCCTCGCTGTCCAACTGGATATTATGCTGATGAAAACAGGGTGTGCCAAAGTAAGTACACCATTACTTAAATTGCATTGTCTGTCTGAGAAGTATTGACTAAATGATTATTGTGTGTTTCAGTGTGTGACACTCAGTGTCAAAGCTGTGAGATGGCAGGTGTGTGTACGTCATGTAGAGATCCACCTAAAGTGCTTCTGTTTGGGGAGTGTCAGTATGAGAGCTGTGCTCATCAGTACTACCTGAACACCACCACGCGCACATGCAGAGGTGAGTCTCAGCCAAGTTACGCTGATAAACATGGAATAATCTTCATTTAGACTAGAAACTATTACCTAGTCATCCATTATTTAAAGTCCCCATGAAATCAAAATGAAAGTTTTTTGGCTTTTAGTATAAATATGTTAGCCTTGCGGTTATCTATAAGGTAGTGTGCTCCAAATCAATGACAAAATTCGCGTTTACAAGATATAAGCATTCAAAACTCACAGTCTCTCACTACCGCCAATATGGATCAGTGATTTTGATGACATCACACTGCACTTCAGCTTCTCGTCAAACTTTCTGTCCAATCAAATGCGCTCTAGAATCCGAAACGAACACACCCACAGCATAATTATGATCACTGTTTTGTTTTAGTAAGAGTTTGATATTAAATCTAGAGGGTAATCTATTAGACTGTGGCTTTACTGAGTGGCCAAGCAGATATAAATGAAACACTATTGGCTATTTTAAAAAGGGGGGTGGGGTTTATTATAAGTCTTGATTTTGTTTTGGGGGTGTACTAGGACGTGTTCTCATGCTTTGTGGGGACATCCAAACTAGGTCCACTATTTGGACGTCTATCCATTACCCAACTTGGACGTCATTTGGACGTCTATGGCAGTTGCAGTAAATGTGTTTTACAAAATAGAGCCTATCAACATGATTATATATATGGATTATTTATAAACAAACAAGATTTATTATCTGTATTACTATTTATTTATTTGGTAGCCCATATGTTTTTACAAAACAACCCCATCAATGGACGGAAATTGGACGTCCAAAAATGACATGGAAAAGACGTCAATACGACGTCACATTGCGCAGTGGGTATTACAATACCTTTCTCCCAGCCTGGTACTAAAGGCTCGATTAGTTCCGGATTTAATGAAGGCCAGCCTTCCGAAAAAAGTAAATGTGTTGTGATTGGTTAGCTATCCCAGTGCATTGCAATTGGTGAACAGCTTAGACAGTGTTTCGGTTAGGGCTGTTCGATTCCGAAAATTTAGAAATCGAGTCCGATTCCTGGTTCTGGAATCGATTGGATTCGATTCCAAGAATCGATTCCTAATTGTTGTTTTCGATTCTTTTTCGATTCTTGTTTTTTTTAGATCGGAGGAACCTAATTTTGCCATCGCTGTAGGATATAAAAATCTTAGAAAGTAACCTTTTCATAATATGAAGCTTTGTTTTTATAAACTGATACATTTCTGTATTTAATTTTTTTTTTTATCTGCATTGCCCATGAATTTAGTCATAGCCCACAGCAAGTGTCCATGTGTTTATTGCATGAATGAAACAAGACGTGTACAGTTTAGCTGAATGATGTTTACTTCAACTGTATGCGTTGCACAAAATGAACAGACTGTACACTGAAACAAAATAACCAGAACATTAACAACAACACTGATATAAGAGCTTGTGGTTTATCTGTCAGTCAGACGCACTCTCGGCCACTTACCTGTGCTCTCTGTGTTTTCTGACAGAATGATCACAGGCTGATAGAAAGGTTAAAAATAGCATTTTATTTAAGATGGAAACAGGATCAAGACCCTCTATCACGTCATGATCTATTCTGTTGTGCAGCGCTCATGTGGACAATATAAGCCAGTTCCACCGTAAAATAACTTCTGAATTGGTTTATTAAAACGATCTATCCGAAAGAACCTTTTCATGGAAACGAATCAGACTTCTAATCACTATTAGCGAGCAAGAGGCAAATTACTAAGTGCTTAACAGAAGGCTGCACCCTCAAACTTAGATATGCTCAGTACCTACTTTTTTCATTCAGTTTATTTTCGTGAATTGATGTTCGGTGACGTTTGATGACAGCAGCCGAGATATAAAGCCTTCAATGCAACCGTTCGTTTGAGAGGCGCCAATATATAAGCTTTGTTTGAACTGAATATGGATCTGAATGGGGAGTCGATTCCCCCTGACAGAATCGATTCCAACTTTTGGAATCGACTCTCGATTCCCAACGCCCTAGTTTCAGTACGGCCACGACCTTTGTCAAAGCAGTTAGCGCAAGCTAGATTAATAGTGAATCTTACGTTTTAAATATGGATATTATTCTTACAAAAACGCATCTATTCGCTACAGCAGACCCTCGGGAGCCGTGTGAGGCACTTTTTATTATGGATGGATGCACTTTATTAGACTTTATTAGACTCCGATTGCATTCGTCTGAAAGAAGCTAGTCATATACACCTAGGATGCATGGAGGGTGAGTAAATAATACGCTAATGTTGAGTCCTATCCTCAGCCTGCGAGATCGCCGATACATGATATTATCGTGCTAATTTATTTAATTATTTGACATACTTAGTTTCTTTGCCCGAAACCAGCTCCAGCATAAGGCTAAAAGCAGCCTAACAATATCAAAAAACATCATCACCTATTAGCCTAGCCTATTCTAGTGCAAGTTTATGCATTTTAAAAACACTTATGAGTTATAAGTGAAGCTATCTACACTCTATGATGAATAAATCTCTTACCACACACTGCACACGCCTGCGGCGCGTTACGGCTCTGAAACTGCTACTCCAATCAATGCTTGTGTTTATACCTGGCGCGCTGTGGCTCGTTGAAGCGGCTCTCTGTGCTGCATCGTTAAAGTTAGGCTATTCCCCCACCTCGTCCCTACCCACCCCCAACAATTTGAATTTCCGTAGGCGGAATTTATTTTAATGATATTCTAATGGACCGCGTTGTGACATCATTGCATGTGGAAAACAAACGCTGTAGTCCAAAGGAGCCGTTTGTTGTAGTTCTTGAAAAGAGATTTTTAAAAAATGAAATATCTCCCTTTGGAGTGGACTTTGAGATTTGTAAATATTTTTTATGCCTGTAGATACACACCACACACTGACTAAAATTCAAAAAGTGAAAAAGCATACTAGCACCCCTTTAAATCATTGATACTGTATTGTTAAACAACACATAGTTTTACTTGTCTGTAAACATTTTTTTAGTTGTATGTTTGTTATATTTATTGCCTTTGAACTGCTCAGAAGCTCTTTTTTGTTTCTTCATAGACATCAAACATTCATCATATAAAGGCTGGAATACACAACACAGGATCTCTCAGAAAGGCATTGTGTATGATGGACCAATACTCTGATTTTTTAGCTTCAGACTGTGAAATCATTCAGTCCGAGAATCAAACATGTTTGATATTTTGAGGCGATTTTAGAACACATATTGTTTTCATTTGTCACGTGTCTCCTAGCAACAAGGCACATGTTTTTGTGTGAGTTTGTTGTGTTCTGAATGACTTGAAAGGCTGGCAGTTTTTTTCTATAACCACTTAGAAAGTTAGCAAGAGTGTGAAACATGGTGTTTTAAACCCTGTCCACTATATCTATCATATAAAATAACTCACACAGAACAACTGGGAAATGTAGGATGTATCCCATTCTAAAAAGTAAGGTCAAATATATTTCATAGAAGATCATTATGAAGATGCCAGCAAGAGTAATTGCAGAGAAGATTGTGATTTGTTAATATTTGTTAGTGTGTTCAGATCTTAATACGATGTGGTTTGGGATTTGGATGTGGAACATAGACCCCATACCGTGAAACCTTTCTTTCATTTTGATGGGATTTGCAGAGGAGATCAAAAAGAGACAGAGATTAGTTTTTGTCCCTTGAGTATTTGGCTGTGTGTGTGTGTGTGTGATCTCGAAGCAGAAAGAGAGACATAAATCAGAGGCATGTGAATGCTTAACAGATACTGTATGTAATGCTGTTTACCCCTGCGGTACAGTGAATGAAGGTTACCTTGACAATATTTAGAAGGAGCACTTTAATAATGCAAGACACCATTATTGTTTGGGTCTTTATGAATGGGTAATGTGAAAGAAGGACTAAATGTCATAGGGACAAATGAGTTGCTTTTGGTTTGGAGTAGTAAATATAGACATTACAGATATTTGAATTGGATGTAGTGTTAATGAAGTTAGCCACTGTTCTTTTTAATTGAATGTTTGAAATATTTTGGGAGGATGGTTTTGGTGAATAAGGGGAGAGATGAGGAGGTTATATAGATAAAGGGATGACAGAAAGAGCGTGATGGGGCTTTTTAATGAGCTGAGCTGATTTAGAGAGCGGAGGTCTGCTGGAGAGTTATCAAATGGTCGGCTAGCGCTCTCTTTAATAGATGATTTGAGAACTGAAACACTGGCTCTCTTTCTCATTGTTAGTCAAGCGGCGTATTGAAATCTCTCATATTTCTTTTTTGTACAGACACTATTCAAGCTTGGTTTGGCAGGTCATTTCAGCCTTAGGTGCACTGTCTATATTTGATTTTTATAAGTGTCATAGTTTAACATTCTGAAATTTAAGCAAAGTGTTCCTTATAAAATGTGTTGTTGTGTTAATGGTTTTTAATTGGTCAATAGAGTTTTCCAACCATGCTAAAATGTGACCCTGGACCTTCTTAAGTAGCATGGGTATATTTGTAGCAATAGCCAAACATACATTGTATGGGTCAATATTATAGATTTTTCTTTTATGCCAAAGTAAATATCATGTTCCATGAAGATATTTTGTAAATTTCCTACCATAAATATGTCAAAACTTAAATTTTTATTAGTAATATGCATTGCTAAGAACTTGTGGACAACTTTAAAGGCGATTTTCTCAATATTTGGATTTTTTGCACCCTCAGATTCCAGATTTTCAAATAGCTGTATCTTGGCCAAATATTATCCTATCCTAACAAACCATACATCAATGGAAAGCTTATTTATGGCTGGTGTTGTTGCCTAGGGTCACAAATCAGTAGTGTAATGACAGTGTTCAGATTATTAAGATTAATTGAAATTAGTTTTATAAAAAGAAAGGTCAATTAAAAAGATCCATTCTGATTGGATGAGCTTTGTCAAAGCATTTTTGGCACTTTCTATCTTAACTAAATAATAAGTTTATAACTACCTTGCCAACTATAAACATCTTTTAGTTTGACTAATGAACTAATGTCCTTGGTGGACACATTGTTTATTCAATATACATAATAAATGTAACTATTTATTGTTCATTGGTCTCTTTTGTCTAATGTTAATGGAAATTCATCCTCTCTATTTTCTAAATGCATCTTATTGATGTTATTTTGATTAACATATATGTGTTATGTTTTTAAACCAATTTTGACCTCTTAACTTTTAATCAAAATGTCATTTCAGTGAAACGACATACATCTGACATATGCTGGACTTCTCCAATCCATTTGAAGGGATAGTTGACCCAAAAATGAAAATTCTGTCATTGGTTACTCACCCTCATGTCGGTCCAATCCCGTAAGACCTTTGTCCATCTTCGTAACACAAATGAAGATATTTTTAATAAAAATTTGAGGTGTGTCGAAGACTGACACGGTTTTTAATTAATCTGTAAAAATAATATCCCCTTTTTCAAATCGAGCCGTTCTCAGATGCCTGTCGGTGTGCCGTCACACCAACAGATGCCGCTCCCACAATAGTTGATTGACATGAGCTCTTACCTTAGATCAGCTGTCACAGTCCAGTAACTTTCTGTGTTTCGAGGCCAGAGCAGGGATATAAATTAGACAAGAATATCTCAGATTGAGCGATTGAGGTGTTGTGTTGCTGGATGTAATAATAAACATAGTGGTCGTCATTTACTCCCGACATCTGAGCCGCTGAAGATGCAGTAGATTACATTTGTTTGTGAATGGAATGCGCCTCCCGATCTACATATATCCGTCTATGTTCGCGCGAATCATTCATGATCCAGCTTCACTTACAGCAGAAGTGAGTATAAGCGTTTTTTATGAATCTTTGCGATCGCATTTCCTTATAACGTGGTAGTTAGGAAGTTTAGCGACTAAACGCGGCTAAATGCGGCTAATGTAAACAAGACAGTCTTTCCACAGAGAGAAGAGAGGGGCGGGGTGAGCAGAGCTCATTTGCATTTAAAGGAACAACCCCTTAGAATGAGATGATTTTTGCAGAGCTGATTTTGGCAAGGTAAAAAGAGTGTTGTTTTACAAAACCATTGAGAATTTTTAATCAAAGTATATTAGAGACTTTTCATTAAGACCCTAAAGAATCATATCAACTTGTGGAAAATGGGCATCCGATGACCCCTTTAAATAAAGCCGTTATTTATGTTTTATTTGCAGACTACTTTGAATTACTGTCACATGACTATTTTAATAATGTCCTTACTACGTTTATTGGACCTTGAACATGTCAGTTGCGTTTCCCTCTATGCATGAGTCAGAAAGCTCTCAGATTTCATCAAAAATATCTTAATTTTTATTCCAAGGATGAACAAAGATCTTACAGGTTTGGAACAACAAGAGGGTGAGTAATTAATGACAGAATTTACATTTTTGGGTCCCATTAAACCTGTTCCTTAAAACTGACTGCTAACTCATATTCAGATCTGCCTTCATCTAATCAACAACTGATAGATAAAAGTCCCCAGTACATAAAGTTTTGTACATATGTCATAATATGGAAGATTTCACTTCTTCTAATACAATAACAAATTTGTGGGATATTTAAGCACTTCATTTTGTGTTGAACACTCTTTTCTCACAATATAATCACTATAACACAGCCTCTTGTGGCGTATTGCTTTAATCATTTCTAGAAAGTTCTTAATTCCTGCATGCAATAATGCTGTCGGAATGTACATAATGAATTGAAAGTGATTGGTCTTTATCATGCATTGCCTTGAAAGTGCTGGTATTTTCTTCAACAGATCACAGTCTTGTAGCCTTTTTTTCTTTCTCATTTGCTCTTACTTTACTCTCTTCCTCAGTCACACTCCAATTTATCATATTTTCTTTTTATATCCCTCCCACTCACCCTCTCTTTCGCTCTGTTTCTGTCAGAGTGCGACTGGAGCTGTAACGCGTGCCGTGGACCCCTGCGTAGTGACTGTCTGCAGTGCATGGAGGGATACGTCCTGCAGGATGGCATTTGTGTGCCGGGTTGCTCACCGGGATTCTACCAGGATGCTGAGAGATGTCTGAGTCAGTCATCAACAAAAATAACAACCTTCATTATGAGCCCAACCAATCAATTTTCCAGCTCGATAAACTTTGACATTTCAATCTCTCAGTCAGTTGTCACAATCGGGGAGGGAGGCAGGGCCACTAATGTCTGCTGTGTGGTGCCAGCATCAGTCGCTGCGCCATAGCCAAGGTTTAATGGCACTTTAATGGATTGATTTCAAATGAGACTGAAAGACTATCGGCAGTGTTGTAGTTATTTTATGTAGTTGCCTTACTTAAAATTCACTTTTTTTCAGTCTTAGATATTAATCCAAAGATTGAAGAAAGTGAATTTTAAGTGAATTTTAATTAGCCAGCATTATCCAGTTATTGTAGTATGTAGAATTCAATTCACCACTACTAAACCAGTTTAGTAGAATCCAACAGAGGAACAGAAATTTTTTTTAAAATGTATTATATTTTAATCAGTTTTAAATGATTATTTCTTTTATAATTAAATATTAATAATATTATTATATTTTTCATTCTAAATGTAAAAGTCTGGGGCTAGCAAGATTTTTTAAGTGAATGAAAACTTAAATTCAGTACGATGATGCATTGCTGCCACACATATTATTTTTTTCACTCAATTATGTTGTAATAACGAGGTGTTATGTCATTAAAACGGTATCTTTTTCTCGTTAAAACATATTTTCTCGTAATAACGAGATATGTTTTAATAACATATTTTCTCATTATGAGAAAAGGTGTTGTTAAAACAACATAACATATTGTTATTACAACATAATTAAGTGGAAAACATGTGTGTGGCAAAAATGCATCATCGTAATTCAGGTAGGACTTATTAAATTGATCAAAAGTGACAGTAAAGACAGATTTCTATTCCAAATAAATGCTTTTCTTATGAACCTTCTAATGAAGGAATGCTGAAAAAATATTACTGTTTTTACAAAAATATTAAGCAGCACAACTGTTTTCAACATTGTTAATAGTAAGAAATGTTTCTAGAGCAGCAAATCAGCATATCAGAATGATTTCTGAAGGATCATGTTACACTGAAGACTGGAGTAATGGCTACTGAACAGTGCGCTGGCTATCACAAGAATAAATTATGTTTTTATAAATATATATTAAAATAGAAAAAAAATGTATTTTTCTAAATTTTAGTATGTAAAGTGATAGACAAAAACTTAGATATCATAAAATATCAAATTTCTTGTCTTCAACCTTTCTCTCCCTTATCCTCTCTATGGACAGGCTGTGATGAGCATTGCGAGCATTGCCAGGTCCATGGCAGATGCCAACGCTGCCAGCTGCCATATGCCGTGTTGAACGGGCAGTGTGTGCTGGAATGCGGCAAGCGCTACTTTCTAGATGACTCGACCCGTCAGTGCACCGGTGAGTGCTGTGAATCTGGTCTGAGAGTGTGATCGTGACTGCTTAGATTGCTCATTTTGGCGCGTTTACCAATCTGCTAATTTTAGAGGCGCTCAGTATGGTGTGATGCTGCTACCTGAATGTGCTGACAGATTGTTTGCTATTATTTCCCAGCGTGCTCAGCTGGTTGCTTGGAGTGTGTGAGTGCAGGTGAGTGCCGCGTCTGTTCTGAGAGCTCCTTCCTGAAGGGAGGCCAGTGCATCCTGGATTGTGGTCACGGATACTACGCTGACCGAAAAACAAGAGCCTGCCATGGTAACCTTTCTACTTTCTACTTCACATATTTGATAGAAATTAGGACTGTCAAACGATTAAATTTACACAGTACACACACATATAGTATGTAAACATAAACTTTTATTTTTTGATACGATTAATTGCGATTAATTGTTTGACAGTCCTAAAAGAATATATTATTTAATATTATTTTATGTCCAAAAGTGATTTCTTATGCTGTTGAGACTGTAAGAGTATTTGATCATTGCATCCCCTTTTGTTTCTACAGCAAATAGCCGCGCTCCATCTCTTTACATCAATGGCTCTCTTCTGGTTCCCATTGGTGGAATTAAGCTTCTAGATCCGGCACTCCTGTCAATTAAGGATGCAGATAGCCAATCAGAAAGCATGTTGCTCCAGCTCCTTCAGCCGCCTAGTAACGGGCATCTCGTGGTCCTGGAGAACGACAGAGAGAGAGCACTGAGCAGAGATGACACTTTTACCTTTACCCAGCTCAAACGTAGAGCTGTGCGCTTCATTCACGACAAAGAGCAGCCCAAGTGAGTGACGGAATTAATCAAGGCTCATTTCCCCAGGAAATTTACATTCAGAAGTCATTTAAAACATAATTTATATGTAGACCAAAAGATATGTTCTCTGTCACCGCATTGGAATGCATTACTGTCATGTACATCATTGCAGTGCATCATGCTATCTCATAAATTGAAGAATGAGTGAATGTACCATGTAATGTGTGTGTGTCGGTGTCTTCATTATATATGAACTAGTTGATATATGGAAGTCTACAAATGTAAATGACTTGCTGCTCCCGCCCCATTTTCCAGAATAGGGCTGTACCTTTATAGCTCGTAACTCAGATACTCTGCCAAAAAAAACATCTGTTTGGTTTTGATTATCATGTCTGTCATGCTGAAATCATGCGTTTTAATACCATATCAGTTTAAATTTCTGATAAACGGTTTTCTCAGAGCACACATCCGAAGCACGCGCACAGAAAGTGGCTGTCGCACGGCATTAGTACTAAACTAAGTTCTCCTTCACACACGTGTATGTTAAAAACACCTGTAAGTTACAAAAACACAGTTGGTTATGTCTGTAAGGTTAAGCAGCTGGGAAAGAAATTGCATGTTTATATTAGATCTGTGTACAACAAAAAAACTATTTGTTGAGTCAACTTAAAAGAATTTGTTACCCTGCTGCCTTAAAAGTTCAGTCAACTCTAATAAGTTTAGTCAACTTAAAATGTTAAGTTGGACTAAGTGACAACTTAAGATATTTGAGTTGACTAAACAAAAAAATGTTTTTTAAACTTAAAAGCTGGGATTGTTAACCAGCTGCCTTAAAATTTTAAGTTGAATGAACTCAAATATCTAAGTTGTCACTTAGTACAACTTAACATTTCAAGTTGACTAAACTTTTTTTAATTGACTGAACTTCAGGGTAACAAGTTATTTTAAGGTTGACTCAACAAGTTGTTTTTTGCAGTGTATCCAGCAGTGTAATATGCAGTGCCTATACCGCTATCTATGTAGTAATATAATTAATTATAATGAATAATGGGGGATCTCCCATTAAAAATCACATTCAGAGGAATAAAATACATGTTTTTTGTCTGGGTTCCCCTGGTAAATTCGCATTTCAGGGGTAAATATCATGTTATTGGAGTCGATTCAACCCGCGGACATCATAAACGGTGTTAAAGTAGCCCGATTTCCAGAAAACCCGCGGACTTGGCAACACTGTCTGCGATTGGCTTGCTCTGAGACACTGCTTATGATTTATAAGGATTTAAAACAAGGTGCAGTTGGATTTTTACCATTGTAGGGTGGTTGTGTACACACACTGCCAACACACATTCATGTTCAAACAACATGTAAAAGTGAATTTTGCCTAATAGGTGTCCTTTAAAACGAGAGGGTGTTGAGTATGTGTGTTTTGGGGGTTGGACTGAATTTGAGTAGCATGCGCTAGTCATTAGCTTTAATTAACTCTGTGAAGTTAGTGAGGCATTTGACAGGACACACACACACAGTGATGATCACGTGTGGCAGTCACTACAATCAAGCTGACTGCTGACCTTCAGTTTTCTCTCAACTTTCTCACAGCTTGTCTCTTTAATGGCTGCTCTCGCTCCCTTCAGCTCTGGTTTAATTAACAAGTGATCTGTGTGCCCTTACACTCTCACTCCTATTTTATTCCTCATCCCTCTTTTTCCCAAATGTATCACTTTATCATTTCTCTTTAAAAGCCACTCTGTCTTTTTCTAATATTGGTCTCTGCCTTGTGCTTCTCTGAATCTTTTATTCATTGTCGTTTTCTATTGTTTTCGTCTACTTTACACACAGGTTCACGTTTGTTTTTGTCACGGTGTGAAATGAAAACTATTACTTCCCATTGACTTGTATTGTTTAGGGACTGAGCTAATAATTTTCATTAAGACATTATTTGCTGTGGTTATTTCAACAGTGTGACATTATTTAGTATGTTTACCAAGCTGTTTTCCTTAAGCTGATCCCCCAAGGAATATACAGTATGATTTAAGGTTTTGTAGCAAAATGTAGGCAAACACTGACTCATTATTAATTTCCTTGAATCTATTCACAGCAGTGTAATTTTGGCTTGTTTTGCAGAAGTGGGCAGTTCATGTTAAGGGCAGCAGATCCTCAGCTTTTCTCTCAGCCTCAGAGTGTTACTGTGCAGGCGCTCTCCCAGCAGGTAAACACACACACACACACACATCTTGTTTAAGGATGCTGAGTAATGGTGCTTCATTCTGCATTCACAAGACAAGTAAAACAAAAAGGACACGGTAGTCTGTGAGGACTGTGGGTCTCATTTTCTAATAACTGCATGAATTATTTCATATTTGTACGCAAAGGAGTAACCTTGTTCTAATCTTAATGAAGTTTTAATATTCAGAATGAGGAACCGTGTACTGAGGTTAGTTATTTGCATAAAACATGACCAAACTATCTCAATATTACAACTGCACACAACCTTTTATTTACAGCCTTTTAACACTTACAGCAAATTATCCTCATGTCATTCCAAACCTATAAGAACTTTGTTCATCTTCGGAACACAAATTACGATATTTTTGATGAAATCGGAGAGCTTTCTGACCCTGCATAGACAGCAACGCAACTATCTTGTTCAACGCCTAGAAAGGTAGTAAGGACATCACTAAAATAGTCAGAAGAGAAGAAACTGTTGAATAAAGTCGTTATTTTTGCACACAAAAAGTATTCTCGTAGCTTTATAAAATTACGGTTGAACCACCGATGTCACATGGACTACCTTCCTGGGCCTTAAACGTAGTAGCTGCGTTGCTGTCAGAAAGCTTTTGGATTTCATCAAAAATATCTTAATCTGTATCCTGAAAATAAATAAAGGTCTTACAGCTTTGGAACGACATGAGGGTGAGTAATTAATTAATTTCCATTTTTTGGTGAACGTTTATTATTAGGCTCTTATTCCGAGCCCCTTCTGCTTATTCCATTGTTTAAAATGGCTGAATGAGTGTGTGGTAACTGCCTTATTTAACGATGTTAAACATTTAAATAATTTTTAACAGTAATATGTTGACAGTGACAGTGACTACTTTGAATATTCATATTTTGACATTAGGCTACATACAGTGAAATGATGACAGAATATGACACAGAATAGTGACTAACATATTTAATACAGGTAAATAAAGGTTCATTATGATCTTATTCATCAGATCTCATGTTGGATTAAAACTTCATGTTCCGTTACGTTTGGAAAATTCTATACACAGTAATCATCAGAATATGTCTTCTCCTGTCTTTGAAAATTTCTGGATTTTGAAATCATCCGGAAAACTAATAACAAACAAATTGATTGTCAACGGTGAGTCTAGAGGCAAAGTTGTCTGGAATGAGGAGTTCTTTCGTATGATATTTCGTATTTTTTTTTATTTTCGTATTTTGCTAAAAGTGGCCCTGCCCCTTTCAAGCATTTTGGCATCCATTTGCGACAGTGAGACAAAAGTTCAACTTTTTTCTGATAATTATTGATATTCACTCTCCAGAGAATCTTTCTGCACTGGTTTGGTTCCACTGGTTGGGCAAAAAACCTAGGACTAGTTCGCATAAGTAGGTTTTTCGAAAAATGTGAAATACCCAAAATTTCGCCAGGCTCACGATCGAATCTGATCTCATATGTTCTGTTCGGTGTGAGCCAAGGATTCCAGCGACATGATGGGTAAAAGGAACACTCCACTTTTTTTGAAAATAGGCTCATTGTCCAACTCCCCTTTGCTGCCGTACCATGGGCGCAGCAGGCGCAATAATATTATGCAGCGCCTGAAAGTGACCGGCACTAAGTTTGTGTAGATGCAGAGTTGCAGCCTGCGGAGTTGATGGCTGCGTAATATAATTGCGTCTGCTTGCACCCATGGTACGGCAGCAAAGTTCCGTGATTATTACGCCGAAATGAGAGTATAGTTCCTAGCCATATCTACCTAGAAAATCACTTTTTTTTTTTTCGTCCGTCTTTGTACACGATGTAACTACAGAAGAGTCAAGTTTTAAATAGGAAGAATATCGAAACTCTTTGGTCATGTTTGAGCGAGATGCTAACGGTCTAATCGGATTTAATGATCTATGCTAAGCTATGCTAAAAGTGCTACCGCCAGACCCGGAGATCGACTGAATGAATTAGAAGACGATAAAACTCAACTGTTTAACTCTAGGGGAGTAGGAAAATGAGCATATTTTCAAAAAAAGTGTTCCTTTAAGGAATTCTGAGCGATTTAGTACTTTTGAACGCTGTAGCGCCCCCATCAGGCCGATTGAGGCGTTCCTGGGTCACGTTGTCGGTGGTATGGGTACTACTTTCCTTCCAAGTTTCAAGTCTATGACTTACGGTTTGGTCTCCACAGTCAGTTTTACGTGGAGATCGCTGATCCATGACTATTGAACCCCTAATAAATAAAGTCAAGGCTGTCCAAACTTTTATTGATGCCTAGAGGTGCCTTTAGAGGACATAGTCTAATAAGGGCAGATCAGTTTACTCAACGGACATTTTAATAACATCATTCCATTCCTATAGTCGCTATATTGCGTGTCACAATTCCTTGTCACAATTATCTCTGATTTATAAAAAGTTAGGATTTCGCCTATGTAAAATTGGACCCTTTCTGCTGTGGCTTACACCCATAGTCCATATCCTTAACGTAGATTGACATCCATTATCTTTACTCTGAGGAGTGTATTATAGCTCACACTGAGCCAGCATCTCTTCCCATTCTCTCTCTCACTCTCTCTTTATTGCTTATTCCTCTGCAGAATTTAGTTACACTTCATAGATACAGTCTCCAGAGAACTGCCTATGTCTCACTGTCTGACCTCCACCAGCCAAACGAACACACACACACACAGAAACCTGAGCTTCCCAACAGAAATCTAATGGATGTCATTGCAACAAATAACACCCAAAATACATTCCTACCCCTTATGGACTGATAACAGCAGCTCAAGAAGTCAGAACACTTCCTGCTGTTGAGTGAGCAGTTATAGCTGAAATATAGAAGCTGTATCTTAAAGCGAAGAGAGAGAGAGGACAGCGAATCTATTCCAACATGAGAAAGAGTCACGAAAAAAAAATGCAATAATCTCTCCCTGAGGGAAAAGATTGTCTTTTGAAAATAAACCATTTACTCTTGTCATCCCTGTGCAGTGGTAAACAAAAGTGGCCTGATTTTCTTCACAACTCTGTGCAACAGCATCCTAATGAATGTTCATTAGTGTGAATTGCTTTAAACAAAAAGCATATTGTGCATGAGTCCTTTGTTGCTTATGTGGACGACACAAGTTTGAATCTGCCACCAGCATTTCTCATATCTGTTCTTAAAATTAGGCCAAAAATAAAAGTCATGATAGATAAAGTAAGGTTGGATACTGGCAGGAGCATTGAATACAAATATCCACTTTAAACACTCTGTCCTGGAGCAACACACAGTATTTTTATCCATTTGTGTCTGTGTTAGATTCATTTGGACCTCAAATGTGTCAAAATCAGCCTTCCATTTCCCTCATTTTCACACGTCTTGTCTTTCATTTGAGATATAGTAGCCAAGCACTGATGGGATTCTCACCTCTGCATGCTTTAATTTACCAAATAAAAATGGAAAAATACTGTATGTAGATCCAAAAGAATGCAGAATATGGACACTGGGGCTCATAATATTTTTATTATATTTTCTCTTTTCTCTGTTTCATTGAAACTGGGTTTGAATTCTGTCTTAACAATGTTGTTTTTTTTCTTTCACAGCCACCCACTGTGATCACCAACCAGATTCTGTACATTAACTCTGGTGAGACGGCCATCATGAGCCGATCTATTCTTCACATCAGTGACCTTGATAATCCACAAGACGTTTTCATCACCGTTCTGGATCAACCTCAACATGGCCACCTGACACACGTGCATAGTGATGTGCAGATAACCCATTTTAAACTGGAAGACCTGGATCGTGAGCAGCTGCAGTACGTGCATGATGGTTCAGAAGGAGAGCGGGACAGACTTCTGCTGCAGGTCAATGATGGGCACAGCTACCAGAACATCCTGTTTCACATCAGCATTGCGCAAAAGGTATGGACATGAAAGGTGCACTGAAAAAGATTTGCTAAGTGTCAGTTCACCTGATCAAAAAGGATTCTTTCAAGATGAAGTAATTCTTCATGAAACTTACCAGACTTTTGTGAAGTGCTAGTCTGCTTATCATAGAGTTTCTGATATTGCGTGACTCCTAGTTGATGGTTCCAGTGGTCTTTTATTTCCTGAAGCAAATTAACAAACAGTGTTGGGCAACTTACGTCCAAAATGTAATACATTATATATTACTAGCTACTGTCTTTTAAAAGTAATTAGTTACATTACAATATTACTGTCTCTGATTTGTAATGCGTTACACTACTTTTAAGTTACTCTTGCGTTACTTTCACCAAAATATCCACAGAAGTATGACTAGGCATTATAAAATACCAAAATGTAGTTTATTGCTGCTCATTATACATCCAGTGGAGGGTAATGAGGTAGGTCAATATAGCATAAAATTATAAAATCATATTTAGATAGGCTACCGGTATGTCTACATTAACGTTACTTGTAGTTTAGGTTAAAAACAGATAAGCAGAAAATTATTACATTTATAAATAACGCCGGTAAATAAAGCGAAATGTTATAATGTACAAACAATAAACACAATACTTAGCCTATAGACTATTTTGAACGGTTTTTGGAACAAAACAACGAATGAATTTGTTAGCCAAAACGAATTAGGCTAATTTAAAGCGAAACTGAAAGCAAACGCAGCCTACCTCTGTCATTCGGCATGAATCCAATTAAATGTGTCCATATTCGTAATGTATTTGAATGCTAAACTATTATTTATTAGTAAACCAGGCTTTGTACATAATGCGCGTAAAAACATCCTCACATGAGCAAATATGTGTTTGACCCGACCTCAGGCTGAACAGCACAGATTGTACTACGCAGTACACACTGTTTTAATTAATCAGTGTATATGTTTGGTTGACTGTATTTTATTCTGGTAATGAACAGGCTGCAGTGTGTGCAATGCTGTATGTGTGTGCGTGAGGCGCCGACGTGGTCGAACAGAGGAAACAAACAACAAAAAAAAAATACTCAGTCATTTTTGGTCATACAAATTGTTCGAAACTGCAGTGTGTTTACATTTATTTCTGTCATCTCGTTTTTCTTTCCGTGAACATTCGTAGAGCACAGTGCCACACAAACCCTCAGCAACACTGTCTTTTCCTTTCGTTTTGTTCATCTGTTAATTAGGCTATATAAGGCACACTGTTAGTAAAACTGGCCCATGTTTTTTTTTTTTTTTTGTTCAGCTAAACGTGTTTAATTTCTCATTTTTTCTTGGAAATGAATTCATTTAATCATCAACTAGGTACTTATGATTATTTATAGGCCTATCAACGTGTCATGTACTTTCATGTTAGTGTAAGAAATGTTAGGTGCGAAATATAAAAGCAGGTCATCAGCTCTTTTGCATTTTGGACTTGCATCAAGGATTTTGGTTAATTATGGATTCCTGTACTCCACATGATGCTGAAACACCTTGATGATTGAGCCTTAGGCTACTGCTGCGTTATTTCTTGATTTATGTGTGATTTATGCCCACTGTCATGATGAAATCGCTCAAAAAGAGTACAGTGAAAAAATGTAACATCACTTATTAGACCTAAATACATTTTTTCCAGTGGTTTTTAAACTGAAATCTGGAGAATTCCAAGGTATTGGTGTCTGTGGCCATTTTAAGGGAATCCCTTGCAAGTGGAATTAATATTTTGGGTTTGAAACCCCCTCATTAAAGGATTTTAAGCTAGAGCCAGCTTGAATTTGGTTACACATTACCAGTTTTACAGTGTACTGTTGGGGTCTGTTTGTGATCAGATAACATACAACTACTGCATGTGGTTCCTCACAGGATCATATTTACACTTAAAGGGATAGTTCACCCAAAAATTTTTACTCAACCTCAAGTCTTTTAGACGAATACAGTCTGAGTTATATTAAAAACTGTCTTGACTCTTCCAAACTTTATAATGCCAGTCCAATAAAGTGGATCCATCAATCATAAAAAGTACTCCACATGGCTCTGGGGGTTAATAAAGGCCTCCTGAAGCGAATCGATGCGTTTGTGTAAGAAAAATATCCATATTTAAAACTTTATAAGCTTCTTTATAAAGGTCTTGTTTCTACAAAGTGTCTACAGGCGTTAACGATAGAGTGCCGTTCCAGTGGATGACGTAGAATGTAGGCGTAAGCTCCAGTGAGAATATGCTAGTCTTGTGCCATCTCAGCAGCCATTCACTGGCATTATAAAGCTTAGAAAAGGCAGGGCAATTTTTAAATATAATTCTGATTGTATTCATCTGAAAGAAAAAAGTCATATACAGCTAGGATGGCTTGAGGGTGAGTAATTTTTATTTTTGGGTGAAATATCCCTTTAAGGAACTAATATATAACCTGTAGATATGGTAGAAATATGATAAGTACCCCTGAGGGTAAAAATTTGCACATCTGTTTTGACGATGCAGGTGCATTGAGACACAATGGATGCAGTGCCTAGTGTGTTTTTCATAACAGGGTGAACACCACCACTGTTTCATACCTCTCTCTAACCATACACACTTATACAATCATCAGCACCCCTTTTACGCTTGAAATCACCCCTTCCTGACTATTGGACATGCCCTCAGCCTGCTGATGTCTAGACAGATTGCAGCACTGTGTTTGCTCTTTTCAAGCTCTGTCCCCCCTTCCATACACCCTTATCCACACATCTCTCTGTAGTGTCATCCGATTACACCTGCCTTGTTCCCTGCTGCAGCCTGTTATCTACCATCCTAAGCGGATTTTGACTAATGGAAGCCCTGATTCAGAATAAACATTGTTTTCAGATCAATAACACATAGTTTTTATTAGTAGAATCACAGTTAGTTTTATTGGGCAGAATCGCATAAAGGCCGCATCAAGGTCTGTTGCACTCACACAACTGCTAGTGAGTGGAAAGGTCAAGTTACGTCCGCAACACAAGGCGCTGAGAGCAGAAAGAGGCGAAGGCTGAGTAGGCAACATCACGGCTGTGGCTTAATGACCTGTTGATTGATTGTGGCTTAGGCTTTGAGAGCAAAGTCCCTGATCTCAGAGGATCTTTAATATGTGGTTTTCTGCAACGAAGACAAAGAGGAATAAAAGTGCATGCTGACTTTCAATTAGCCTGTTCGATAGAAGTCATTTGGTGTTTGTAGTCCCTGATCCATGTAATTGGTCAGCACTGGTGAATGATCCTTGATTTAATGTGGCCTGGAGACCTCAAATACTCACATTCTCCACTACTTTGAGCTCTAATTGAGAGAGAAAGATAGAAAGAAACTTTGCTGTGTATCAGCTTCACTTTACAGGATGTTCTTCTCCCAGGTAACCTAAAAACATCAAATTCCATCTGAAGTCGGATGTGTTATGTAAAATTAATGAATCGACCTGAGTACAGTAGGTTACACTAGCGAAAGTAATTATTAAGGGTCCTATCGGGTAGAAATGCACTACATGAAATGTAGCAAAACTGAATTAGGTTGTAAGGCTCTTTAGAAACACACCATAGTTTTGACCTATGAGTGAACTCTTCCGTGAACACCTTGCTTTATAAATCCATCGCTCTCAGAGAGGTGATCAGGATCAGCAGGAAGGTGATGGAAGGGTGCCAAGGTGTTTCCTCTGTGAATCAGAGCTTTCATCTCCCCACGTCCTTGAAGGTCTTTGATTATCTGTGCAGCAGATGATCTTTTTCACAACAATGAGCTCCTCAGTTAGCGTTGGGATGTTCAGAGCCCTGTTAGGATCTAAAGATTCCTGGCATAGAGATAGCTGAGTGTGTATGATTAGCATGTGTCTTTGTGATTTTCTTGTAGCTTTGATGTGTCCCAATGTAAAATGCAAGAAAGACATTTTCTTGTGGTTTTATAATAATTAAACCGCTGCACGAACTGCAAAAACGTCAACCTAATAGTAAACTTTGAAAAAAAGTTTGAAGCTAGTACATTTTTTAAAGGAGACATTGGATGCGAAATTCACTTTTACATGTTTGCATGTGAATGTGTCTTAGAATCTATTCATTACTTTTTTGATGGCCAAAAAACCTAAGCTGTCTCAATTATCAAGCCGTTTTGATTTGATGTCATACTGCTAAGGCCCCGTCCACGACGGCTGACGGACTGTCCCATATTACCGTATTTCCGCCCACAGCCAGTTGTCCGCTGCCCGCCATTTTCTCCACGCTTGAACCGTTTTGTAGTATGATGTAAAAGTGAGCGTAAGAGTCTTCAATTTCTCCTGACATCAGAGCTACTGTGGACGCAGTGGATTCTTTTTGTTTTTGATGGTAAGGTGCCACAGAATACATAAAAAATGAAGAGAGGGGTGGAGTGAGCAGTAGCTCATTATAATTTAAAGGGACATGCACCAAAACAGGTCGCTGTGAACAGAGCTGTTTTTGACAAGGTAAAAAGGGTGTTTTTTACACGACACTGAGCAATTTTAACCAAAGTATGTAAGAAATATTGCATGAAGACCCTAAAAAATCATAACAACTTGTGAAAAATGGGAATCCAATGCCCCCTTTAAAGTATTCTGAAAATACATAATATATTAAAATGTAAAACAAGAATTGTACTAATAATACTAATAATTTTTTGCCATTTTTGCCTTTATTTTGATAGAGTAGTAGAGTAATGATGGGACATGAAGTGGGAGAGAGAGAGAGACGGGCTCGGGAAAGGCCCTCGAGTCGTTACTCAAGGCTGTCGTCGCTGACCATTTTTATTATTTTTTATCAAATAAATGTAGCCTTGGTGAGAGGAAGGGATGTCTTTCATAAACATTTAAAAAATCTTACCAACCCCAAACCTTTCAGTTGTAGCGTACTGTATACCTTTAACTTTATATAAGGAACAGTACATGTTGTTATAAGTTTAAATAAAAATACCATTAATCTTAATGTTGCTTTATGGTTTCCCTGTAGGTTGGATTTACATCTCACCTGCGTTCAGTGCCGAAGACCTGGGTGAGGGAGGGAGGAATGGTGCAGCTGTCTAAGAAGTGCCTCAATGCTCAGTTCCAAGGAGCCAGTGACTCTGAAATCCTGTACACCATTCATTCTGAGAGCGGACAGCCCAAATACGGTATCATCATCATCACCATCATCATTGGTCCTTACTCAATGTCTGTCTTTCTTTCTAAATTCAATTCAATTCCACAAAGCCGTATGCACCACGGTCTTCCATCACTTAATATTTTATTTTGGTGCGTCAATCTATTAAATTACTTAGTATATGAGACCAGTGTGCACTGAAAAAGGCCTTGAGTTGAAACATTTGTGATTTGACCTATTGGTGATTACTGTGTGTTTTTGTGAGTGCTGATCATGGTCTCATAAACTCAATTCAATGGCATGAACTAAGGTGAAATGCTACTGTCTAAAGGTATGTTTATATGTCTAGGAGAGATTGTGCTGGTGTCTATGCCTGCTGATGGTCCTGTGGAGGCATGGGAGTCATTCCCAGATGGTCAGGACCCCACACCAACCAGCTCATTTACACAGCAAGATGTTAATGAGGGAACTGTCTGGTACAGACACTATGGATCCGGTACACAGAGAGACACTTTTCAGTTTCAGGTGAGACACACACAGTGAGCATTACATTTAGCCTAAGCCAAATTCTGTCGCTTTGGCAGGAGCCCTGTGGCTCAATATATACAGCCGTAGGTGCCACTTAACTTCTGGCTGGTTAGAAATAATTCTGTGATTTGCAATTTAATGGCAGCGACTCATGTTTTAATCTGTTTTTGTTGGTTGGCCCACCATCAACGTGAACTTTCATCACATACTGTACACATTCAGCAGTCACTGTTAAACTCTTTAAGCTTAAAGCACCAGACCAAAGTTTGAGGTTAATACGTTTTGTAATAATATTTCATAGTATTATAGTTTAGCTGTATTTTTGATCAAATGAATGCACAAAAGTTCCAACCCCAAACTTTTGAACTGAACCTTTATTTGTCGCTCACACACACAACATCAGACGTTTAGATCAGCGTATCTCCTGTTACAAGTGATGCACGGAGCAAACACAAACCACTCAGAGAGATAAACACATTGTTCCTCTCTCGCACTATTGGACAATTTTCTCCGTTTTACTTCAGCTCTGTTTCACACTCTTAGGCCAATTTGTCCATCTGTCCTACTTCTCCTTCCGCAGTCTCACTGCATTTCTTGGGGATAAATGAGCTAATTTGTCTTCAAATCCAGTTTCAGATCAGTGTAAGCAGCATTAAAGGACATTCAATCACATTTAATGCATCAGCTTAAACCCCTAATGACTTTCGACACAACAGTTTTTTTGTCGTCCTCGAGAAAATTGCTTTCTCTTCCTGTTTGTTCTTTTCTCTTCTCATCTTGCCTGGGGCTGCACCCTGCATTGCAGACTTCATTAAATAAGATTTGAGTTTTAATGGTTCGACACAGTTTAGTTTATGTCCTCAGGGGCGTTTTTGTGACCGTCAAGTGCTTTAACCTATTTGTCAGGTGTCTGCTCAGGACTTGACTGTTGAAATGAATTTGAATTGGAAATGATGACAGACTGAATTAAATACCTCAAAAATAATATGTACATTGATGTTGAGAGTGATTTTAGTTATGTAGTACGTTAATGATTGCCAATTAATGTTAAAATTAGTTTTCAAGACAGGTTATATGCATACTAGTTGAAACGTGTACGTGCGCACTGTGGTATTTGTTTGATTTATTGATGTCAGTTCATGCATGGGTGTGTGTGCTTCTGTTGGCAGGTTTCAAGTGAGGTCTATCCAGAAACTCTGAGTGATACCCAGATGTTTACTATAGGAGTGATGCCTTTGACCCCTGGCTTGCCTCAGCTCTCACCTGGAGCCGACCTGCAGATCACTGTAAGATTCAAACAGCAGGGCATGAAAAGACTGAATATTTCTGTCACATTAGATTTTAGTTAGCCATTAGTGTATCCATTTCAGACTTAGAAGCCTCTTTCAAATTTAATCCTCACAAACCTTCAAATATAAGTGTGTTGTTATTTTTCCTTACTTTCTCATTCATCAGGGAATCCTGAAAAAATGTATCATGGTTTTCACAAAAATATTAAAGGGTTAGATCACTTCTAGAAGTTACTTACCCCCATGTCTTTATTTCTTCAGTCGAAAAGAAATTAAGCTTTTTTAAGGAAAACATTCCCGATTTAATGCAGCTTCAAAGGGCTCTACACAATCCCTGCCAAGGAATATGGGTCTTATCTAGTGAAACAATCAGTCATTTTCTTAAAAAAAAAATATATATATATATATATATATATTTTTTTTTTTTTCCAAAAGCGTGACTTTTCCAACGTGACTACGTAATGCGTGAGGTCGAGCTAGTGCAAGACAAGCATTTGTGGTTAAAAAGGATATAAATTTTAATTTCTTTTAGAAAATGACGATCATTTCGCTAAATAAGAGCCTTCCTTGGCTGGGATCATGTAGAGCCCTTTGACGCTGCATTGAAACTGCAATTTTGGACCTTCAACCCGTTGGCTCCCATTGAATTCCGCTATATGGAGAAAAATCCTGGAATGTTTTCCTCAAAGACCTTAATTTTTTTTTAACTGAAGAAAGAAAGACATATATAGAATATCTTAAATGACATAGGGGTGAGTAATTTATCAGGAAATTTTTATTCCGGAAGTAAACTAATCCTTTAACACATTAGGATGAAATAAAATACATTTTAAAATATTTAAAACTAGAAAACAGTTGTTTTAAAGGATTAGTTCACTTCCAGAACAAAAAATTACTGATAATTTGCTCACCCCCATGTCATCCAAGATGTTCATGTCTTTCTTTCTTCAGTCATAAAGAAATTATGTTTGAATACATTTCAGGAATTGTCTCAATAGACTTCTATGGTGCCCCCGAGTTTAAACTTCCAAACTGCAGTTTCAAATGGCTCTAAACAATCCCAGCTGAGGAAGAGGGGTCTTATCTAGCGAAACGACTGGTTATTTTATAAAAAATATATATATAATTTATATACTTTTTAACGTCAAATGCTCGTCTTGTCTAGCTCTGCGATGCGCATGCGTAATCTTTGCACTCCGGTTCAATACAGTTACGGTATGGTTGAACCACTGATGTCACATGGACTATTTTAACGAATTCCTTACTACCTTTATAGGCCTTGAACATGGAAGTTGCGTTGCTGTCTGTAAAGGGTCACAAAGCTTTTGGATTTCATCAAAAATATCTTAATTTGTGTTCCAAAGATGAATGAAAGACGGGTTTGGAACTATTCCTTTAAGCCCAAAGAATACTTTGGTTTTGAGACCTACACATGATGTAAGACAATTAGGGTAAGGCGAAAAACTCCCATCTCATTTTCTCCTTCAACTTCAAAATCATCCTACATCGCTGCAGAAGTACCGACCCAGTGTTTACTAAGTGAAGATGCCAAGAAGGTCAAACGGCCGTTACAAAAAAGGTAAAACAGCGATGTTGGATGATTTTAAATTAAAAATGAGATGGGACTTTTTCGACATATCCTAACTGTCTTGAACCGGAGTGCATAAAGTACGCATGCGCATCACAGAGCCAGACGAGACGAGCATTTGAGGTTTAAAAGTATTTACATTTTTTTTTTTTTTTTTAAGAAAATGACTGATTGTTTCTCTAAAAAAGACCCTTATTCTTCACCTGGGATTGTTTAGAGCCCTTTGAAGCTGCATTTTGGAAGTTCTAACTCACGGGCACCATAGAAGTCCACTATTTGGAGATAATACCTGAAATGTTCTCCTCAAAAAATATAATTTCTCTACGACTGAAGAAAGAAAGATATGAACATCTTGGATGACAAGGGAGTGAGTAAATTATCTGTACATTTTTGTTCTGGAAGTCAACTAATCCTTTAAATTGTAATATAATTTCACTATATAGTTATCATTGCTGTATTTTTGATCAAATAAATGCAGCCTTGGGGGGCTTAAGAAACTTCTTTCAAAGACATTATACAGTCCTTGACTGTCAGTTGAGATTCCTACGATCTCCAAACTTTATTGTGTGCATCAGTGTAAATGTTTTTGGCTCTGTGTGTGTGTGTGTGCAGGCACTGGAAGATCGCGTGACTGTGATATCTCCGTCTGCTCTCTCCTTCACTGCCTCTGAGACGCCCAGCGACAAGCTTGTCTACAACATCACCAAGGCGCTTACCTCAGGCCACGGTAACTAAACCTGCATTATTGTCATAGGGGTGAGGAGTAGGACACTTACAGGCATAATGGAAGCCTGATAGTTTTGTTTGTTCTCCTTTTTGTAGCATTAAATAAAGAGTAGAGGATTTCAAAGGTAAAACTTGCTGAGACTTTAATGGAAGGGTTGACATTTCACGTCTAAGATCATTATGAGAAATTTTATATGCGGTTACTCAGTGTCACAGATGTTTTATATCCTTATGTGGATTAGACATTAAATTTGGATTAGATAACATAGAATAGTCATGAACCTTCTATAGAAAAACAGGGAGGAAAAAAGATGCTGGTTGTGACATAGCTCCTGAATATTTATTAGTTTATGCACAGGAAATCTCACATATCTTCAGCTGTTTTTAAAAAAACATCGCCACTGATATATGTGTAAATGTGTAAATTATGCATAAGGAAGCATAAACTTAATTAATCTCACAATCTCTATTTAATTTCTAAGATACTGAACTGATTGTTACATTAATATTAATACAATGATGTCATTCTCCCCTTTCAGGTACACTGGAGCACAGGGACAGACCGTACCATCATGTGCGTTTATTCACCCAGGCTGATATAGACAGTGGCAAAATTATCTATAGACCCCCACAAGCCCCATCCCACCTTCAGGAGCTTTATCAGTACTCATTTACAGGTTGGTCTTTAGTTTATTGCATAAAAATGTTTCCTGAGCAAAAATCAGCATATTAGAATGATTTCTAAAGATGTCGTGTGACACTGAAGACTGAAATAATGATGCTTCACAGCAAAAAAATTCCAAGTTAAAATAATAAAATAGAAAACATTTTTACAGTGCTCTGGAAAGGATGTAACAATAGTAGCACGCAATAGGATAATGACACGTTCATTATTTTGAAATGTGTACGGTTTGTGTGGGAAGTTAATTAGCCAGTATGCCAGCACACTGTTGATTTAGTACTAATCTGTTGCTAATTGGTGCTTCTGAGCTGTCAAACCCAACATCTGAGGTATTGTTAGCGATGCGTAAGTCTGTGAAACTCACCTCTCCAGCTTACCTGCTTAAATATGAAAATAGCTGCTGATTGTGAAAGTAACCACTAACACTGTTTCATTCCTGCAGGTCTACCAGAGTCAGTGAGCCTCCATTTCACAGGTATATAATCACTTTTGGCCTCTGTAACCCCCCCTGCGACTCTGTCTTATTTTTCCTTACCTTACACGCTTCCAGCAAACCCCAAATTCATTTCTTTCTCTGAAACACCGTAGTCTGATCCCTCTGTGCCTCTGATCCCACATTCCCTGGTGTGCCGCTGTTATTTATTTATGGGACCTTCTCTTCCCTAAGAGGGAATATAATTCCCTCTCTCTTTCTGATGTCCATCCATATGCTTTATTTCGCCTGACAGCAGAATACGACTGTGCATCCATCTTCTTCTCGCTGTGCCTATGAATCAGAGCTGTGACTGCTCGTATGCCCTTCTGTGTCTGGATGGAAACAGGGCACTGTAGGGCAGACAAACTCCTTTTAGTGCTTTTAGTAATTGAGTGAAATGGATGGAGAGTAACAATAGAGAAGAACAGCAGCATCAGAAGTCGATGCTAAAAGAGCTTTTTATTCCCGACTTATACATATACTGAAGGAACTGAAGGAAAATTTTGGCCCAGCAGCTATTTTTTAACATGCACACTTTAAATTCAAATATTCTGTTTTCATTTTATTCTTTTTTCATTGTTCTGACAGGATCAAGGTCTTTGCTTTGTCTCATTTGCATTGAAAGTATGTAAATTGTAACTTTGATTTTGAAAACGACTTCATCGCTTCTACCCTTACATAAAATGTTTCCATCAGCATAGTTACTACTAGTTTTTTTGGTACTGTAAAATCATAATATATTAATGAGTTATCCTTTTTTTAATACCAAATCACCACTGTTCTGTTCTATTCCATTTCCTCTTCTGGGAAATGTAAAAGCACTCTGCAGTATGCACGCTAGAATCACAAAAATAAGTAGACAAGGAGGCTGTAAATGATTACTGTATGAAAAAAATAGAAAAACAAGGCCACTCACTATTCATTATGCAAATTTGACTATTTTATCATCCCTGACAGTTATGTTTTTAATCCAGTGTTAGTCAGTAGAGGATTGTCAAACTCATTTCTTGTATTTCTAGCTTAAACTAGAATGTTTATAAAAATACAAAAACAGCTAAATGTGCAGTCATGTTTACCATATTTCTGCACACTTTGTGCGGGAAATTACAGTAATTTCAGTAGAAATGCATGCAATCAGGAATTTCATGTGAAAGTGAAAGGTTTTACCCATGCATATTTTGCAGTGGGTTCAAGCGTATTCAAAAGTGGAGGCAGATGAATGCGAGCTTGCAAGGGCAGGTTTAAGCTAACTAAATTGTTGGAGAAGTCCTGCAGTTGTCACCAAAGAGAAGTTGTCCTGTTAAGCAGTACATTCAAGGTGACATATGAAAATCTGACTTTTTCCATGTTTAAGTGCTATAATTGGGTCCCCGGTGCATTTACCAACCCAGAAAATGTGAAAAAGATTTTTGTTTGCTAAGCCTTTCTCTGCAAGCTTCACTTGCAAGTGAAAAAACAAGCCGCTTAGATTTCGCTCCCCCGTGACATAGAAAGGGGATCTTATTATAAAATTACCGCACCTTAATCTGCACTTTTCCACCTACGGTGCCACGACAACAGTGTACCAGTTCTAATGCCATGGCGAAAGTTTGAGCAAGCATGCTAACTGTTCTGTCATTGGCTGCACAGACGAGCAAAAAACACTATTTAGAGTCTCTAGTGGATTTATTGATTTATTTACTGTTTATTAAGCTTCTGCCACACAGATCTAATGTAAACATGCATTTTTTTCCACAGCTGTTTACCTTCACAGAAATAACTCATTTGTGTTTTTAACATAAACTTGTATGTATTTGACAGTTTAAGCGCAATAAGACGTGAAAGAGAATTTAGTTTAGCACTTACATGCCGTGTGACAGCCACTTTCTGTGAGTTTGTTTCGGATGTACGTGCTCAGAAAACCAGATATCAGAAGATTAATATGGTTTAAATCACATGATTTTGGCACGACAGACATATATCAAAACCAAACAGATGTTTTTTAGCAGAGTATCTGAGGTAGAGCTGTAAATGCACAGCTCTATTCTTAAAAAAGGGGGCGGGGAGCAACAACTCATTTGCATTTAAAGAGACATGAAACATGAAAACAGCGTGTTTCTGCATCCACGCAAAATGGGCATTTTCAAAATGATATAATAAATGACTTGTGGGGTATGTTGAGCTGAAACTTCACAGACATGTTTTGGAGACACCTGAGACTTATATTACATATTGTAAAATAGGGCATAATAGGTCTCCGTTAAGACTGCATTAATAGCAGAAGACCCCTTACCAGAATATCAATGCAGTGCTACCTTGCAGACAGTAAGTGTTATGCTGGAGAACACTAGGATACCATGGTTACACATTTTCACAAGCACAAATCTATACACGTCACACAACTGCTTGAGCTCTGAAGGTTACAGCGGCTAAAAGACTGATTTCGACACTTATCAAATGGAGCCTTTGTTGCTGACATTATTATTAGGAATGTTGAATGGTTGTATGTGCCAAGTTGTCCCTATAGTTCATATTTATTGTTCAGTGTCTGAAGGATGAGATGATGTAAGATGTCTGTTTTCTTTAACTTTCACTATTTGTCTGATTCATTCTTCCTGTGTCTAAGTTGCATTCATTCATCTGTGCTGAACTGAGCTGAAGTGCAGAAACCAGAACTGAAGGTCAACCGTGTTCTTGCGCATATGTGACTTATTCCTACTCCCTCTCTTATGTCAGTTTCTGATGGAGAGCACACCACTCCAGAGATGGACTTTGCTATTCTGCTGTTGACCAATCATCAGCAGCCGCCAGTCTTTCAGACTCTTGATCCGGTGCTGGAGGTCAGTCTCGGCGGCAGGGCTCCAGTGGGTAAGAACATGTGTATTGGCTTAAGTTCTACAAAGTAATTAAAGTGAATGAATTAGTATTTTAATGACCCAGTCGGCATCATTAAAAAGTTGTAGACCTCATTAAAAAGTTTTACGCATAAAGAGCTAATCAGTTAAAAAGTGAAAAATGTTTTTAATCATGTTCAAAAGTGATTAAGATGGCAGTCATTACATTTCAACGCATGTTTTTTTTTTGGCATTGAAAATACAGGTCATGTGCAATTGGCACATTTTTTGATAAACTTTGCTACATCCACACCATTAGGTGTCAGTAAAATTTTGTTAGCACAGCATAAACATAAAATTTGTCCCGTTTAATCTTACATGGATTTGTTTTTGTGTCATGTAGGTGGGCGACAGTTAGCAGTGACGGATGCCGATACGGCCCCTGAAGAACTAGAGTTTGAGTTGGTGGAGGGGCCGCTACATGGAGCCCTCCTGAGAGTGGATCTTGGCTCCCAGGTCCAGATGGTCAATGGTAGGTACAGCATTTTTGGTTCTCCCAAGTGTGTTCTTCTTTATTATACTTTCAGTTGCTTTAGTTTATTTATCAAAACTCTCCTTCGCCTCAGGGGACACTTTTACCTCCAGTGACGTCACCAGGAACGTTCTGCAGTATGAACACGCCGGTCTCACCACTGAAGAGGACTCCATGACTTTCTCTGTGACGGATGGGATCTCCATGACTTCCATCACGGTGCAAGTCTTGGTGTCGGAGGTCAAAGGTGATGCACCCAAACGTGACCCTAAGGCCTTGCTGTCCATGGAGGTGGCGGAAAAGAGCAGCACCATGATTAGTCGTTCACAGTTAGCTTATATGGTAAGGAATGACATGTTTTGACAACAACTGAAAACAAAAATTAAAATTGGTTGATTCCAATATGCTTAAGAGGATTTGTTAACATCTTGTAGGATGACGAATCTCCCGATGAGAACATTTTTGTACAGTTAGTTTCTGTACCAATGTATGGGATCCTCACCAAAACCAAGTCTGGAAAAGATCATGAGGAACTGAGTGAATATTCTTCCTTTACAATGGAGGACATCAACAACCAGAAAATCAGGTAAACACCCTCCAGTATTATTTTTGTAATATTGAGGTACTATTATAGATTTTATTAATATTTATTATATTTTATGGTTTCTTTTTTCAGTTTAATATTTGTTAACGTTTTTGTGATTTTGATGTTTTTGTTATTTTAAATTTTTTGGCCCAGTTTCACAGACAGGGCTTAGCCTAAACCAGGATCAGGTCATAGTTCAACTAGGACATTTATGTAATTTTTATAAAGTGCATCTTAAGACAAAACAAAGGCACTGATATATTTTAAGATCAGTCAGTGCAAGTTTCTTTCAGTTCAAACAGCTCAGACTTACATTTTAGTCTAGGACTAGGCTTAAGCCTTGTTTGTGAAACTGAGGGTTTATGTCTATATAATATTTTTAAATTTTGTATTTCATTTTTATTATTTAATTACTTTAGTACATCAGGTTTAACTAAATGAAAACAAGAAGTTTTACCTTGGCAACTAGCTGAAATTTTATTTCAGGTATCAAAAGTTTTTTTATGGTTTAGTTTTCTAAAATTCCTGCCTGCATTAGATGTATTTTATATTGTTAACAGCTCACTTTCATATTTTACAATAATTGAATTTAAATAGTATTGCTTTTATTATTACCATAACCTTTCTGCATATTCATATTATTTTGAATGTGTGGTCTGGTCCTTGTCAATGTGTTTTTTACATCATTACCAGTATTAATGTGTCATTTCTTGTTCAGCTTATGTTAATATTAGATTCTTTAAATGAGGCATGTAAAATGTTTGGCAAGCTGAAGTGCTTGGGGAGACTCAACATGCCTTACAACATAAGCTTCTTTAATTGCTTTAAATTGTTGGGCCCTGCTGAGAAATGATGAAATATAAAGCAGTTCTCTCAGGCAATTACATCTTTGCCCATGTTTGACTGTTATCCTCCGGTGGTTTGCATTTTAAGTAGATGGAATATCTACCTTATGTGTTTGAAGAAATAGTGTGAAATACCTTGTTTTTTGTAAATAAGGTATGTTACATCCTTTGAAACGGGTAACCAGCCTGTCACTGACATTTTCCACTTCATCGTCTATGATGGTGAAAACAATCGTTTGGAGAACCAGATGTTCACTATCACCATCACGTCTACCCAGAGACAGCCACCTGTTGTCACCGTCCGCAGCGGCATTAAGGTGAGAACGATTCCCACTTCACTACTCATCTAGAGCTGGTTCTTTCAACCTTTCTAAAATCGTCATGGTGTTTTCCGTGGACAGGTTCAAGAAGGAGGGAGAGTCCAGCTCTCAGCCAATCACATTATTGCATCTGACCCAGACACACCCAGAAAGGACCTCCTGGTGTGGCTGATCAGCCCACCAAAGTATGGGTTTGTTGAGAACACAAAACAAGGTGAATCTCTTAGCTGTCTCCATGTGTAATACTCCCCTCTAGGGCAGATGTTGTTGTTGTTGTTTTTACAACAGTTGCTGATGGTGTAATTTTATTCATGAGCAGAGTGCTCATTTACTATGATAGAGATTTGTAGATCTGTGAAATTCAGATTGAAGCAGTCATCTTTATTCAGGTTTGCTGTTTGAGTGGGGAAGATGAAAGGAGATACAGATCATGGTGGAACATAAACACTCAACAACAGTTGTACAAAATGTATTTTTTCATCCAAAAGACAGAACTCTGATGTCTGCTTTGATGTAGCTGCTTTAAGAAAATGCTTGTTTTATCTTCATGGTTTTGGGTTTGTTTTTGTTCCTCACAGCCATTTATTCATAAATATTAGTGGTTTCTTGTCTTGCAGCTGACAGGCACTCTTCTCTTGTGTTTTGTCTAGAAAGTTGCTTATTTGTCGTTTTTGTTAAGATTACTTGTTTGGATATTAGGCTCAGAATCAAACGTTTTGTGTTTGTTCAACATGCATGCTTTGTGTCCAGCAGCAATTGGTGGATCTCGCGTGATCACCCCCGACATCCCCTTCACTATTGAAGACCTCACCTCAGACCATATCTTCTACGTTCAAAACATCCGCCAAGCCAACATCCGCCAGGACGTCTTCAGCTTTTACATCAGTGATGGATCAAGTCAAACTGAGGCTTTTGATATCACCATAGACATCCAGGTATAACTGAAACACTAAAGCCCAAAATATACTTAAATTTTGACGTATATGCTTAGTGTAGGTGTTGTCTCCAGTAGTTTTTGCCAGGGCTAGATTGTTGTGCCACTTTGTGGGCAAACGAAATTAGTGCAAAAAAAAATTAAAGGATTACTCCACTTCCAGAATAAAAATTTCCTAATAATTTACTCACCCCTATGTCATCCAAGATATTCATGTCTTTCTTTCTTCAGTCGCAAAGAAATTAAGTTTTTTGAGGAAAACATTCCAGGATTTTTCTCCATATAATGGACTTCAATGGTGCTCAATGGATTCAAGGTTAAAAATGTAGTTTCAGTGCAGCTTCAGGGGGCTCTACACGATCCCAGCCAAGGAATAAGTGTCTTATCTAGCGAAATGCTCAGTTATTTTAGGGTGAAACACTCCCACCACATTTTCTCCTCCAACTTTAAAATTGGCCAACATCGCTGTTTTACCTTTTTTGTAAAGGGCGTTTGACCTTCTTGGCATCTTCACTTAGTAAACACTGGGTCGGTACTTCTGCAGCGATGTAGGACGACTTTGAAGTTGAAGGAGGAGAAAATGAGATGGGAGTTTTTCGCCCTACCCTAATTGTCTTACATCATGTGTAGGTCTCAAAACCAAAGTGTTCTTTGGGCTTAAAGGAATAGTTCCAAGCCCGTCTTTCATTCATCTTTGATAACAAATTAAGATATTTTTGATGAAATCCAAAAGCTTTCTGACCCTTCATAGACAGCAACGTAACTTCCACGTTTAAGGCCTATAAAGGTAGTAAGGAAATCATTAAAATAGTCCATGTGACATCAGCGGTTCAACCATAATGTTATGAAGCTACTAGAATCATTTTTGTGCCCAAAGAAAACAAAAATAATGACTTTATTCAACAATTTCTTCTCTTTCCTGTCAGTCTTTGAAGTATGTTCACTTTGAAGCATGATAACATTTCAGTTGAACCACTGATTTCACATGGACTATTTTAATGATGTCCTTACTACCTTTCTGGGTGTTTAATGTTTCAGTTCCATTGCTGTCTATGCAGGGTCAGAAAGCTCTTAGATTTTCATCAAAAATATCTTAATTTGTGTTCTGAAGATGAATGAAGCTCTTAAGGGTTTGGAACAACATGAAGGTGGGTCATTTTCATTTTTAGGTGAACTGTCCCTTTAAGACTGCATGGTGTTTCTTTGATAAATGTTTTCCAGAATACATTTGCAAAATCCATTTTGCTGTTACTTTAGATGACGTACAGGTACTTTGATTTTTCTTCATTTATCAGTCACTTGAAATTAGTTGATGTTTGGAGCCTTTGGCTCCCCGGGATGCAGATTCAAAGCTAGTCTGCATCATATTCCGATTCCCATCTCTTTCCTGTCTCTGTTTTCTCACTTGTCAGGTTTATATATGAGATGTTATTTGATGTTGTTTATAGCACACCAAGGAGGACAGAGTCCCAATTATCTCAGTAAACAGCATCCAAGTGGAGGAGAACTCTGGTGTGGTCATTACTAACTCCTCCCTGAATGTGCTGGACCAGGACACACCTGAAAATGAGCTTCTCTTCACCCTCATCAAGAAGCCTTCATACGGTCAGTGCCTGTCTTCCTCTCTCAATTTTTCATCATATCCCCACTTCAGTCCACAGCTCATTCATGGCCAGCCTTCAAAAAACATCCATTATTTGCCACATTACCGCTTCGGCCGGCTCCTGTGTGGCTGATTGATGTTCTTGTCATTGTGCCTCTGCCATTGACTAGAGAGTCGGTGGAAAGGTCACGACCCACAGGGCTTCATTGGTTAAACTTTTATGGATGCATGTCAAGGTGTTACAGCGGGTTTATTAGGAGTCGAAAGTGAAGAATGGAGCAGACATATCTGAAATACAGTCACCACATCAGACTGTTAGTGCAGTTATACGAAAAATGACATCAAGTGACCATTAGAGGTCAAGTGCACATTTATTTGAAAACGGGAAGCAAAGAGATGTTTGTTTATGGTGTGTTTGATGGAAAAAATAAGAATGAATGTAGCATTAATGTTTCTGTGTGTGTTTCAATAGGGAAGCTACGCAGAAGGCAGTTCTACTCTCAACCTTTTGAGAATGGCAGGATTCTTCAGCAAGGATCCACTTTCACTTACCAGGATGTTCTTGATGAGCTTCTGGTCTACACACCAGATGGACGTGGCTCTGGGACCGACGAGATCCAGTTTTCAGTAACAGATGGCATATATACGGAGACCGGTCGTCTGGAGTTCAGTATGGATATTAGGAAGAGAGAAGGCCCTAGAGTCACAATCAACAGAGGACTACAGATTGCAGCAGGTCAAGATACAGCTAGATACATTGCCCTTGCACACATTACAAGTATCCCTGATTAAATCGCCAATCCTAGACCGTTCCTGGACGTTACATAATTTGACTTATTTTTACATGGAAAGGGTGACAGTGCATTAAAAGAAAGGAATATTCATGTTTTCATAACCGCTGGCCAAAATTAAAAATAAAACTCAAATTAAATCATCTAATGATTTAATTTTAGTTTTGTTTTTGGTGTTTCAGGGGCCCTACAGAACATGCGTATTTTGCATATAGGGAGGATCGGCTCTGCCTGATTGGTTAGGTTGCTTATTTTTAGTAGTCATCATTATATTAGACACAGTTCAGTACAGAATAACTTTTTGGTTTCTTAAGTGCTTATAAAATGAGTGCAAAAGCAAATTTTCCAACAAAGACAGAAAGTGCTGACACCATTTCTTTCTAGCATACAATAAAATAAAAAACAATTTTTGTAATGTTCCCATTTAAAATGAAACAAAACTACTTTACTGCCCCAACCCCTCACCTGCACTGTTGTATGTGACCCTGGACCACAAAACCAATCTTAAGTAGCACAGGTATATTTGTAGCAATAGCCAAAAATACATTGTATGGGTCAAAATTATCAATTTTTCTTTTATGCCAAAAATCATTAGCATATTAAGTGAAGACCATGTTCCATGAAGATATTTTGTACATTTCCTACAGTAAATATATGAAAAATTAATTTTTGATTAGGCATATGGATTGCTAAGAACTGTTTTGCTAAGAACTCAGAAATATTTTCTCAATATTTTCTTTTTCTTTCTTTTTTTTTTTGGACACTCAGATTCCAGATTTTCAAATAATTGTATCTCGGCCAAATACTAACAAACCATACATCAATGGAAAGCTTATTTATTCAGCTTTCAGATGATGTAAAAATCTCAATTTAAAAAAAATTGACCCTTATGACTCATGACTTATGGTTCAGGGTCACATATACAAAGGTCTCTACTTAATTGTAAATAATAGAGAAAATATCATAAAAAACATATAAAAAATATGTTTATTCATTGCTTACATGTGTCCAAATATTTAAAAAAATAAGTAAAAACACAAGCAATTCAACATAAAGGAGCCAGTGATATTAGCAAGTTATGTTTAAAGTTTTTCATTTGTTTTATTTTGACTTTTTATTGAATGACTAAAGCTTTTTTTGAAAAATTAAAAACACTCACTTCATTAAAATAAAGATTGTTTGTCAGTAGGCATTGTTCTGTGATTTTCTTTATGATTTTCTTATAAAAACCTTTGAATTATTGATAATGTCTCTAAAATATATGGCTCCAAAATAGATTAAAAAAAAAAGCTTAATAACACTTTCCAAAAGCCATTTTAGAAGAATAGCTCATGCAAAAAGTACAGTTCATCATTCACTCAGCCTCGTGTCATTTCAAACCTGTATTTTTTCATCTGCGGAATACAAAAGGAAAGGGATGAGAAGCATATAAAAGTCACATAAAAGAACCACATAAAAGTCTTCTGAAGCCATTCAGCAGTTTTGTGTGAGGACCAGACTGAAATTATGGCATTATGCACTTATAATCTCTCTCTGCCAGACTTCTTAGTGAACTAGAAAAGCGCCTCGCTCTCTGAGAAGCTCTGCAGTAATCCAGTCCAAACAGATCTCACTTCTGATGTACCAATTGAAACACTTCATGTGAATAATTGAGGTTCATATCTAGTTAGACTGAATTGATGCTGATGAATAACTCAAATGCCTGTATCATTTCTGTTACCGTTGCTCATTTTTCCCAGCAGGCTCCTCATCTAAGATCACAGAGCAGCATCTGAAAGGGACGGACATAGATTCAGATAACCTTAAGCTGCGGTTCACCCTTACTAAAGACCTGAGCGTGGGCTCCCTGCTGCTGAATACAGGCAAAAACAAGGCTCAGATATCTGTCAAAGGACCTGTCACCAGCTTTACCCAGGAAGACATCAACAAAGGTTTTTCCTCCGTTGCTCTCTTTCTCTCCCTCTCTCATACATAATCATCCATAGGCAATTTCTAAGCAGAGCTGCATTGTCTCTTGTGGTTTTGCACCTCGTCTGTCAGGACATGTGGAATACATTCATGAAAAGGGAGAAAGTGGAGGCAGCTTCTCTTTCAAGTTCAACCTAGAAGATCCAGAGGGAAACAGAGTCATTGACCAGTCTTTCTTCATTAGCGTTCTGGGTGAGCCAAGAAGTTATTTTGGGATATTGAAAGATTCGTGTTCAGGAATGTTAGAAGTTATTTTGGTATATCCTCATCTTTATTTTTTTTCTCTCTCTCAGAGGACAGACTTCCTCCCACTGTGGTGGTTAATAAGGGTTTGGTTGTGGATGAGAATACCTTGAAGAAGATCACAACACTGCAGCTCTCCTCTACAGATCAGGACAGTGAACCAGATGAACTCATTTACAGAATCACCAAACAGCCTCAACTCGGCCATCTAGAACATTCCAGCAAACCAGGTAGACAGGCAAACATCCTCTATAGTTGTTGGGAGTGACTAACCAAAAGCAGAGCTAAATTATTTAGTAACAAAACAGTAACTCAGCTTTCAAAATACTGTGGCTTTCCAGTAGGAAGCTACTTTTTTCAATTAGCAGCAGCATATAAAAACAAAAATTCCATGTCACTCTTAAATATCAAATTGTAGATCCATTACCACCGAACAGGTTGTGTAGATGTAGTATAGCGATTCATTCTAGTGAATCCGTTCATTCGGACAGTTTACGATGCTGATTTTGTTCTAAGTCACAGTGCAGAATGTTATTTATTCATTTAATTAAACTTGTTTTGACCATTGTTAGTTTAATGCTGTCACCGTAATTGAGGTTAATTAACTGAAAAAATTCTCAGTGTTTTTGTAAAATGTTATGACTGATTTGCTAAAGTGTGATTGGTTGCCAAATTTGGTATCACTAGTTCTGATTCTGAACAGCTGACATAATTGCTGACGCATGCACGAAAGGAAATGGTTCTCGGGTCAGTATAAAATAATCTCCACTGTCAGACAAGGAGTTTTTTTTATTAATGATGTTTTACTGGGGCACAGTGGTATTTCAGTGGGGCTCGTGTCCCAGTAAAAATGGTTCAGCAACTGTCCTGGTTCTACATATAAAAAGATGTTGCCCCCTTAAGTAGCTTCAGGTACTTTTTATGTGGAGCTTGTTGCGTCAAAAGAGTAGTTTAACTAAATTATGGATAGCTTGTAGCTTGGCAAGCTACAGTTTGAAAGTAGCTTCCCCCACACTACATCTTATTTAGCCTATAAAGAGACGTTTTAGTTTATCCATGGAGTTTTGTTAATGGTGGTGGAGGAGTTTACATTGTTGTTTTAAAGCAAGTGCATTTTATGACGTGGTGGGCTGCTGATCACTGTGTAAGTGTCACTCCATGTTACATACAGTTGAGGTCAAAAGTTTACATCCCCCTTTCAGAATTATTAAAAATGTTAATTATCTGACCAAAATAAGAGGGATCATACAAAATGCATGTTATTGTTTATTTAGTACTGTCCTGAACAAGATATTTCACATAAAAGGTGTTTACATATAGTTCGCCAGTGAAAATAATAGTTGAATTTATAAAAATGACCTGGGTCAAAAGTTTACATACTCTTGTGTTGTCCCCTGAAGTTTTTTTGTTTAGTGATAGTTGTTCATGATTCCCTTGTTTGTCCTGAACAGTTAAACTGCTTTCTGTTCTTCAGAAAAATCCTTCAGATTCTACAAATTATTTGCTTTTTCCAGCATTTTGTGTATTTAAACCCTTTCCAACAATGACTGTGTGGTTTTGAGATCATACAGAGATCTTTTCAGAGCAGTTTTGAGATATTTTCACACTGAGGACAATTGAGGGACTCATATGCAACTATTACAGAAGGTTCAAACACTGATGCTCCAGAAGGAAACACAATGCATTAAGAGCTAGGGGGGGGTGAAAACTTTTTGAATTTAAAGGATACATTTGACTTTTTTTGTCTTTTGGCAGACATGTAATTATCTTCTGTAGCCTCTGAAGGGCAATAGTAAATGAAAAAATATTATATTTATGCAAAATAAGAAAAATGTACCATCTCCGTTCTGTTCAAAAGTTTTCATTGATGGAAAGAGTTCCAATACACAAAAATGCTGAAAAACCGAAGAATTTGTGGGGAATGAAGGATTTTTCTGAAGAACAGCGAGCAGTTTACCTGTTCAGGACAAACAAGGGACTCATGAACAACTATCACTAAACAAAACAAAAAAAAACACAGCTGTGGTCCATTCAGGTAACAACACAGCATTAGGAATCAAGCTTATGTGAGCTTTTGAACAGTGTCATTTTTATAAATTCAGTATTATTTTCTCTTGTGGACTATATATCTTTCATGTGAAATATTTTGCAGATTCTGAAAGGTGTATGTAAACTTTTGACCTCAACTGTACATATCACTGTACTACAACATCACTGTAACTTGTGTCTCTATGGAAAATGTAATATGAAGAGCCTGAGAGATCATAATATATATTTATAGTCTGCGGTCCTCTTTCTGTATGGGCTGTTCATCAGAGCAGTACATTTATAAAAGCTGGCCACAACTGCCAGCTTCCAGGCCTTGCGTGGAAGATATAAAGTATATTTTATATCTAAACATCATATTCAAATGAAGACTGAGAACTCAATAGATGTTATCTAGCCTATAGATCTCTATCAGAGCATCGTATAAGGTGGTTTCATGGGTGAAGATCAGTTTTTATTTTCCTTTTTGTCCCTCCTGGTGATGCCCGGAGTGCACTCAATGGGATTTCTGCAGTAGTGCATATTTTATTTATCCATTTCAGTTGACCCGTGGGATATTTTTAATGGTGGCAAGTGAGTTTACATTATTGTTTAATAGCAAAGGCAGTATATGAAGTGGTGGGCTGCTGGTCACTGGAGAGATTTTCTCTGTTTGATGTTGTTGCAGGAACACGGATCAGCACGTTTACCCAGGCTGACCTGGCCTCCCGCAACATTCAGTACGTTCATACCAGTGAAGAGGAGATACACTCGGATGACTTCACCTTCACTGTGTCTGACGGAGGCAATGAGGTGCATACACACAGACACACACACACACACACACACAGACACACACACATTCAGTGGGGTCCAAATGTCTGTAACCATATTGGAAAAATAAAATTAAAAAATTAAAAACTTCAACTAAAAAAATAATAATAATAAAACAAACATACGAATAATATACAGTAAATATTCAAAGGAAAACTAAAACTTAAAGTTTAAACTTTAAAAAGTTACTAAAAATACACTACCAGTCAAAAGTTTTTGAACAGTAAGTTTTTAAAATGTTTTTTAAAGAAGTCTCTTCTGTTTACCAAGCCTGCATTTATTTGATCCAAAATACAGCAAAAGCAGTAATATTGTAAAATATTTTTACTATTTAAAATAACTGCTTTCTATTTGAATATTTTAAAATGCAATTTATTCCTGTGATCAAAGTTAAATTTTCAGCATCATTGCTGCAGTCTTCAGTGTCACATGATCCTTCAGAAATCTTTTTTAATATGCTGATTTGTTTCTCAAAAAATTCTGGAATTCTGAAATAATTTTAAATATATTAAAATAGAAAACAGTTATTTTAAATAGTAAAAACATTTTGTTGTACTTTGGATCAAATAAATGAAGGCTTGGGGAGCAGAAGAGACATCTTTAAAAAACATGAAAAACCTTGCTGTTCAAAAACTTTTGACTGGTAGTGTATAAAATGAAAGCTAATTCAAAATATGAATAAATTCTATAATAGCATATAATTAATTTTAAAATAAAGGAGCTGCTGTTTTAATAAAGGAGCTGCTGTTAAAGAGGGATAAAATAAATAATAAAACATTTTAAAATTCATTCGTTCCATTTTTGAACTAAAATTTCACTCAAATTGTTCTGCTGATATAATTTGTCATAAAAATTATTAGACACACTCATCCTTCACAGTAACTGTTATTGATATAAACATGAACATGTCCACCCTTCGCTTTCTATTTCTCATTCCACACATACTGAGCACACACACTTCCTCCCACAGAAATCTCAACCCTCCCTCTCGCCTTTTCATACTCTCTTCCTTTCACCTCTTTTCTTGCCATTATAAGCACATACACGCCCACACAAACACTAATTAGGGCCCAAAGAGCTTGAATAAACACGGGCTGCCTAGTGAGTGTCTGAAAGAGATGAACACACAGTTATCCTACAATGGGCTCTTCTCTCAGCGGGAAACACTCTTCTGCCATTTTGAATGGAAAATGATGTGCAAATACACTTTAAGTTTGTACTGTGCTGCTCAATTAAAGGTGCATTTTTTATTAATGCTGCACTAGTCCCTATGGCACTTGCCTCAGACTTATACTGACACCTGGTGGCATGGATGCAGAAGCAATGCTTTCTGACACCAGTGCCATTGTGAAAATGCTTTAAACACAGTCAGCCGTGATTCATTTATCTCCTAAGCGAATGAGTCCAGTAATAAAGTGATTATTATTCACTAGACCCGCTCCAGTGTCAAATAAAACTGCTTTTATCAGGCCACTGATCTCTCATGTGATTTAATCATGCTTTTTTAAAAGGTGTTTTTAATTTCTTTAGGATTAAAACATTTTTAATGAAAAAAAATTATACTTTTTGTTTGCGCAGTTTTAATAATCATGTGTTTTTGCATTATTTGTCTAATTCACTTTAGCTGTCAGTGATTTTCAAACCACTTTTCTTTATAGTCTCTCTGTTTCTCTACATTTAACTATGATAGGAAAATTACATTAACCTATTTAGTTTCAAATTAGATTGTGTGCTGCAGAACAATTGAGCTCATATCTAGATTCAATTACTGAGCACTGTGTGCTTTTAATTATTTCATTACTGTTATGCTGTTGTCCTTCAGATTTCACAGACGTTTTACATCACCATCCGGCCGGTGGACGACTCTCTGCCCGTCCTGCAGGTGCCAGGGATGAGGGTGCAGGAGGGTGTAAGGAAGACCATCACTGAGTTTGAGCTCAAGGCTACTGATGCTGACACAGAGGTATCACTTACAGGTTTACCCCAACAATGCTTTCAGTTACAGTTGAGGTCATAAGTTTACATACATCTTGCAGAATCTGCAAAATGTTAATTATTTTACCAAAATAAGAGGGATCATACAAAATGCATGTTATTTTTTATTTAGTGCTGACCTGGATAAGATATTTCATGTAAAATACATTTACATATAGTCCACTAAAGAAAATAATAGTTGAATTTATAATTATTCTTGCTGGTAATTTACCATTCAAATGTTTGGGGTCAGTAAGATTTTTTTTTGAAGCAATTTTTTTTGCTTAAAGGAGAAGTCCACTTCCAGAAAAACAATTTACAGATCATGTACTCACCCTCTTGTCATCCAAGATGTTCATGTTTTTTTTTCTTCAGCCATAAAGAAATTATGTTTTTTGAGGAAAACGTGTAAGCATTTTTCTCCATATAGTGGACGTTAATGGTGCCCCGAGTTTAAACTTCCAAAATGCAGTTTAAATACAGCTTCAAACAATCCCAAATGCGGTCGTAAACGATCCCAGCCAAGAACGAAGGGTCTTATCTAGCAAAATGATTGGTTATTTTCATAAAAATAATACAATTTCTATACTTTATAATGTCAAACGTTCGTCTTGTCTTACCCTGCCTGAACTCTGTTTTTTTCCGGTTCATGACAGTTAGAGTATGTCGAAAAACTCCCATCTCATGTTCTCCCTCAACTTCAAAATCGCCCTATATCGCTGTTTTACCTTTTTTGTTATGGGTGTTTGATCTTCTTTGCATGTTCACTTTGCAAAGACTGGGTCGGTACTTCTGCAGTGATGTTGGGTGATTTTGAAATGATTTTTGAAGTTGAGGGAGAAAATACGATTGGAGTTTTTCGACATACCCTAACTGTCTTGAGCAAGAATACACAGAGTTCAGGCAGAGCAAGACAAGACGAGCGTTTGAGATTAAAAAGTATTTAAATTGTATTTTTTTAATGAAAATAACCAAACGGTTCACTAGATAAGACCCTTCTTCCTCGGCTGGGATCGTTTACAACCGCACTTGAGATCGTTTGAAGCTGCATTTAAACGGCATTGTGGAAGTTCAAACTCGGGGCACCAAGTCCATTATATGAAGAAAAATCCTGAAATGTTTTCCTCAAAAAAACATCATTTCTTTACGACCGAAGAAAGAAAGACATGAACATCTTAGATGACAGGGGGGTCATAAACACTAATGTAACTCTCTCCTCTCGGAGTGAGGAGGTGGAAATGGAAAACCCTGAGTGATTACAGAACACTTTGAGCGAGAGAGAAATTACTGTCACCCTGCTCGACTCGCACATTCTGGTGCACACAGTTGACGTCCATTGCATTAAACATCACTGGTCATGTACTTCATTTCACACCTGTTTGACAATCTCTCTCTCTTAAATTGTCTGTTAGGAGGACTCTGTTACGTTCACTATTGTTCAGGCTCCTCGTCACGGGACCATTGAGCGCACAAGTAATGGTCAGCATTACCGGCAGACCAACACCTTCACTATGGACGACATCTATCAGAACCGCATCAGTTACAACCATGACGGCAGCAACTCCCTCAAAGATCGGTTTACCTTCACTGTCGGTGATGGTACCAACATGTTCTTCATCATCGAAGAGGGTGGAAAAGAGGTCAGTAAACTTCCATGTGTCCAGTTGTCATCAGTGTTATAGTAATAGCTGTATGTCGAGGGCTGTATTTCTGAAAATGTCATAGAGACTCATAGAGATGATTTAGAGAGAAAATGGCCATCTTTTGGCCAGGTTTATACGCCTGCTCTTTCCAAAAATCACCCTTCCTTGGAATTTTTAATGACCACAAAGAGTCATGACCTCAGTTTAACATGCTATCTGAAGGACAGTGCCCTTTTAAAGTATAGTGGCCCTGTCATTATATTGTGGCATTATGACCCACACAGACCACAGGGTGAGCGCCGCCTACTGGCCTCACTAACAGCTTTTCCAACATCAACTTTTGCTTTTCCTGCTTGACTTCATTGGGAAACTAAGTGAGAGCTGCTGGGTGACCTTGTGGAAATTATTTGCACATGTAAAAAATATATGTAGAAATGTCAATGGAAAGTTCTCACAAGTTTATCAAATATGCATCAGATTGATCAGAAGTGGCAGAAAAGACATTTATAATGTCATAAAAGATTTCTAATTATTTCAGATAATGCTGTTGTTTTGCTGCTATAAATAAAGCTATAAATAAAGCAGCTAAAAAATGAACAATATTTCTTGAGCACCAAAGTAGCATTTTAGAATGATTTTTTTTACGATCATGTGACACTAAAGACTGAAGTAATGGCTTTAATGGCTTTAATTCTATTTTTAAAATGGTAAAATGGAAAACAGTTCTTTTAAATTGTAATATTTCACAATAGTTTTTACTGTAGTTTTAATCAAATAAATGCAGCCTCTGTGAGCATAGTAAACTGCTTTCGAAAACGTTAATAAACTGTAACCCAAACTTCTGAACAGTAGTGTATGCACACAACATAAGTTTTTGCATTTAAATATCCAAATTTTCCTGAGTAACTGTTGAGCGGCACCATGAAGGATTCTAACTTCCGTTAGGGTGCTTTCGTGTTCCATTTTCCATTGAGCAACACTCCAGTCGGGTGAGACTTCCACATTCAGGAAAAAGGTGGATTGCTCATTTGTTTATATATATAAAGACATGAACATAAATTACCTTATGAATCACCTGAAGGTATCCTGTCCATTTGTTTAACGTAGTCATTTAGGCAACATGTCAATTCTTGCTCTCTCTCCCTCCGTCGTAATAACTCCATCCATCAGCAGTCGCTTTTTTCCTCTTCTAGCTGCGTCAGCTGGCTGTCAGCTGTTCTGGGAGGTAAATGGTCTCTCAGTGGACATTGAGAAAGGGGCACCTCGTCTTGTCATAAGATGACAAAATAGCAGCCCAATGACAGTGTTTAATCAGAAAGGTCTAGAACATCATTACTCAGCACTTTAGAAAGCTCAACTTCACATTAGAATTTAAATAGGTTTGATCTGGGATTGAATGGATGTTAAAAAGAGCATTGTTGGTAAATAAGAAGCAATTACTTTTATGGAAATACATGGGTTTGCATCAGCCGGGAGGGTTTAGATTGTGTGTAAATGTCAAATCTTTGTTTCAGGTTGTCACCGCTGCTCCACAAAAGTTTAAAATTGATATATTACCTGTTGACGATGGGACCCCTCGTATTGTCACCAACCTTGGCCTGCAGTGGCTGGAGTACATGGAAAATAAGGTCAATTTAATAACAATAATACATTGACGTGTCAAATAACAGTACATTTCTGCCTCCTACTGGCTGCATGTTGCATTAGTGCAAAGGTGATGGAATTTATTCACTTTAACCAAAGCATAAAATGACATTTTGATTTTGAAATGGGATTCTAGGCCACCAATCTCATCACCAAGAAAGAGCTTCTCACTATTGATCCAGACACAGATGATGGACAGCTGACTTATGAAGTGACTACAGAAGCTAAACACGGCTACCTGGAGAGTAAACTCAATCCTGGCAAACCTATCACCTCTTTCACGCAAGGTATTACTGACACCTCTCAAAGCCAAGAACACACTATAAGGCTGAAGCTATTCTGTAACAAAAAACCCCAAAGCATCGCCAGCAGATAGACACAGCATTGTTTTAATCAACAACAAATTAGATATGCTCTGCCTAAGGTCCACTTAGCGCCAAAAAACCATTGAAATGCTGCCCACATCGCCGACTGTCTTTTTGTTTGTTTTTCCTATTCTGTGCAAACACAACCACCTTCGTTTATATTGTTCGTTGACCTGTTTTCAAGAATCAACTCTGGCATTGATTTAGTATGAAAACAAATTTTGGGATTATAACCACTGTCGGGGAGGAGAATGATCTTGTAATTGACACATGTTGTCTGTAATTCGTTTTGTACAAAAACAAAAAAATGTGGGTCTAAATGTGTGCAAGCCTAGGTAGTAGTATTACCTACTAAATATGACTGCAAAGCTGTAAAATGTAATCTTAATTCCCTCTGTTTTACAGCTGATATAAACCTGGGCCTTATCCGATACGTTCTGAGTGAGGACAATGTTCAGGAGACCATGGATAACTTTAGGTTCCTTGTGAAGGACAGCAAACCCAACATCGTCAGTGACAATGTGTTTCACATCCAGTGGTCTCTTATCAGCTTTGAGCACAAGAGGTGCGGATGCCTCCATTTTTGTTCTACATGGTCTTCATCCAACCAGCCAATTTATTCTGCAAATGAAATTCATTGTTGTTCTGTCTGCAGCTTCAATGTGAGTGAAAAAGATGGAACGGTGGCGGTCACAGTGAAGAGGACCGGTAATCTGAACCAGTATGCTATTGTTCTGTGTCGTACCGAGCAAGGCACTGCCACCTCCACCTCCACCATGGGCTCTCGGGCCGGACAACAGGACTATGTTGAGTATGCTGGACAAGTATGTTTTAGTCTGTTCTATATTTTTCAAAGTGTTATTTCTATAATGTTCAAATTCCCTTTGATTTGATGGACTGATCATGTTAACAAGATTCAAATGCTCTTTAATGTGGTTCTCCAGGTTCAGTTTGATGAGAGAGAGGACACCAAGGTGTGCACTATTGTGATCAACGATGACCAGGTCTTTGAGAACATCGAGAGCTTTAATGTGGAGCTGAGTATGCCAGTGTACGCCCTGCTGGGGTCAGTGACCCGCGCAAAAGTCAATATCAATGACACGGAGGATGAACCCACCCTGCAGTTTGATAAGAAGACTTACCACGTCAATGAGAGCACAGGCTTTATTTTTGCTCCTGTTGAGAGAAAGGGTCAGTGAAACCAATTTCTACAAAAAAAAGTTTATTTTTGTTTAGTATTTAACCAGGAACATTCCTTTAAAAGGATCATTGTAGTTTTCATGCCAAAAAATGCAAATTCTGTCATTATTTACTCACCGTCATGTCGTTCTAAACTTGTAAGACCTTTGTTCATCTTCAAAACAGAAATTAAAATATTTTTGATGAAATCCGAAAGCTTTCTGTCCCTCCGTAGACATAGTCAGAATCATAGTCAAGACGGACACTCAAGAAAAATATATATTTTTTTTACTTTCTGGGCTTTGAACGTGTCAGTTGCGTTGCTGTCTATGCAGGGTCAGAAAGCTCTCGGATTTCATCAAAAATATCTTAATATTTTAAGGTCTTATGGCTTTGGAGCATCATGGGGGCGAGTAATCAATGACAGAATTTTCATCTTTGATATGTATAATTACCATATACATGTATATTGATAGTAGGACTAGAAATTAGCATCCTTTTTAAATGATTGTCTTCATCGTCATGGGTTCTGTGCTAAAGGTCATCTCTTGTCATTTAATTAGGTGACACCAGCAGCACCGTCTCAGCCCTCTGCTACACTGTGTCTAAGTCAGCCCGGGGCAGCAGCCTGCATGCTCTCGAGTCCGGCTCTGACTATAAGACACGTGGCATGAGCAGCGACAACAGAGTCATCTTTGGCCCCGGTGTGAGCATGTCTACCTGTGACATAAAGCTGATTGATGACAGCGAGTATGAACTCTCTGAGGAGTTTGAGCTGGTGCTGTCGGATGCCTCGGACAATGCACGGATGGGTGATGTCACCGTGGCTAAAGTCATCATAGACGGGCCAAATGATGCCTCCACTGTCTTCCTGGGGAACGCATCCTTCACCTTCAGTGAAGATGCAGGTTGGTGGAGTTTGGCTGTCGTAGGTAGTTTTGTTTTAAAATGTTGTGGTTACTTTATTAGTTTGAAGATTAGAAATATTAAATATTAGAAAGATTGTTTGATGAATAGAAAGGTCAAGAGAACAGCATTTATTTGGAGTAGAACCCTTTACTGTCAAATGTATACAATAAAAGTACAGTCATGGCCAAAAATATCAGCACCCTTGCAGTTCTGTCAGAAAATGCAACCCTTCTCTCAGAAAATTGTTGTAGTTGCAAATGTTTTGGTACTCACATGGTTTTTTTTGTTTGTTTGTTTTTTTGCATTGAAACAACACTAAAAAACAGAAAAGAAAAGTCAAATCTGATACAATTCCACACAGAACCCAAAAAATGCACTGGGCAAAATTATTGGCACCCTTAACTTAATATTAGGTAGCACTACATTGCGCCTCAAAATTCTTTGGTAATCATCAGATTTCATGATACCGTTCACACAGTCAAGGCATCCAGTGCCAAAAGCAGCAAAGCAACCACAAACCATCTTTGATCCTTCACCATGTTTGACTGTAGGGACTGTGCACTTTTCTTTGAAGGCCTCATTTCTCTTTCTGTAAACAGTGCCATGATGTCCTTTACCAAAAAGCTCTACTTTTGTCTCATCTGTCCACAGTATGTTCTCCCAGAAGGATTGTGGTTTTGTCACATACGTTTTGGCAAACTCCAGTCTTGGTTTTTTATGCCTTGGTGTCCTCCTGGGTCTCCTACCATAGCGTCCCATTTTATTCAGATGGTGACGGATAGTGCGAGCTGGCACTGTTGTACCCTGTGTCTGCAGATCAGCTTGAATTTGTTTGGAAGTTAATCTGGGTTCTTTATCCACCATTCGAACAATGCTTTGTTGTAATTTTTCATTAATTTTGCTCTTCCATCCACGTCCAGGGAGGTTAGCTACAGTGCCACGGGCTGTAAACCTCTTGATGATATTGCGCGCAGTGGACACAGAAACATTAAGATCTCTAGAGATGGACTTGTAGCCTTGAGATTGTCCATGTTTTCCCTCAATTTTTTTTCTCAAATCCACAGACAACTCTTTACACTTCTTTTTTTTTTCCATGCTCAGTGTGACACACAACACAAAGGTTGAGTCAGCTTTTCTCCATTTTAACTGGTTGCAAGTGTGATAACTGTATTATCCACACCTGTTACTTACCACAGGTGTGTCTAAATACAAATTACAGGAGGATCACATGCTTGAAAGGCAATTATTTCTTACAATTTTGACCAGGTGCCAATAATTTTGTCCAGTCCATTTCTGAGTTCTGTGTGAAATTTTATCAAGTTTGACTTTTCTTCTCTGTTTTGTTTTGTGTTGTTGCAGTGCAAACAAAAACAATAAGCATGTGAATACCAAAACATTTGCAATTGGAACAATTTTCTGAGAGAAGTGTTGCGTTTTCTGACAGAATTGCAAGGGTGCCGCTATTTTTGGCCATGGCTGTATTAATTTCTGTAAAAAATATACATATATTAACTGCAGCTTTTTGAATAGCAGTGTTTATTGTAATCTGTCCAGTACTTACAGAATATTGATAATCTGAAAAATCTTCCCACAGGCACTATTGAAATCCCTGTTCTGCGGCAGGGCAGTGACCTTTCCTCAGTAGCCTCTGTGTGGTGTGCCACACGTCCTGCTGAACAAGATTCAGCTACACCCGGGGTTGACTACATCCCAAGTTCCAAAAAGGTGGAGTTTAGACCAGGCAAGACTGAAGAGGTAATAAAACTGGACTGTTCTCACATGTGTTCAGTCATACTGTAAGGCAATTGGTGTTTACAAGCCTCACATCAATTAATCAAGTAAGAATTTTTCCACTAAAAGCACTTCTATCATTTGTTTACTCTTTCTTAGACATGTAGTTTGACCATAATGGATGACATTCAGAACCCTACGATCGAAGGGAAAGAGTCCTTCATCGTGTTTCTTAGTTCTCCCAATGGAGCGGTCCTGACTGAACCATACGAAGCCTCTGTCTACATCACAGACACCACCCAAGACAGTGCGTTTACTTGTCCATTACAGTTGTAATCACTGTGAATTTACATCATATGAACATGCTATAAAGTTAGTGCTTTCTTCTTACAGTACCTAGCATGCAGTTTGACAAGCTGGCGTATACAGTGAAGGAAAAAGATGGTGTCCTGCACATCCCTATTTTTAGGACAGGAGATCTGTCCTATAAGTCTTCCGTCCGTTGCTTTACACGCACAATGTCTGCTATGGTGATGGATGACTTTGAGGAGAGGAGAAATGCAGATGATTCCAGGATCACCTTCAAAAAAGGGGAAAAGGTACAGTTTCTTTTTACCACTGATACATTTGTAATCACTTCACCAACATTCTGAAAATGTAGTTAGTCAGCACAAGTGGAAGTGGAGTCATTTTATGGTATGGTATTATTTACCGTTTACAGACAATGCTTGACAAAGAATTTGAATGCATCTTGCTTCTGATTGGCAGGTGAAGAATTGTACCATATTGATCCAAGATGACTCTGTGTTTGAGCCTGAAGAGGAGTTCCAAGTCCACCTTGGAAGCCCACAGGGTGACCACTGGATTGGAGCCATGATTGGCGTCAACGACATTGTGACTGTGACCATCACAAATGATGAAGATGGTGAGTAGTTAGCTTGTTGCTTAACATGCAGAAGCTCTAGAAGAGCAAGGCTCTTGCGACATGAAACCATTGGTTCTATTCACAGGGTGTGCATTTACTTATGAAATACTGTAAGAAGTGTCTGCCAAATTCATAAAAGTGCACGTCATGCTTTTTAGCACCTACGATCGAGTTTGAACAAGCCTCGTACCAAGTTCGTGAACCCCCTGGTCCTGATGGGATTGAGGTTTTAAATATCAAGGTAATCCGTAAAGGAGACCTTGATCGTACCTCCAAGATCCGATGCAGTACAAGAGATGGATCAGCCCAGTCAGGTGTAGACTATAACCCCAAGAGTCGAGTCCTTAAGTTCAGCCCTGGTAAGTATATTTATTTATTGTTTAGCACCTTTTGTTGACTATACCTTTATTCTAATCTTTAATAATTCTGTTGTAATTATTTCCTCAGGTGTGGACCACATCCTGTTTAAGGTAGAGATCCTGTCCAATGAAGACAGAGAGTGGCATGAATCTTTCTCGTTGGTCCTTGGTCCAGATGACCCTGTTGAAGCTGTGCTTGGAGAGATCACAATGGCAACAGTCACCATCCTAGATCAGGAAGCTGCAGGAAGTCTCATCCTTCCAGCCCCGCCTATTGTAAGAGACATACTGTAGATGCTTATGGGACCGACATTTAAGGTCATTGCACACTGAGTCTGAAATTTTCGCACGTTAAAAAATAAATGCGACTTCACGTTATGTCAATCATGCTTACACACTGCCTCCGAAACTTTCATCTGTCATAAATAATTTCAGATCGGGTTCAATTTTTGGCGTTTTTCGCATCCGTAGCAAGCATTTTGAGAGGTGTTTTGACAGATCAAAGCCACCGTACAAGCGAATGCCAAAATCCAGAATGCGTCTGACACGTTCATCCACTTCATCTCACAGCACAAAGCACTGTCCTTGTACACTGAGTTCACAGAAATTAGTGGTCTTCTTTATGATATGTGGCTCAAGTTTACTGACGTCCTAAAGTAAACTGAATCGCCCGGGATAATCCCGCATCTACTTAAGGAGGTGCGCACAAAAAGTATTCTCTCCTTCCTCTCTATATCTTATAATTGGATGGACCCAATATGTCATTTATTTTTCTCTTTTAAGAAGTGATTTTTTTTGCAACGCTTGAATTAATAGGCAGTGTGACATTACAAGACATTACAAAAGTCACTTTTGAAATCAGTGCGTTATTTTAATATCATTGAACATTATTTTTGTCATGTTAACGAAGTTTTCAGAATCAGTGAGAGCTGTAAGATCTCGTAAACTCTCTTTTGATTTTGAATCATGCTGCCAAAGTTCGATTTCATGTGGACTTCTTTTTCTCCTCGCAGGTGGTGTCTCTGTCAGACTATGACTATGTCCAGGAGGTCACTAAGGAGGGCAGTAAGAAATCTCCATCTCCTGGATATCCTCTGGTCTGTGTGACTCCCTGTGACCCCCATTACCCCAAATACTCTGTCATGAGAGAGCGCTGTGAGGAGGCAGGCATCAACCAGACCTCTGTCCACTTCAGCTGGGAGGTTGCAACTCCTACAGACACCAACGGAGCACGATCACCCTTTGAGACAGTGACGGATAACACACCTTACACCACAGTCAATCACATGGTTAGTCTGATGTTATTGTCTGTCATAAATTGAATATTACCAACCAATCTAGTTGTTAACTAAATGTGGTTTGCCATTTGTAATATGTTCATGATCTGGAAGCATTTTCACTTTTTATTTAGGGTTCCTGTGGTGATATAAATATTTTTCTCTCCACAGGTCCTGGACAGTATCTATTTCAGCAGACGTTTCCATGTGCGTTGCGTTGCTCAGGCCAGAGATAAAGCCGGGCACCTGGGAACTCCACTGAGGAGCAACATTGTCACTATTGGCACTGAGGGATCAATATGCCACACCCCCGTCACCACAGGAACCGCTCGAGGCTTTCAGGCTCAGTCCTTTATTGCCACTTTAAAGTACCTGGATGTCAAACACAAAGAGCATCCAAACAGGTCAGGAGAGACTTTTTGTAGGCATATGATTGAATACAGACGTAGAAGTCTTTTAAGTCAGACGGGTCCCAGTAGAGTTCTGAGAAACAGGATTTAAAAACATTTTCGATTGAAACTGCAGCTGTAGGGTTTGTAGAGCGCTAGATCATTTTTTGCCTTTGGGCAAAGCAAGATCAAAATGAATTTATACATTTGAAGGAACAGCAAAATAAAAAAAACAACCTGTTAGACAGCTGCAGATTCAAAACAACACATTTCCCAACCTGTATTCAGTACTTCAAAGAAGAAAGTAACATTTTATAAAGTGAGTAATATATATATTTTTTTTTTCTGAACAGGATCCATATCTCAGTGCAGATCCCTCATCAGGATGGAATGCTTCCATTGGTGTCCACCATGCCTCTGCATAACCTACACTTCCTGCTCTCCGAATCTATTTATCGTCAACAGCACGTCTGCTCCAACCTGGTCACACTTAAAGACCTGCATGGTATCTCTGGTGAGTGGGGCCCCATATTAGATCAGATGAAAGCAGGGACGACAGATACAGACCTGTCTTATGCATCTGTTTTTTAACAAGAGTCGATGTGACCATCATTAACTTGAACGTGCAAGATTATTTTAGTTGTAGAAAAGCTGCCTGTTATGCTGCTTGATATCACAAACTAGTATTTGTTGTGACATTATTTTAATGTAGTATTGTAACCATAAATTATGGAAGCCGCCACTGAATAAAAAATGTCATTGGTCATTGCAACTTTTTCTCACAAGTCTGACTTTTATCTCAGAATTGCGGGATACAAACTCACAATTGTAAGTTACAAAGTCAGAATTGAAAGGAATAACCTTGCAATTCTGAAATATAAACTTGCAGTTTGGAGAAATTAGGTCAAAATTGCGAGATATACACTCAAAATTCTGAGAGAAAAAGTCAGAATTGCGAGATACAAACTCACATTTGCACAACAGCAAGATATCAATTCGCAATTGTAAGTTGTACGTCAGAATTGCAAGACATAACCTCACAATTCTGAGAAATGAAGTCAGAATTGTGAGATATAAACTCACAATTCTGAAAAAAGTTAGAATTCGAGATACAAACTCACATTTGCAAGAAAAATGTCTGAATTACGAGGTATAATCTTACAATTATAAGAAATGAAGTCAGAATTGCGAGATACAAACTCTGAATTCTTAGACATAAACTCACAATTATGAGAAATTAAGACAAAATTGTGAAATATAAACTCAATTCTGAGAAAAAAAGTCAGTTTTGTGAGATACAAACTCACATTTGCAAGAAATAATGTCTGAATTACGAGGTATAAACTCACAATTACAAGAAATTAAGTCAAAATTGCGAGATATAAACTCACAATTCTAGGAAAAAAATCTGAATTGTGAGATATAAACTCTAAAGTCATTTCTCAGAATTGTGAGTTTATGTCTAAGAATTCCGAGTTTATAAAAACTCGAATTTGTGAGAAAAAATTGTTTCTCACAATTCTAAGGAAAAAAAGTGAGATAGAACTGAGATAGAACTGTGAGATAAAAAGTTGCAATACCCTTTTTTTCCAGTGGTGGAAATGGGCTTCCATAATAAATACACTGGTTTTTAATGTAGTTTTACTGTTTGCTACACTTTGCTATTATTATAATTATTTCTATGCTTATAGCGGCTAATGAATCCGAACTCTGAATCATTCAACTCAGAAAAAACATTGCAACTTCTTCCTCAGAAACCGGCTTCTTGGATGATGTGTCGTATGACAGCATATCCCTGGGTCCCGGATACGACCGTCCATACCAGTTCAACCCTACTGTTCGAGAACCCAGAACCATCCAGCTATACAAGCATCTCAATCTGAAGAGCTGCATATGGACATTTGATGCATATTATGACATGACAGAACTTATTGATGTATGTGGAGGATCAGTAACTGCTGACTTTCAGGTTCGTGTGAACACATGACTTGTATCCCACCACAAATGATATATAAATATTCTTGTCTATACAAAATCTGATGTGGCAGATTTAGTCCATACAGCAATTCAAATGAGCGTGTGGCTGCATTTTTTGCAGGTCAGAGACTCGGCTCAGTCATTCCTGACGGTGCAGGTGCCGCTCTACGTGTCCTACATCTATGTGACGGCTCCTCGTGGATGGGCCTCCCTGGAGCACCACACAGAGATGGAGTTCTCCTTCTTCTATGACACAGTCTTGTGGAGAACAGGTACATGTTGTTTCATCGCCAGACCCAAAGGCGGTGGACATACTCAGGCACAACCTGCTGTCATCACGTAACTGTTATTATATTGATATTGACTGGTTGCATATGAATGTTTTTTTACTCTAGGCATCCAGACAGACAGCGTGCTGTCAGCTAGATTACAGATAATTCGGATCTTCATTAGGGATGACGGACGACTGGTAATTGAGTTCAAAACCCACGCCAAGTTTAGAGGTCTGTAACCTCTGTGTTCAGCTATTTGTTCTCATTTAATTTTGTTTGCAAACATAACCAGAAGATGTTTAAAGTTGTATTTGGACACTGTTGAATGCCATTGCATTAGAACAGGGTTTCCCAAATGAGGATTGTATTCGAACTGATGGGGGTTTGTGAGTTGATGAGAAGCTAATAATTAAATCAAATGTAAAATTGAAATAAATGGCTGTACAAGTATTTAAGAAGTCTATTGCACTGTGAGAGACAGAAAATTTACATTTTGAAAGCTTGAGAGTTTAGACATTTAAAAGTAAAAAATAATTACAGTTGTAGTCAAAAATTTACATACCTTGCAGATTCTGTAAAATACAAAATGCATGTTATTTTTTATTTAGTACTGACCTGAATAAGATATTTCACATAAAACTCATATACAACTATTACAGAAGGTTCAAACAGTCACTTATGCTCTAGAAGGAAAAACGATGCATTGCCTGGAGGTGAAAATATTTTGAATTTGAAGATCAGGGTAAAATTAACTTATTGTGTCTTGTGGGAAACATGTAAGTATCTTCTGTAGTTTCTGAAGGGAGTAATAAATGAAAAAATATGATATTTGGGAAAAATATGAAACATGTACAGATCTTTATTGTGTTAAGAAGTTTTCACCCCTGGCTCTTAATGCATCGTTTTTTCTTCGGGGGTATCAGTGAGCATATATAGTTTTGTAATAGTTGCATATGAGTCCCTCAGTTGTCCTCAGTGTGAAAAGATGTATCTCAAAATCCTACAGTCATTGTTTAAAACAGTTCAAATATGCAAAAAATGCTGGAAAACCAAAGAATTTATGGGACCTGAAAAATATTGTTGAAGAACAGTGGGCAGTTTAACTGTTCAGGACAAACAAGGGACTTATGAACAACTGTCACCAAATAAAAAAATCATTCAGGTAACAATACAGTATTAAGAATCAGGCATAAGTAAACTTTTGAATGGGGTCATTTTTATAAATTCAACTATTATTTTTTCTTGTGGACTATATGTAAACATCTTTTATGTGAAATATCTTATTCAGGTCGGTACTAAATAAAAAATAACATGCGTTTTTGTATCATCCCTCTTTTTTGATCAATATAATTGACATTTTGCAGATTCTGCAAGGTGTACAGTATGTGAACTTTTGACTTCAACTGTACAGTAAATGCATAAATACATATTAGTATTGTAACTTATTTTTAAAAAATCTATAATAAAATTAAAATTTACATTGTTTTCATGTATAAAACTATTAATAATATTAACAATCATAGAACGGTGAACATGCAAATATGTCATTAAATGATTAAAATAAGAACTTAAAGAATCAGGGATGTTTTAAGTAAATGTGTTACATCTAAGTGGTTTGGCTGGGAAAAACGTTACGGAATTCTTACATTAGAATTTCAAAACATGACATTTTGAAGTGTGGCGTAAGTGTCTGAACACATTTTGAGCAACTTTACATAAATTCAATTCCTGCTTGTATTATGAGTGACTGATGAAACGTTCCTCTCCCTCCAGGTCAATTTGTCCCTGAACATCACACCCTTCCTGGACAGAAATCTCATCTGATGGCTCCAGATCATTTGGGAGGCATTGAATTTGACCTGCAGCTTATGTGGAGCGCACAGTCCTTTGATTCACCCTACCAGCTCTGGAGAGCCACAAGCTCCTACAGCAGGTAAGTAGCGTGAAGTCCAATGCTGTCACGTTAAGGAAGAGTATCTTAATGCAATTGACCGTGTGCTTTCTGTTGTGCTCTAGGAAGGACTACTCTGGGGAGTACACGGTCTTCCTCATCCCCTGCACGGTACAGCCAACCCAGGCATGGGTCGACTCTGGGGACAAGCCTCTTTCCTGCACGGCCCATGCTCCAGAGAAGTATGTTACCATAGTGCTTTTCCATTGATAACTCCTGGAGGACTCTTTTGCATTGGAAATGTTTTTGCTGAGCAGAGCCAACAGGGTTAAATCATTTCACTTTTAGTAGACTTGTTTTACAGGTTTCATCAGATGCTGGTGCAGACTGTTTGTGTGAGTCAACAAAAGTATTCATCAACATGCAAAGGCTTGTAACACTCTATTTCAATCTACAGATTCCTGCTGCCCATCGCCTTCCAGCAGACGAACCGCCCTGTTCCTGTAGTCTACTCTCTAAATACTGAGTTCCAGCTTTGTAATAACGAAAAGGTCTTTTTAATGGATCCTGCTCTCGCAGAAATGTCTGTTGCTGAGATGGACTACAAAGGAGCATTTTCAATGGGTAAAATTAGCGAAGTAATTAAAACAATGAGCTCCGTCAACAGTGAACTTTCACTCATTCATTGTTTGATGTTATGCAGGTCAAACGTTGTATGGCAGAGTGCTGTGGAATCCTGACCAGAACTTGAATTCAGCCTACAAGCTACAGCTGGAGAAAGTGTATTTGTGTACAGGACGGGATGGCTATGTGCCCTTCTTTGACCCCACAGGCACCCTGTATAACGAAGGCCCTCAGTATGGCTGCATTCAACCGAACAAACACCTCAAACACAGGTTCCTGCTTCTGGTATGTGTCTAGTGTAACAAGTCCAGACCAGTTTAACCAGTCTAACAAGATTTAGTTGGTGTGGTTAAGTTTTAACTGATACACTTTTGTGGATGTAATGTTTCAAGGGGTATTTTGAAGCTCAAACTGTTTTTGTGTATCTTGGAGCTAATATTGAGACTGACAACTATAATGACTTGACAGCAGAGAATTTTAAAGATGCAATGAAAGTGAATCATGAAAAAGCTGGAAAACTGATGGCAACAGTTAATAATTAAGTAAGACATAATGTGCATGCATCCATTTTCAAGAAAACAATTTCAAGTATACACTACTGTTCAAAGGTTTGAGGTTTAAATCCTGGGTGTCTAAAAACAGTAATTTCTTTCTAAAACTGTATTGACCCAAACTTTGGAAGGATGTCTATTATCTTAAAGCTTCCTTTAAAAGATTAGTTTACTTCTAGAATAAAAATATCCAGCTAATTTACTCACCCCCATGTCATCCAAGATGTTCATGTCTTCATTTGATCACACTTGGTTAGTTCTTTATCTGTGTACTCCAGTTCAAAAAGGTAAGGTAGGGCAAAAAACTCTCCTACTTCAAAATTGTCCAACGTTGTTTTACCCTTTTTGTAAAGGGTGTTTGACTTTCTTCGCACGTTTGCTTTGTGTAAACACTGTATTGGTTCTTAAGTGTACGTCACACATTACCTTTCCAATGTGACTATGTAATGAGTGAAGTCAAGCTACTGCAAGATGAGCATTTGTGGTAAGAAAGTACAGAAATTTTCATTTTCCAATAGTTTTGTTAGATATGACCCTTATTTCTTGGCTGGGATCGTGTAGAGCCCATTGAAATTGCAATTTGGACCTTGAACCCAAAGTCCACTATATGGGAAAAAATCATGGAATGCTTTTCTCAAAAACCTTAATTTCTTTTCCACTGAAGAAAGAAAGACATGAACATCTTGAATGACATCAGAAAATTTTATTCTAGAAGTGAACCAATCCTTTAAGACAATTGACCAAGACAAACACGTCATCAGTATTACAATAATGGTAACACTGGAGTCCTGTGAGGTAATTTTCAGTACAAATATAGCACAAATTCATTACAAATAATAGATAACAGGATGCTGTGATTGGCCAATCAGAATTAAGTATTTCAGAGAGCTGTGTAATGATTGTAAATAATGTATCACATAGGACCGGAAGCAGCCTGATGTCTGCGACCGCTACTTCCATGATGTTCCCTTTGAAGCCAGCTTTGCATCTGACATTCCTGATCTTCAGTCCTTGTCCGCGATGCCAGGTGTAGACGGCTTCACAATGAAGGTGGATGCCCTTTATAAGGTCAGTGGCTGCAAGATTGACCAAAAAAGTCAAGCTGTTAAACAGACCTTCTCTTTGACACATACTAGAAATCCTGGTAAATGTCAGAGCCAAAGCTATTCAGTTATACCCTTGAGGGAAGTGCCTTAATCTGTTTGTTTAGGAAAAGATGCCAGGCTGACAGTGTGCCATGACTATAGGGAACTGGGCTAAAGGACAAGATTACACAGGGGTTATTATATAAAGGGGTTACTTTTAAATTTTATTTGCATTTAATCTTCTTTAGGTTGAGGCAGGGCACCAGTGGTACCTCCAGGTCATCTACGTTATTGGACCCGAGTCTATATCTTCTCCCAGAGTCCAGCGCTCAGTGACCTATGAGCTCAGGCGAAGTCGCCGAGACCTGGTGGACCGTTCAGGTCGTCTAATGCTGGATGAGTCCTTGATCTACGACAATGAGGGTGACCAGGTAAAGAACGGCACCAACATGAAGACCTTGAAGCTTGAGATGGAACCATCGGGCACCTTCAATCCCCAGATGGGAGGATCCATCGGGGGCGGCATGGCGGCCGTCGTCCTACTTTTCCTGATTCTCCTAGCCTTCTGCATCATGGTCAGAAAGTGCCGCAGGGTTGTAAAAAAGAGGCCTGCGAAGGCAGTGGAGGATTATCCTCTGAACACAAAGGTGGAAGTGTGTATAGAACGTCTGGAGAAAAACCTCAACAGCAAGCACTGCTCTGTAAGAAACATCAACGTCCTCAACAAGAACCCGGAGACCTACAAGGTCAATGGGGTCAAGGTCAAACAGGTCAATCTGGAGGTCAAACTACACAACAATCTGAATGACGGCACTGAAGTTTGACCTTCTAGAGTATTTAATGAGAAAAAGAAACATTTTCTATAAATATTTGTAATGACATGATGTTAATGTATTTTTGTATGACCATGAGGATAAAAGGGAAAGTATGCTTGCCAGCTATGCAGTGTAAATCATTTCACAACTGAGCTACCTCAAACATTAATGAACAACACATAATAGTGTCATCAGATCTCAGTTTTAAATCATCGCTCTGTATGAGAATCATACAACGGTTCAGTGGTAGCTCAGACACTTTGTTTAAATGAATGGAGAGTTTATATCGCTGCACCTGCTATTTTGTCACGTTAGTAAAACACATGAAAGTATTAAGGGAAGGATGAGTGCCAACACTTTGGACCGGGTGTGTGATGTAAATACGTTTATCAAGTGCAATTATCGGATGACATGGTCGTCCCTGTATTTTGATTTGGCTTTTGATGCTCTGCCTCATTGTTGTAATTTACTTTTGGCCTGATCACCGGTGTGCCATGCTGATATTTGTCAAGTGCGATTTATTTAATTCCAAATCCAAATAGACTGCCCAAAGTGATGCATTTGTTAGTTTGTGTAAACCTTTGGTACGTCAACGAGAAACCAAGTGTTTTGATGAATTGTATGAGATAGATCATAGATTTGATAACCACTGTTGATTTGTTGTCAGTCTGCTGACTCCATTGAAATGCTGTAGCCTGTTTTATTTTACAACACTGGACAACAAAACATATTTTTGTTTTATATGACTGCTGTCTGTGCTGATATAACCAAACACTACCAAAAATCTTCACATGGATTTTTTTAAAGATTATCCACCTCATGTTATCCTGCATTATTTAGTCTTGTATTAATGTCACATCATGTATTAAGTAAGGCACATCTATAGTTTGTATAGTTTATCACTCAAATGTTCTGTGTTGATGTATTAAGTCGTCACTTGTCACATGGTGCTAATTTGATTAAGAATATCCAGAATCTTTAAAGTACTGGGTGTAGTTTGGGAAATGCTATAATTAATGCTTCATGATAATCTCTCTCTCTCTCTCTCTCTCTCTCTGTATTTGGAGTTTTATTCCATTTTGTCCATTACTAAGTGTCTAAGTGAGTGCCTATCAAACAGAAAATTTTTGGAGATATCAGTTTTTGGTGCTATCATTTATGGTAAAATAACATGATGCCTGTACTTGTGCCTTTTTAGCAATAAAAAGAATAAACCTATTCCTAATGTGTGGCAAATTTAATGTATGTTTATGCAATATATCACCAACTTCAGTTTCAGGAGAATTTGAGTTTAGGTATACAGAGTTTATGTGCGATAAACAAAGGTTTATCCTGTGAAACAACTTTACCTCACAATCACATGATTGTTGTGTTTTACAGTAATAGTAGCCTAGTTGCAATGGCAATAAATTGTTTTGGATGAACAAAATAAAAGGACACTTTACGTTTGAATTAAGTAGAAAGTAAATAGCAGCTCGTTATTCCAGAAGGGAGAGGCTCAGTAAGAATGCATTCCTTTTGAGATCATGTCTCTCACACCCTTAAAAAGCAGGTGAGGAGAAGTTAAACCGGACAGAAGTTAAACCACGTCGTCTATTACTTTGTATCACGAAGGTAAGAGCAAAGACTTTTAAAAAGTATACAAAAGCTGTAGGTAGTGCTATTTATAAGTGTTCGTTTAATTAACATAACTTGTGCACTGGGTATACAATTGATAGCCAGCGTGTTTCAAAGACAGAAAAGTGCTTTAAAACGGTTTGCTACAGTCAGTCAGGAATCAGTAGTAATACTGATAATCGATTTTCCTGCATTTTTTTTATCAATTTACCTAAGTTTATAATATATAATTTATAAATAATGTTTGTTTATAGAATCCCTCCCAACCAAAAATGTCAGACTTCTGGGTAAGTAAAATTTTGCAAACGTATGACCTCCCTAAAACTGATATTAAAGAATATTGCTGAAACCAAATTTGCTGAGATTTGATGTTTTGTTTTGCAGAATGACTTGCAGAATTTTGCTCGTGCCCCCACAGCAGCGGTAAATAATTTGTTTTAGTGCATTTTGGCTTTATGTAATTTCATGTTTAATAAATTTGCGTTTGACGGTAATTTATTTACAAACCAAGAAGACTTAGATACATGTTGTCCTAAATTACCATTAAACAGCCTATTATAGGCTTTTAGACATCTGTAAAAAAAAAAAGTAAACACGAAGTTTAATCAGACATCTGTAAGATGTCAGTTTTACATACATTCTAAATCATAAACATCTTAAAGACATCTAATAGACGTCTATTTGACATCTGATAGGAAACGTCCTACAGACGTATTGCAGATGAACAAACGCTCTAAAAAAATACATCTTCCAGATGTAAATGCAGACGTCAAATAGTGTCTATGTGATGTATGTGTGTTATCAGGGAACATTTAAATTGCTATAATAATTAAAAATACACTTGACTTGTAAAAGGGCTTCAGACTCAAAATGCCCTTGTAATAAAATTCCTAGTGTAACAACACGCTTTCAATACTTTTTTTTTCTTTACTGCTTATTCCTATTCAGTCAGGAGAGAGAGGTACTATTAAAGCCAAAGCTAACTTCAACGTGAGTGAAGATGTCGCAGCTCTCCGTAAAGCACTTGAAGGCATAGGTACATAATTCACATATCTGTATTGTACTGTATCCCGTATTCTTCTTGTTGCATTCACTTTATATATTGTATGTTCCATCAAATTACAATAATTTCACTTACCAGGTACAACTGAGAAGACGCTGATTGACATACTGACTCACAGGAGCAGCAGTCAGAAGCAGGCTATTGCAAAGGCATATCAAGAAGCCACAAACAGGGTAAATCTGTGTCCACTTTCTCAGTTGAATGCGTGTGTTTTTGTGCTGAAAATGTTGAAAATCAGCCTAATTTGTTTTTCTAGATTTTAGTTAATGACCTGAAAGGCGACACCCGGGGCTGCTTAGAGAACCTGCTTGTTGCGCTTGCAAGAACTCCTGCAGTCAATGATGCTAAATGGATAAATAAAGCGATCAAAGTAAGTTATATTTTATAATTTTCCCTTGTGGTAAAATGTTACTCCCTGTACAGTGTCGAACATTTTGAATGTTCCGCACCAATGTGAGGCAGATATTTCTTTCTCTTTTTATTTATTTATTTATTTATTTTTTTTGAATGAATCATGACATTCATGGGTTGATTTCCAGGGGGCTGGAACGGACAAAGCCATCCTGATAGAAATACTTGCCTCACGGACAAATAAACAGATCAAGGAGCTGTCTGCCGCATATGCTGAGGGTGAGATGAGTAAAATATTGTAACAAAATATGAAAGTTACAAAAATGTATAATTGCATCTATTCCCATTGCCTAATAGAAACAAAGAAAACACTGGTACAGAACCTAAAGTCAGAAGTTTCAGGGGATTTTGGCAAAGCCATTCTTCTGCTTGCTGAGGTGATTAAATAGTCCTGTATAGCAGTTTATTCTAATAAAGGAAGCTCTGGAAATTAATGATATTTGTCTCTCATTGTAAGTGTGCAAGGGATGAAAGCACCAGTGTGAATGCAGACAAGGCTAAAGAGGATGCAAAGGTAAAGAAAACTAATTTCATAATTTGATGTCCTCTTTTATATAATAACATCCTCATTTAATCTTGCTAGTCACAATACAATGTATATAAACACCTCCTTAACTTAGTCTTTTAGTGCATGTTTTCTTTTGTATTTTTAGAATTAAGTCTTATACTTTATTCATTTCTCTTGAAGCCATCCATTGTGGGAAGCAAGCCAAAACCAGTTCACTTGTATTTAATATGATGCTATTTATATGAGTAGATGTGAGCATTTACATGTTCTCTGTTTCCTCCATAGGCCCTCTATCATGCAGGCGAGAAGAAAGTGGGAACTGATGAGTCCAAATTCATCGAGATCCTCTGTAAAAGGAGCTTCCCTCACCTGAGACAAAGTACAAAATTAATTCTCCAGATAAATCATTAGTGTTTCACATAGAAACTGAAATGACAGGTGTGTTTTGAATATAACTTGACATGTCCTGTTACAGCAATATTGGAATATAAAAACATCAGTGGCAAGACTTTGCAGAAGAGCATTGAGAAGGAAATGTCTGGAGATCTGGAGGAACTGCTGGTTACCATTGGTACTGTCATATACAATCAAAATGCAAAAATCTGTTGGAATTTCAATGCTAAAATATTTACTTCTACATTTTTAATTTTTTTGCTTCTAGTAAAGTGTGCGTTGAGTACTCCTGCATACTTTGCTGAAAAACTCTACAAAAGCATGAAGGTACAGATAGAAACACATTATTCTTCCTCTGTCATTGTGTTTATGCAACACTGATGTTTATTTGTGAACCTGCAGGGAGTAGGTACAGATGAAACCACTCTGACCAGAGTAATGGTCAGCCGTGGAGAGTTTGACATGCTGGACATCAGAGCTGAATACATGAAGATCTATCGGAAATCACTCTACAAGGAAATAAGTGTAAGTATTCTCCACTAATATAAACACTTTTGCACATCTGCCACTGTTCTTTAGACTATGATTGAGGCCAACAGTACATCATTTCCTGATCCATGGGTTTATTGGTTTATTCATGCCCTTGAGATATCGTAACATTCACAAATTATGGTTTGACATAGTCCGTTCTCACAATGACCGAAAGACTGTCGTTGTTTTCCTATATTGTCCCATATAATACTATATTCCATGTGAATGAAACTCTGATGACTGATAGTTTCACTCTTTGTTCTTGTATCTGATGTTGTGATCTCGTCTGTACTGATTGTCTCTGTGATTATGACTGTGGGTGACTTTGCTGTTCTTCATTTTAGTCAGATGTATCTGGCTGCTACGGAGACTGCTTGAAGATGATTTGTGGAGGAGAAGACTAGAATAGGAAGAACCATCATGGGATACTTTATAAAATGGTTTCATTAATAGCATTTTTGCAGCTGTCTTGGGAAATATATCACTTATATTAACAGTTTACTCCAGATAGAGGTATAGAGACTGATATTGATTCATGGTATTTAAAACATATTCTTTGTTTTTGTCTACACCACAACTTTTTGGTAGTGAATGGCGCCTCACAACAGCAGGCATGATTTTGGTTATATGAAAACATGAAACATTAAAAATGTGCTGATGAATCATAAATGTTAAAATTGGAATGTAAAATATGCTGATTTTATGGAATTACATTCTTTTGTTCCACTTTTTTTTTGAGAAAAAAATACCAAATTTCTGTCCTTTATACATTATGTGCATCAGCAGAGTATTTTAATACACAGCCAAAGGATCTGTTATTTTAACACTGATCAACAAAATGTATTTTTTGTTTCATATGGGTTTCATTTTTTTTCCATTACCTCTTAAATCCTTTTCACAAACAGTTTCAAAGGTTTAAATTTCAGTTTTTGGTGCTATCATTTATGATAAAATAATCAAAAAGATGCCTGTATGTGTACATTTTAACAAAAAAAATAAATTAATAAACCTATTCCTAAAATATGGAAAACACACTGTGCTCATATCTAATGTATGATTAATTAATCTATCATCAGCTTAATTGTACCCAATTTTTAAAATTGGGAAGGAGACTCGAGTTTGTGTGCAATATCTCATTCATTACCAGAAAACCTGAAACCATGTGAATGTTATGCAAAATGTTATACAGTACTATCGGTCATTTTAGTGTGTTTTGGATGTACCATATATTAAAAGCTGATATGGTTTTGATAGGGGTTAAATGATAAAACAAAACATTAGGGAACCCCAGGTATTAAGATTTGTATAGCTTAATAACGTAAATGATATCTCTTACTTAATAAATATGTAGCAGAAAACCCATTAAAAAGAATGTATACATAGTTTGGACTACTGGGCTACTAGAGCTACCTGTTGCTATTTTTATCACAATTGGAAAATAAAATACTGCTACGATGACCACAGCTTCTGAAAGAGCTTATAGGTGGTGATGGATACAACCGTAGGCTTAAACCAAATGCCGTACAATCAATTTTCCCCACAAGGAGTCTAAATGACCTGGATACCAAGTAAAATCCACACTGAGAAACTCCTTTGCTGGCTGTGGCGTCATGACAAGCGCCGGCATGTTTGCATCCTGCCAGGATGGCATCTAGCATTTCTTGTCTTAGTTGTTTGTAAGCTCTTTTAGTAGCTGTGGTCGATTAAAAGCTAAAGTGGAGAGAACAAAGACGCAGGTCTTTAGGAATTTTTATTCGTCCACAGGCATCTTCCCATTCTTTTTCTCCTCTTCTTATCGCTAGGAAAAGCAGTAAAGACTTACATTGCTTCTCTTGTTGCCCTTCGACTGAAAATTACAACCAAAATTTGCACAATATGGCATTGTATCAGTATTTTATTTTCTGGGTTATGTATTCGGAGTTGTGTTCGGAGCAAAAGGTAGGGCCAGTAGCTCACCAAATGCAACCATTTCATTTAAATTAAATTCAATTAAAACAATGTGGACTTTTTAAATAACATATTTAAAGTCTTTAATGGGTTTTCTACTACATATTTCAGTAAGAGACATAATTTACATTATATTAAGCCATACAAGTCTTAATACCCCGGGTTCCCTAAATAGAGCAGCGCGTTTGTGTGCAATATCTCATTCATTGCCAGAAAACCTGAAACCATGTGAATGTTATGCATTACAGTGCTATCAGTCATTGTAGTGTGTTTTGGATGTACTATAATTAAAAGCTGATATGGCCTTGATAGGGGTTAAATGATCACTACAAAATATTACAGGTTTTCACATTTGCTAAAACACTAAACCCCATTTTCTAAACCAAATTTTCAATAGCCTAAACCACTTTGTCAAATAAATCACTCTTTCTGCAAAACCTTAAACAAGTTTAGGCAGTTTAGACACTGTTTGCAGATCTCAAGCACTCTTTTTGCAAAACTCTAAACGCATTCTCACTCACTAAGACACAGTTTGCTCTGTGTTGAACTTGTGATGAAAACCCCAAACCAGGGGTGGCGAACTCCGGTCCTGGAGAGCCGCAGCCCTGCAGAGTTCAGCTCCAACCCTAATTAAAACTCACCTGCCTGTTGCTTTCTAGTAACCCTTCAGACCTTGATTAGCTTGTTCAGGTCCATTTGATTAGGGTTGAAGCAAAACTATGCAGGGCTGCAGCTCTCCAGGACTGACATTCGCGACTTGCAACACGGCTGTCATCGTTTACACACAATAATTCAAAATTCTTCTCACTTCTTTCTAAATATTTAAATATATACAAAATATAAGCCAGTTGAAAGTGCAGAGAAGGCACAAGTGGATCTGTCAATCTGAGAGGTACAGAAAAATGTGAATATGTGTGTGGAAAAAAAAAATATATATATATATGTGAAGAGTTCAGATGCAAAACCAGCTAAATCCATTTGACGTCTTTCTTTTAAAAATGCATTTTATCAGCCTCAGATGTATATTTTTCTATGTAAGTAACGGTAATTCTGATGGGGCTGAGGCTGGTATTTTAGCGTGTTTGAAGAAAAAGTATTTGATGGACGTATAATATGTGTCGAGAGCATTCACTCAGTATCATTATCTCATTTTTGAACGAGATGGCTTTTAGCTGGTTTTGCATCTGAGCTCTTCATATATATATATATATATATTTATATATTTATATTTATATTTTTATATATATACATATAGGTGCATCTCAATAAATTAGAATGTTGTGGAAAAGTTCATTTATTTCAGTAATTCAACTCAAATTGTGAAACTTGTGTATTAAATAAATTCAATGCACACAGACTGAAGTAGTTTAAGTCTTTGGTTCTTTTAATTGTGATGATTTTGGCTCACATTTAACAAAAACCCACCAATTCACTATCTCAACAAATTAGAATATGGTGACATGCCAATCAGCCAATCAACTCAAAACACCTGCAAAGGTTTCCTGAGCCTTCAAAATGGTCTCTCAGTTTGGTTCACTCGGCTACACAATCATGGGGAAGACTGCTGATCTGACAGTTGTCCAGAAGACAATCATTGACACCCTTCACAAGGAGGGTAAGACACAAACATTCATTGCCAAAGAAGCTGGCTGTTCACAGAGTGCTGTATCCAAGCATGTTAACAGAAAGTTGAGTGGAAGGAAAAAGTGTGGAAGAAAAAGATGCACAACCAACTGAGAGAACTGCAGCCTTGAGAGGCTTGTCAAGCAAAATCGATTCAAGAATTTGGGTGAATTCCACAAGGAATGGACTGAGGCTGGGGTCAAGGCATCAAGAGCCACCACACACAGACGTGTCAAGGAATTTGGTTACAGTTGTCGTATTTCTCTTGTTAAGCCACTCTTGAACCACAGACAACGTCAGAGGCGTCTTACCTGGGTGAAGGAGAAGAAGAAATGGTTGCCCAGTGGTCCAGAGTCTTCTTTTCAGATGTGAGCAAGTTTTGTATTTCATTTGGAAACCAAGGTCCTAGAGTCTGGAGGAAGGGTGGAGAAACACATAGCCCAAGTTATATGTATGTATGTATGTATGTATGTATATGTGTGCGTGTGTACATATATATCTATATCTATGTACATATGTATGTATGTATGTACGTATGTGTGTGTGTGTATGTGTGTATATATATATATATATATATATATAATTTGGTATATTCACCAAACTTTGGTGTGATTTCTTTTGAGTGTATGTTTTTTGAGTGTGTGCATGTATCTTTTTGTATTGCTAAATAATTACTATATACACAACATTTTTTTTAACTACATGCACTGGACACTGTTCTACATTTTTTGATGTAGTGTCTAATGAATGATCTCTAGTGCGTATAGTATTGACAAATGTGTGTATGATTTGATTTTGAGTACAGGTGAAATGGTTTTGAAGCGATTCTTTGATTTTGCCAGAAGAGTCAGGGGTTCTGTGAATTTAGTTTGAACATTTGGATTTGTGTTTAAGGTTTTGATAAAATGAGTGATGGTTTCAAAAAATGTGTTTTAGCAGTTAAGAAAAACAATATAAGTGCAGTTTTCCTACTGAATTAAATTGTAAATAACTACAGCGCACTGGATATTCATGAAGGGAGAGGCTCGGTAAGAATGCATGTCGTTTGTGAAAATGACACATCGTGTCACACGCCCTGACAAAGCAGGTGAGAAGTTAAACCGGACTGGGGGACACGTTCAGTGTTGATTTATATCGCAAAGGTAAGTGCAAACTAAAATGTTGTTGCGTATATATATATATATAAAACATAGGTAGCACTTTCAAAGCCAAGTCTTAGTTTGATTTATCTGCTTTTGATATACAACTGAAGCAGATATTAGAGATTCAGAAGGCGGTAATGTAATTGCTGCAGCCAAAGTCACGATAATTATACGTTGTTTTTTTTTTTTTCCTGAAAAGTTTTCCTGGAAAGTTTTTTTTCTTCAAAGTTTATTTTTCTTTTATCGCTGAGTGTTTAAAATCTGTTTACCTTTTTGTGTACATAACAAGAAAGTGAAAAATGAAAAACCTTATTGATTAAATTATTTTGTAAATTATTTTGTAAATTTGTTTAGCACACTCTCCATCAAAAAATGGCAGACTTGTGGGTAAGTAAACACTTAAAGCTACATTCAGTCATCTTGGTCGTTTAAGTGAAGAGTATGAATTATGTAGGTTTTATGTATTATTTATTTAATTTCTTGCGTTGCAGGAAGAGTTACAAAGTGTTGCGAATGCTGCTCCTGCTTCGTTCACAGCAGCGGTAAAAAAAACCCTTGTTTGTTGTGTACACAACTAAATATGTTTATAATTTTAATACACTTTAGAGAGGCTGTACTGGGATTAATTGTCTCACACTTCTACAACATTTTTGTAATATTGATTAATTTATTGGTTGATTTACTGCTCATTCTTATTCAGCCAGGGGAAAGAGGTACCATTAAAGCCAGTGCTAACTTCAATGTCAGTGAAGACGTTGCAGCTCTCCGTAAAGCAATTGAAGGCATAGGTACATAATCTATCTGTAGTGTATTATGTATGTATTATGTCATATGTGTATTCTTTGAGTATACATGAGTATGTACTGTACCAGGTACAACTGAGAAGACATTGATAGACATACTGACTCACAGGAGCAGCAGTCAGAAACAGGCCATTTCAAGGGCTTATGAAGAAACTACAAAGAGGGTATATCTCTGTCCTCTTGATCATACACATTTGAATGTGTGTGCAATGTTATATGATGGAAATCTGCCTAATTTGTTTTTCTCGACCATAGATTTTTGTAAATGACTTGAAAGGCGACACCCGGGGCGACTTTGAAAAGGTGCTTGTTGCGCTTGCAAGACCACCTGCGGTCAATGATGCTAAATGGCTAATCAAAGCAATGAAAGTAAGTTGAATTTCCTCACTTTTAATTTTAAATCTTGAAAAAACTGAGACATTTAGCAATAATCTCAGACAAATTTCAGTTATATCTATGTGAACAAATTTTGCTTGTTGTTTACCAGTGTTTGTGCATATTTTTCAACATTTTCATAATACTTTAATGGGTTGTTTTTCAGGGGGCTGGAACGGACAAAAACATCCTGATAGAAATACTTGCCTCACGGACAAATAAGCAAATCAAAGAGCTGTCTGCTGCATTTGCTGAGAGTAAGATGAGGAATCTATTGTTGTAAACATATATGTCAGTTACAAAACGTGTTATAATTTGCTTCCCTTCCCTTTGCCTAATAGAAACAAAGAAAACACTGGTACAGAACCTGAAGTCAGAAGTTTCAGGGCATTTTGGCAAAGCCATTCTTCTGCTTGCTGAGGTGATTAAATAGTCCTGTATAGCAGTTTATTGTAATAAAGGAAGCTCTAGAAATGAATGATATTTGTCTCTCATTGTAAGGGTGCAAGGGATGAAAGCACCAATGTGAATATAGACAAGGCCAAAGAGGATGCAAAGGTATGGAACATAATCACTTTTAACTGAACTTGTGCTTTCAGGTTTCTTTTTGAGTAGGATTAAATAAAAATTATTGTGTGGCATGGAAATACAGTATATGTTGTGTTTCTCCTTATCTCATCTCTTATATTTTGCCATTTTGTCTTTTTTATTTCTATAATTAAGTGTTTTGTCATAGACAGCTAGCCGAAACCTGTTCACCTGTTTTATTTGATTAGAATTTGAGCATCTATATGTTTTCTGTTTCCTCCATAGGCCCTCTATCATGCAGGCGAGAAGAGACTGGGAACTGATGAGTCCAAGTTCATTGAGATCCTCTGTAAAAGGAGCTTCCCTCACCTGAGACAAAGTACTAACTTAATCATTTAAAAAAAAAAAACATAAGTGCTGAAATGGCAAGTGTTCTTTAAATACAATTTCTCCTGTCCACTTACAGCAATATTGGAATATAAAAACATCAGTGGCAAAACTTTGCAGAAGAGCATTGAGAAGGAAATGTCTGGAAGCTTGGAGGATCTGCTGGTTGCCATTGGTAAATTTGTAATTATGAATTCAAACACAATATGCATTTGGTATCTGATGGATATATATATATATATATATATATATATATATATATATATATATATTATTATTATTTTATTTTATTTTTTTTATCTACATTTTCTTTTTTTTTTTTAATCTAATACACATTTTTTTTTCTTCTAGTAAAGTGTGCGATGAGTACTCCTGCATACTTTGCTGAAAAACTCTACAAAAGCATGAAGGTACAGATAGAAACGCATTATTGTCGGTCTCTGAGTTTGTACAACACTAATGTTTATTTGTGAATCTGCAGGGAATAGGTACAGATGAAACCACTCTGACCAGAGTAATGGTCAGCCGTGGAGAGATTGACATGCTGGACATCAGAGCTGAATTCAAGAAGCTCTATAAGCATTCACTCCACAAGGAAATAAGTGTAAGTATTCTCCACTGATATAAACACTTCAGCACAGGTTCAGGCCATCTGCCACTCTTCTCTGAATTATGATTGAGGCCAGTAGTACATCACTATTAGTACTAGTACTAATCATGCCCTTGAGATATCATAACATTCATAAATCATGATTTGACAGTCTATTCTTCATATCTGACAATAACCAACAGACTCTTTTCTCATCTATGTCATTATTTCCATGCTAATGAAAAAATTTTTTTGGATAATGACTGAGTTTTGTATTTGGTGATGAGTGACTTTGCTCATTTTTATTTCAGTCTGATGTGTCTGGCAACTACGGTGATTGCTTGAAGATGATTTGTGGAGGAGAAGACTAACCCAGAAATGCTACTGAAGATGACCTGCTTAGTTATTTTGCAGTGGGTCCGTCCAATGTGTGCTAAATGAATAAATGTAACTGTAATAGAATTGTTAAAGCCTTTTCAAGAAATATATAGTTTATGTAGATTAAGGCAGGTAAAAAACATGGGGAGTGACCTTTTTTTGTCTAAACTACTCGTAAGGATAAATTACTAAATGGCAAGTAAATAAGCTAATAGATAACATGATTTAGAACATTGTATTGTTGTATTTCTGATCAATCATGAATATTAAAAACAATTATGAAATTACTATGAATATTCCTGCATTTCAATTACTTGGTTCTAACAAAAAAAAAAGTGATTTCAGCATATTACCTTTTTGTCATTTTGTCCTTCAGAAATCATGTGAATCTGCAATGTGTTTTTACATGTTGTCTGGGCAAAATAGTATAGGAAAAATGATTTATACCACTAACTGACTTCTTAATAATTGGCCCAAATATCACTCTGTTCTTTTAATGTCTGTTTCTGCCTCTATCATTTTATTGAATTTACCTGCTGCATTTTAATTATCTCAGCAATGATGGCAGTTTTTCCAGACGTAAATTTCATTACAAAAAATATATACTTGGTGTCTGTGAAACTCCAGTAGCCTTTTTGCTTTAATTTTTACTTTCTAAAAAGGCCTTGCGTTGTCCATGTGGTTTCTGCTCGAGCTGTTTATTCTGACCTTTACCCTTTTCATTGCACATTTTAGATTAAATTGTAGCCTTTTCTGCAGATAGTGTAGATCTATAGCTACCTTACTTCTGGTAAAGAATTTTTTTTTTAATTGGACCTGGGTTAATTTAATAAATATGACAATAGATTCTACTTTTAATTAGAAATATGATCGTAATAATGCAAAATCACAGCTCCCAAAAGTGTATATATGCAGTGTTTAAGAGAAAAAAAAATACAAATCGTAACTTTACACATTATGATAAAGACAACCAAGATATCTGAGCGTTCTTGCAATGTGCACAGCGTTGAGTCATCTGCTCAGGGAGCTGCTGCTGATGAAACTTTGCACAGTCAGGGGAGTTGATCTGTATTGAGGTGGAGAAGCGCCTGAGGGAACAGAAGATCCTCATTAATCCCATGTAATAATCCCAGACTCCAGTTCGGTCCTCTGTCTCTCCATCGACCTACATCTGTAGCTATTATCAGACAGCTCTCACATTTGTACAAGCATTATGTACATTTGGTTATACAGCCCTTGATGTTTTTCTTTTCTGGATATCACAATTTAAACAGGTTATGATTTTCTTGTGGATGTTCTGCAATTAGCTGAGCATAAGTTAATCAATTTTTATATGTTGAATTACTTATTAAAATATAGCCAATATCTACACTTGTTTTCTGGGATGACGAGGCACCTGCTCATTTTGCAGTGTTTGGCCATTAGAGGGCAGGACATTTCCATGAATTGATAACAGACATACCTGAGGACCCTCAGAAGGTCTTGTGTTGTCCACCCAGACTGGTTATTATCACGTGACTGTCTCAGTCTGACACCACCTCTGTCAACATTATAAGAGCTGAATCAGTGTCCTGATCGCACAGAAATTAAATTGAATTATGAGTGTCATGTTTGAAATTTATTGGGAGATACATGTAAGGTATTGTACAAAAAAGAAAATTTGAACTTAAAAGTTTTATCTCATACTTATTTGAAAAATAAGTTGAAAGCAATAAAAATATCAAGTAGATGGCAAATATACACTGCCAGTCAAAAGTTTTTGAACAGTAAGATTTGTAATGTTTTTAAAGAAGTCTCTTTGCTCACCAAGCCTTATTTGATCTAAAGTATAGCAAAAACAGTAAAAAAAAAAAAAAATTGAAACATTGATAAAATATATTGAAAATATTTAATCTGAAATATTTATACTATTTAAAATAAATGTTTTTCATTTGAATATATTGTAAAATGTAATCTATTCCTGTGATTTCAAAAATGAATTTTCAGCATCATTACTCCAGTCACACAATCATTCCGAAAATCATTCTAATATTCTGATTTGCTGCTCAAAAAAAAAAAAAAAGAAAAAAAAATTGTTGAAAAGAGCTGAGTAGAATTTTTCAGGTTTCTTTGATGAATAGAAAGTTCAGAAGAACAGCATTTATTTGAAATACACTCTTAAAAATAAAGGTTCTTTATTGGCATCGGTGGTTCCTTGAACATCCATGGAACCTTTTAAATACAGAAAAGCATTTTGGACTTTATAGTCCAAAAAGGTTCTTTAGATTTTTAAAATGTTCTTCAAAATTGTTCTTTTAGGAACTGTTCACTGAAAGATTCTTTGGGGAACCAAGAAATGATTCTTCTATGGCATCACTGCAAAAACAGTGTGTAGTTATCTTTTGTAACATTATTAACGTCTTTACCATCACTTTTGAACAATTTAAAGCATCCATGTTAAATAAAAGTATTAATTTATATAATTCCGCCATTACAAAAGCTTTTATTTTAGGTAAATGCTGATCTTTGGATTTTTCTATTCATCAAAGAATCCTGAAAAAAAGTACTTAACTGTTTTAAAATTACATTAAAAATCTTACTGTTCAAAAACTTTGGTAGTGTATATATTTTTGTTATTATATGTAATTCAATGTTTTGTACTTAAGAGAGAATATAATATCAACTGTAGGCAACTTACCATGCAAAAAATCTTGAATAGGTTAAAAATAGAGCCTGAAACTTTGACTAATTTAAATGAGGCGATTAAATGTTGAGGTCCCTGGTTTGCGTTATTTTGTTATTTTCCACCAATAAACATTAAATAACCATACAAATCAAACAGACATGTATTAAATAAATACAAATTGTAACAAGGTTGACAATTTAGAGTAAATAACATCAACCTGGCAAATGAGAGCTTGTAGTTAAAATCTCATATTTTACATAAATTAAAGAAAAATGTTTGTTGTTGTGCTTCAATTTAACGTAGTCAACACTATAACTTGTTTAATAATTGAGAAAATGTAATGAGATTATTTGTCACCCTACCATGCTGCATTGTACAGCACATGCATACACACATAAATAGAATATTACATTATTGTAATAAATATTGCTAATTAATATTAGTTTATTAATCTATTTAATCCCCATTTCAAGGGCATGTTACTTTTTTAAGGTAATTTTCTGTTTTTATGTTTATTAATTGGTTTATCCGTTAATCCTCACAACAAAAAAAACATTGAATTTGTGCTTCCTGTGTTTAAAAAAAGTGTTAAGTGTACCGTATTCGCAGAATGTGCCGGTTGCGCTTCTTAAGCACCTCACACTCCCAAACAATCCATTCACATCTTTCAAAGGACTAACACATTGGTTAAGATCTTAATCAAGAAAACTGCTAAACAAAACGCAGAGAGACAGTCATTCGTTTCATCCCATCAGAGAAGAGTATCTACAGGACGCGTCTCGCTCACACCAATCATGACAATAGGAAGGAATCGGACAAAACAAAGTTAGGTTGTCAGACAGGCGGATTGGGCAATAACAAACCTCCCACCAATTCTACAGCGAGTCACGAGAGTTCGAACTTTATCAGTGTGACGGGGGGGACTTCCAGAGCACGAGGAAGCGCTCTGCCGTTTAAAAAAAAAGAAAATAACCGACGCTTCTCCCACAACACCCGAAACGTCTGTCCGCTCGGAGGATTTCTGGGTTATTTTTGTACTGATACATTTTACTATGATACACGGTGACCTGTTCAAGCAGATAGAGGAAGCCAGTCAGCTAGCGAGCTGGCTAACTAAACTATCCGAAGGGGAAGTGGCAGTAGTCATCGTTTAAGAGTTTCGCTAGCGTAGCTTCCGCCTAACACACCCACTTTCTGCCTGTTTGTTGTTCGCATTGGTTTCAAATAACCTGGACTTAAACTAACTTAGGCTTTCCACCGAACACAAAAGCATGCTTTGGCTAAACAGAGCGTTTCGCCGTTGTTAGCCAGCTAGCGAGGCGAATGGTCTCTCCAGCTCCCGTACAGGCGCGCTAGCCAGCCCTAACAGGAGTCGGCCTGAAAACACAGCAGCGTGGACGCTATCGCTCGTGCTGTTGTCACTCATTAACGACAAAACGCTGCCCTGACGGTTAACTTCTATGCAGTTGCTTCATCGGACTTTGGGGGGAAATAAGGAAGCATTCAGCTACGCCTTTCTGCGTCCCTCGAGCAGTGAAGTGCCTGGCGCATCTCGAGAGAGCACCTCTCTCAGCATGCTGGACAAAAGAGCGGAGATGAGCAGATTGGATTTTTAAGCGTCTTTAGCGTGTTTGGAACTGTCCGTTTGGGGAAGGCGGGAACACAACAGGCAAGAATGAAGAAGTTTTCGCGTATGCCGAAGTCAGAGAGCGGAAGTCTCGGGGGTGGGTCTGGATCTGGTACTGGAAGCAGCAACTACATCGGGAAGGTGTTTGCTGTCGGTCGATACCAAGTGACGGTGGAAGAGCTGATCGCTGAAGGTAACAGACCCGTTGTTTGGGCCAACAACAATAACGAGGTGGCAAAACTTACTGGGGAAGTTTATAAGAGCCCCCCAAACCCCTTAGTTATGTGTTTCATAGAGCCATAAGCAGTGCAGGAAGGATATATTAAGGTAAACTGATTGTTTACTACAGGTTGCACCTCGCCATATCAGTGCTTTAGGTTCTACTTCTTGCCAATGAAAAGAGGAACTAGCCTGGTTTTTGTTCTTCCCCTAAATTCACAGAGAGATGCTGCTTCCATATAATCTGATGTCATTTTTGCCTTTGCCACTGTTAATGATCACATGGTTTTGGATCAGGAGGTGTGGACTGACCCTAATCATGACTTCATGTTTGTCACTGCAAGCCAAACTGAGAAAAACTGGTCGGTGTCTATCATCTAGTCCTTTTTGAACTTTTAGCACAAGAGTTTTAGTGAAAGCTCAGGCCCTTTTCAAACATCCTACAGTTTTACTGCTCTACAATTAGTGCAGTTGACTTCCTTCAGCAGGCAACAGTAATTTTTAAAAGTTACGATTTAAAAGATTTAAGTAGGTTGATATCTCTCCTGAACAGTTAGATAGCATTTTCAACTGATCGCTTCAGTATGTCATAGTGTTGACTGTATTTTAGTTTTGCTCAGCGTCATCTAAAATGCTTGATCATTCTCACAGTTCTGTCATCTAACTGTAATACAAGGACTCGGGTGTTTGTTTCCCATGTAAATGTTATCAGTTCTGCGAGTTTGACTGAACAGCAACTTGGCAGCTCCGAAGTGCTGACTGGACACAATTATATAATTTGCTGTAGGTGCAAAAGTTCACTCTCACAAACAACTGTTGAGTTTGAAACCTGCTTTTATTCTTGCTCTCCAGTGGATTGTTTTATTTAATTTTTACTTCCTTTTATTTACTCATCCTCACATGGTTACAGTGAATTTCATTTCTCTTTTTTTCTGTGGAACACAAACAGAAGGTTTGTTGGTAGGTATTGGAGTGTTTGTAACCAAATAGATTTGGTGACCATTGCCTTCCAGTATGTAAACTAAAAACACTTTATTTTTCAAAATATGTCGTTTTATGTTTCGCAGAATAAAGTAAGGCATACATGTTTGAAAACCACACAAAGGTGAATACATGACACGTTTTTTTTCTTTTTAGGTGAACTATCCTATTAAATTGGTCTACCTGTACAAAATAACTCTAGAGTCCAAAAAGTGTCTTCTCAGTTATCAATGTTCTCAGGATATGTATTTTTTTTAGTATATTTTGTGTCATGCATGGGCATATTTTTAGCACAGTAAATGCACATTTTTAGCTGTAGTCAAGTCAACAAACCTGACACAAAACAGTTGAAAATGTTCTGTTTTGAATGTATACTGTTAATTTGACTGTCTTTAAGGGATAGTTCATCCATAAATAAATGTTCTGTCATCATTTACTCACCCTCATGTCATTTTAAATCTGAATGACTTTCTTCTATGGAACACAACAGAATACACTCATAAAAATAAAGGTTCTTTATTGGCATCAGTGGTTTTTGTGAAGAACCTTGAACATCCATGGAACCTTTCAAATACAGAAAAGGTTCTTTAGATTTTTAAAATGTCCTTCAAAATGGTTCTTTTAGAAACTGTTCATTGAAAGGACACCCTTTGGAATCTTTATTTCTGAGAGTGTATGTTGGCCAGAATGAATTTTAATGTTTGGAAAAAGACATCGACATTCTGCATTATTCCACAAAAGAAAGAAGGTAAATGATGACAGAATTGTAATTTTTGTTGAAAAATCGTATCCACATTATCTGCATGCTGTTGAAATGATGGATAGGTGGTTTGTGGCCCTTTTGTTGTTGTGTTAGAGCAACTGTTAAAAGGGTGTTGAAACGATGCAACACACCATCCTGTAATGGAAGTTGCTTCTTTTGTGTTTGCTCATTGAGCCTGACTCTTGCAGGACAACAATGCTCTCTTATTATTATTCCAATAAATTATTTCAAGGAACTCATTAGAGACAGCTGGAGAGTTGGCAGAGGATCGGTTGGCATTTGGGCGAGGGACTACGGTTCTTAACAGGAGGGCATCATATGCCCCCTTTACAGTAGCTCTCAAAGAGCTTGTTTTTGTGATTGTTATGTAATGAGATGATATATGAGGATCTAGATTGAAGCTGGTTTTACTTTTGATATTGTGCAGAAGTAAAATCTGTGATGCAGTAAAACAGCTGATTTTCATCTGTTGGGTCAGAATAAAGATCTTTTGTGTCTGGAAATTGCCAGAGTAATTTAGTGAGCGTTTATTGGTTTTATGTGTGTTATATGCAGAATGCATCAACAAGCTTTGTGTGGTCACTTATGGGCTGGCCACCCGCTCACCTTTCTGTCAACAAACTCTGTAAGGACTGCTTTCTTTTATGTCAACAATCCTGGTCATGACTTGGGTATTTTGCCCTGTCTCACTTCTCAAATGGGTAACTGGCAGAATCCGCTTTGGTCTTTGATCTTTTACTAAAACAATATCTGTTAGAGTCATTTGACACCAAACCGGTTCAGAGCGGTTCTTAATGTAAGGACATTCTACTGCACTTTCGATTGGAGCATTACTGGACTGACCTTGAATGAGTCGTGCGCGGAGGTGTTGCCCCACTCACTGAGCATGTGCTGGGTGAATGACTGTGCTAAGAGCCACTCTGATTTCCTTATCTCCCTTACTACTCTGCTACAGGGCCTCTATGTCCTACTGACAGTTGAGGGCGTTGGTGAAGGAGAGTTAAGTCATCTGTCAGCCCAGACATTTCGGCTTAGGTGTCTTGACATATGTTGATGTTATGGCCTCTGTTGTGTTTAGTTATTGGAAACTGTCCTGTTTTGGTTTCTCAGCATCGAGTGCACGTGTGTTTTGTCACACGGTGGGCATCTTTCAGTATCAATACAGGCCTAAACAGTCCTGTCAGTTTTATTTTTCTTGCCTAGTTTCACTGGTCACATGCACTGATAGATTATTGTCGTGGTCATGCAATGCACTTTAAAAAATTATTTTAGAACATGTCAGTCATTTTCAACACCTTGATTGGAGAAAAACTGACATCGTGATTCTCCCAAATTTAAATCTGGGCATTTCAGAGGGGCAGAAAAGAATAATTCATTGTTTAAACTGGGGATTTAGTTTTGAGCTTTGAAACTTGAAATTAAATTTTATTGTAGAAGAACCTCTCTTGCACTGAAGACATCACAGCTAAAGATTATGGTAAAATTCAATAAAAATAAATGCCTTTACATGTCAGTTAGTCTTATAGCTTTTGTGGCTGTGAAAAGATAATATAATAGATTGTGTAAACAGTAGGAAAAACTGTTTTGTCAAGTCACCTTTTTACAATACTGATGGTGTCAAAGAAGCTTTATGGTATTAAACAGGAAAACCGTGTGTGTTGATAATGCAAGAGGACAATAGTAAACACTATATGTTTCAGGTAAAGTCAGTTCATCATTGATCGTCCAGCTCAATTCGGCTCAAATACAGTAGTCAACATTTGAAGTGGATCAAAGCGTTTTTGTCCAAGTTGTCCTAAAACCAAAACAATACCTGTTCTTGTCTTAGGACATCTTTGAACTTTTTTGGTCCACTTCAAATGTTTACTACTGTAGTATCTGTGCAAATAAGCCAGAAATTAAGTGTCCCCAACTAAGTAAGCCAGATGTGACAGTGGCAAGGAACCAAAACTTTTCTGGTGACCGAAATGAAAAGACAAAAAAAACTTGGGAGAAACCAGTTCTTCCTGGCCATATGAAACCAGCCTAACATGGTTTAATTACAGGCTGCAAAATAAGTCTGATTGTGCAAAGAACTCGTCTGGTTCCTGTGGTCTGGTGCCGCTGCGATTTTGTGACATGTAGGATAATATTTACGCATTTTACCCAACTTCCACCATGTGTATTTGTTTTGCTTTAACACGTTAAAGTTATGATGAAACTGAAGTAGCTAGAGTTTGCTAGATTATCTGCACCAATATTAAGCATTTTTATGGTTATCGGTATCAATTTTCAAAACCGATGAAATAATTTAAATGCATTTAAAGAAAGTTTTATTTATTTATTTTTGCAAGAACCCTTGTTATTAATTTTGACATTAATTTTCACTTTTACACCAGACATATACACACTACCAAGTTTTTGAACAGTAAGATTTTTTATATTTTTTAAAGAAGTCTCTTCTGCTCACCAAGCCTGCATTTATTTGATCCAAAATACAGGAAAAGCAGTAAATATTGTAAAATATTTTTAATATTTAAAATAACTGCTTTCTGTTTGAAAATATTTTAAAATGTAATTTATTCCTGTGATCAAAGCTAAATTTTCAGTATCATTATGCTGATTTGCTGTTAAAGAAACTATTATTATTATCATTATTATTATAAATATTTAAAACTGTTGAGTTTTTTTTTTTTTTGAATACACAATTGAATTTACACTATACCATTCAAGAGCTTGGAGTCAGTATTTTACTAAAAATAGTATTATTTTTTTATTTGTATAGAAATTAATATTTTTTTTTTTTTTTTTTAGCAAGGATGCTTTAAATTGATCAGAAGCATGAAAAAGACATTTTATAATGTTACAAAAGATTTCTGTTTCAGATGCTGTTTTTCAGAACTTTCTAGTCATCAAAGAAACCTAAAAAAAAATTCTACTCAGCTGTTTTCAGCATAATAATAATATGCTAAAAATTCAGCTTTGAAATCACAGGAATAAATTGTATTTCAAAATATATTCAAATGGAAAACAGTTATTTTAAGTGGTAAAATATTTCAAAATGTTACCATTTTTGCTGTACCTTAGATTAAGTAAATGCAGGCTTGGTGAGCAGAAGAGACAAAAAAAAAAACATTTAAAAATCTTACTGTTCAAAAGCTTTTGACTGTGTATCTGTTTAAAATATTGGTTATCGGTCTACTTGGTCTGTAGTTGGCGTCTGCCCTGAAGAACACACATTGGTGAACCCCCTAGAAGTAGCGACAGTTCTTTTACTCCGTATTGTTTAGTACTTGATTGTAAAATCACCTCTTTCCAGGCCTCGTCCCTGTGCTTTATGTCTTTATCAGTTGCTTGCTGTGTCTCTTTTAGCAGATGAATGTTATGTTATGGTGTGTCACCTCCTCTTTGTTATATCTGTGTCATCTTTAGATGACATAACAATTAGCACAGTCCTCTAGTGGCAGTGTGCCAGTGACTGAAAACATTAATTCAAAGGAACTTGGCAAGATTTGAAACTCTATGTGCAGGAACTCTATGTGCAGGCAAAGCACACAGTGCTCTCTTTCTCTATTAAATCACCCTTTGCTAAATTCTGCAGATTGAATAGAAATGATCAAAACTTGTATAAAACTTCTTTGCGGCCTGGCTGCATTGGCGCAAGCTGACATTCAGCCAGTGGCACTTTTGAGAGATGACAAAGACATGCTTGTCAGGTTTTCCACACTGTTCTGTGAGGACCCATTTCTGCCTTTAACATTTCAGCAGTACCACACACACACAGTTCTTACACCGCTTTGAGAAAATGGGTCACTCAGGCTTTGTGAGTCAGAGTGAGGTTGGCATCTCACGCCGTGTGTTGGCTCAAAAGAGTTCCTTAAGCAATTCTCTGTCAAAACACTAGTACTCCTAAGATTATCTAACTGTGATTTAGCTCTAATCCCTTTGTCTAAATCAGTATGTTGCTGGTTGCATGTGGTGAATGGTCTTTGGCAACTGTTTTGTGTTTTGTCAGGCATCTGACCAGATCCACTTGTCATCCTGAACATTGCAGATTGTTTAGATGGCTGAGTGAGATTGCAAACTTACTATATTAGATGTCTTTTAGATTTGATTTATGTTAATGGTAAGAGAATGGGGAGTTGTAACAGACAAGTTTCCTACCAGAAAGTGAATAAACTGTTAATAGCATGCTCTTTAATTTTTTATTAAACGCTAAACGGTTATTCTGTCTTTCTGTTATGTCTAATGGCAAAATTTCCACCTGATGGACAATTAGTTTTTAAAAATAGAGGTTGCATGCTTGTTATGCATTGCATGGGGTGTGTGTGTACTTGATGTCATGATTTGAAGCTCATCTCTGGAATGCGGGAGCAAATGATCACACATTCCTAAATGAAGAAAGAGCGACAGAGAGTGCATGAGAGACTCCCTTGTATCTAAACAGTAAGGCGATATTGAGAGAAACACTTGTCCCTGTGGTCTTACTGACCTATTCTTTGAGTCTCTATTTTTTTTGAAAATCTGAATTCAGTCCACTTTTATTTTTATTAATGATTAAATAGAAATATGATTGTTGCATATAGCTGAGAAGAAATTGCTCAGTGTCGTAACTATGAAGATTTTAAGTCATAATCTGTTGTCAACTTTGTTGATTAGATCAGGCTGAATAGTTTTCCTTCAGCCACAGAACGTGTTGCATCTGTTTTTAAGCAGTTTAAAATAGGGATGCACCGATACCGATACTGGTATTGGTATCGGGCCCGATACTGAGTTCCTGTACTCGTACTCGTACTCGTTAAAATGCCCCGATACCAAACGCCGATACCACATCATGTGACAAGTGCGTATGCAGGCAAAGAAACACCGACAACAAAACAACAGACAGCAGAATGGAGTCATTAGAGCATACGGATGTCTACAAAGTATGTGTATGTAAGTAATAAAATGTTAAACATTCAGTATTAAGCTTGTATAACTGGTGCGCGTCAGCTGATAGGCAAAGCACGCAGATTGGATTGAGCGCGCGGCGGGCTTGTCAAGTTAATATCCCGCGTTGACATCACTGGAAAGTTTGTAGTTCGGTGAGATATGTCAAAAACGACTGAAGTAAATCAATCCACAAGTTATTTAACGGTATAGAGAGAGAGAGAGAGAGAGAGAGGGAGTGAGAGACAAAGCGCGAGACAGAGAAAGAAAGAGAGCGCGCGCTGTTGCGTGATCTTCATTGATGTTCGCATATTTAGCACACGCATCTTTTGGATTAAAACAAATTCGTAGATATATAATATATATATATATATATATATATATAGGGGCATTCGCTATAAACATCGTTTTTTTTTTCAACCTTAAGCATACAAGACTGTCCGGCGAAAGTGAAAATATAGCAGCCTGTGTCATTCATAATGAGTGGTTCGCGTGATTACAGTACTGAGCCGCTGCAGTGGAGCAGTTTAATGCTATTAAATTGAAGATGATGTACCATAGAGCAAGAAAAAAAAAACAAACAAACAGTGAAAGTAACAAAACACATTTTTAATTGGCATAATTAAGTGTAAAAATAAAAATAATTAAGGGATATATAGTCAATCCAAAAATTATTCAGACAGCAGATATCATCTTTTGACGATTTTTGATATATATATTTATTTATTTATTTATTTATTTATTTTTTATTAGTGGGTGCAGGACACAGTTTATGATAATGGGTTCTAAATACATTTTGGTTTGACTGTATCTATTTGATAAATGAAGTTGACCAACTAACATTATACATATTCTTTTAGTTTCTGTACCCTATATTTTACAAATCTACTTGTAAATTTTAAAATATCAGTATCGGTACTCGGAATCAGCAAGTACCAAAAATAAAAGTATCGGTATTGGGCGAGTACTGAAAAAAGTGGTATCGGTGCATCCCTAGTTTGAAACATGTAAACATACTAGGTGGAACAGTCCGTTCCAGATGACCGACAACATCTTGCTGTCTTTTCAGCATTGTGATTCACGAGTTCTGCATTTTTAAGACACTGTGACAAGACGTTATTTTTTATTTTTTCATTACTCGACTTGCAACCTGAGGCTGCATTCTGGACCATTTTGCAGCAGTGTATGTGCCGTTTTTGAGTGCAGATACATTTTAAAAGCCTCTTAATTCTTTGCCCAAGGATGTGGCCTTACTTGATTTTCCCAAAATCCTTTTATAGATTTTTTTGTTTGTTTGTTTGTTTTTTAATTAAAAATAAATAAATAAATAAATAAATATTTAATACAGGGTCAGGTATTTTTGTTTTTTACTTGTGTGAAACAAAGTTAATTATTTATTTCCTACCTGCTATTGTTAAAAAGGAAATAGGTACATATTTGAGTAAACTATTTGATGACTTGTAAATGTTTTGTTTTTAACTCCAGTACATCAACACATATTTGCAACGAGCATAGTTTTCAAAAACAAAACAAAAAACACTGCAAGACAATTAGTCAAACGCATCCATGTTTACATAGAAAAAGCAATGGAAAAGCAGTGCAATCTAATAAAAAACCTGTAAAGAACTACTGCTGTATGTCTAATATTTCATGTTTGCATCATGCATTTTCCTTGTATTATTTCTGAACATATAATATGTATAAGATGAGTTTAAACAAGATGTAGTTGTATTTCATGCATCTTTTCTGCAAAGATATTTAACAAGTGATTTGTTTAATATTGACATCATGTTGACAACTTCATGTATGGTGCACTTGGAATAGAATTTATTTTATTTAACTAGATATTTAAAGGAGAAGTCCACTTCCAGAACAACAATTTACAGATAATGTACTCACTCAGTCATCCAAGATGTTCATGTCTTTCTTTCTTCAGTCATGAAGAAATTATTTTTTTGAGGAAAACATTTCAGGATTTTTCTCCATATAATAGACTGCTATGGTGCCCCAAGTTTGAACTTCCAAAAGGCAGTTTAAATGCGGCTTCTAACGATCCCAAATGGGGTTGTAAACGATCCCAGCCGAGGAAGAAGGGTCTTATATAGCGAAACGATCGGTTATTTTCTTAAAAAAATTAATTTAAGTACTTTTTATTCTCAAACGCTCGTCTTCTCTTGCTCTCCCTGAACTCCGACCCAGTCTTTGCAAAGTGAACATGCAAAGATGATCAAACACCCTCAACAAAAAAGGTAAAACAGGGATAGAACGATTTTGAAGTTGAGGGAGAAAATATGATCGGAGAACTGTTTTGAGCCTGAAAACACATAGAGTTCAGGGAGAGCAAGACAAGACGAGTGTTTGACATTAAAAAGTATATAAATTGTATTATTTTTATGAAAATAACCGATTGTTACAATCGCATTTGGGATCATTTGAAGCTGCATTTAAACAGCATTTTGGAAGTTCAAACTCGGGGCACCATATCAGTCCATTATATGGATAAAAATCCTGAAGTGTTTTCCTTAAAAAAACAAAATTTCTTTACGACTGAAGAAAGAAAGACGTAAACTTGGATGACAAGGGGGTGAGTACATTATATGTAAATTGTTGTTCTGGAAGTGGACTTCTCCCTTAAATAAAGAAGTTACTTAAGTCATGTTGTAGTTTTCAAGTTGACTAGTTAAATATCGTACCAAAAAAAAAAAACGACAATTGGTCAAACATTCTGATAAAATCAAGATGTTAATTTTCTGCCATATCGCCCAGCCGTAGCACTGACAAAAAAAAAAAATTCTTTAAATGCTTTTAAAATAATTTAATCGGCAAACCATTTTTCAAAATGACCTATACCAATAACCATAAAAAATGCTTAATATCTGCGCCGATAATTGGTCAACCCCTAAAAAGGAGGTCTATATTACTTACTGTATGTTCTTGCTTTTACTGACAGTGGAAAATAAATCTTTTGTAATTTGCTTTTCTGATTTAATTTTGTTTCTCTATATTGAGCACAAAAATATTTTTAGTAGTAGGTCGGCTTTTAAATTGTGAGTCTTGCTTAGGGAAATATTGGTTTACTCGTCGTAATAGATAAATTCAGCTGAATGGCATTTCTCTGCAGGATACGTTTTTGCTAAAAATATGCAGCACGTTTAAGTGAGTTTTGTTGTGATCATCAAGTCTGTGAGAAAGAAAATAAAGACCATCTGTAAAGTTCCAAAAAAAGCCTGAGATGTCATCCTCATGTTGCCATCAAGGAGGTCGTTGCAAAGTGCAGAATCTCTAAGCTTCTCACCAAAAGCAGACGTGTCTCTATTATTAGAAGGTCAGCCTGTACCAGAGATAAATTTGTGAGCATCATTGTGGTGTAACTTGGAGGACTCGAGGAAAACTGATTAGGCAGTGTTCTTTAACAGATATTTGTGAGCTGCATGTGGGTCGTTGGTGTTTATGAAAGATTCCTCTGTTAAAATAAGATACGGCTTCAAGACCTGGGGGATGTCAAGCAGCTGTGAAAAGAGGACAAAAAGACAGCAGGAGAACAACTGTATTTCAGTGGCATAAATGAATATTTTAAATGCATTAGTTTTCAGTGATCAGTTATAGTCTATTTTGTTTCAGTGACTGTTTGATTGTTAATGGCTCTTCTGATTGGACAAAAATTTCATATCAGTACATAAATATCAAGATGTGTATTACATTGAATGCATATGAAAATATAGATGTTTTTTAAGCTATATCACCCAGATCTAAATGTGGAGTCATTGGTATTTTCAGAGCTGTAGTATGGAATGACCCAGAACAAGCAGGCAAATGTCCTCTGTTTGCCCTCTTATGCACAGCAGAATCAACATTTGTGATCGTCAGCACATCAGGCTGCCTGTGGGGGGGATTCCATTTCTGGCTCTATTACTGGAGAGGAGAAGGTCTAAACTTGGGCAAGATCTGCAGGAACATCCCTGTGGACAAAGCCATTTGCTAGGGTACTTATTGTTTTTCTGGATTTGTGTATCCACTAAATTCCTCTGATAGGATGGCATATAGAAAGGTAATAAATAGTAAATGTAAGTTTTTATATATATATATATATATATATATATATATATATATATGAAACTCAGCATGCTGTTAATTCAGTGAAGTAGGCCATTTCTTTGTCGTATGGTTTGTCTAGCTTTAAAATATTTAATGATGTTCTATAAAAGTATGGAAATCTACGCAATATAATATTGTCAACATTTCAAAAGTCTTAAAGTTGACACACTTACTGAGCCATGGGAAGTTTAGCTTTTTATTTGCATCCTGTTGGTTTCATCCTGTTCAACATCCTGTTCATTTCTTCATTTCCATTCTGTTGAGTTCCATCCTGTTCATGTTCTTTCCAGCCATATAATTAAAATAGCCAAGCTTTACCAGAGGATATTTCTCAAAGGCTGGTATACCTTTGTATAATGCTTCAATATGCCTTTGTTGTAATTTTTTTTCAAAAGAAACTAAATAATACAAATTTAGACATTGTTACTTAAAGTGATATCTCAGACAAAAATAAAAATGGTCACCATTTAATTATTCTTATGATGCTCCAAACCTGTATGATTTTTTTTTTTCTTCTTCTGTCTAACATAAAAGATGTTTTTTGTCAGTCGTAACCAAAACTGTTTGAATTTTTTAAATCTTCATTTTTGGGTGGAAAAAGCTTTGCGTTTGTGCAAAGTCTAACACATCAAGCCCAGACTCTCACTCTCTGCCAGATTATGAGGTGACAATAATGCTGACGTCCCACTAAAAGAGAGGTAGCTAAACCACTGGCCTTATTTTTTTGCCACTGGCTGCACCATCAGAAGGCATCAACACCACTCACACTGCCAATGCTTTAGATTTCTTAAGCCGCCTGCTTCTCCATGAGCCTTTGTGTGAGGAACCAGAGGCTGCATTTGGACAGGCAGGTGATGGCTGTTTTGTGTTTTCTCATGTCCCCCAGATTAACAAAATATGTAAACGGCCTCTTGCTGCTGTTCTAGATCAAAGGAAGAAATAACTGACAAGTATGTCACCATAGCACCTGACCTATATCAGTAATAATCCAATGTAATTTAGGCCAGTCATCAGTATGTGAGTATGATTTTATGGCATGACTACACTTCCTGTTTCTCATTAAAACAGCCTGCTGACACAACATGTCTTGTCATGTTGTTCAAGACACTTTCTGTTAAGAGTCAGTGTATTTTATTGTCCTGCTTATAAGATGGCTGTGTGTGGGTCTGAAGTTCACCCAAAAATGACACTTCTGTGATCATTTACTCACCCTTGTGTCGTTCCAAACCTGAATGGCTATCTTCTGTATAACATGACAAGTTATTTTGGGTAATGCAATGAAAATCGTCCAAAACGACACTCTTTCTTTCTTCTATTTTTGACAGACCAATTTTTAAAGTACAAAAAATAATAATTTCTGTTGTAATTATTCAAACATTAAGAATGTTGTGTACAAATAAATTCATAATAAAATTTAAAACGAAGTAATTTCAGTGCCCCCCCCACCCCCCATCCTATGAATTGGCCATAGCCTTAAAAATGTCATGTGGTGCAACCATGATTTATAATAAAGTTAATTTATTTCCTTAACATGCTTTACTTTTTTTTTTTTTTTTTTAGATGTTCTTAATAATAAAAGTATTTAGAAACAAATTCTGTGCATTTATTTTGAGTTTTTGTAAATAATATCATATTTTTGTTTTATAATGTCAGAGTTGCCTTCTTAAATGTAGTTAGCAGACTCATTTTTTTTACCATTCACTTAAGCATACTGTAGCAGTGATTTATATTTTAAACACAGTTTTTCTTATTGTTGGTCGAACCACAAGATGCGTGGTCGCTCCAAATGATGCAAAGGCCTTATATAATTAAATTTATTTAAAAAGTGCAGCACGCATTTCTTTAGTCCCACTTATTTCTGAACTTCGCCCAATCTTGGCTCCTCAATTTACCCTTCGCTGGGAGTTTGATTAACAGGTGATCTGACCAATCATAATGCCAAATACACTGTTTTATCCGACAAACAAACCAGACAAGAGAGGAGATTTAAAGTCGGTGGACTTGAACTTTAAAAATTTTGTGTACAACGGTACAAGATACCTTCTGATGTTCATTCATGTTAAATTTCGTGTTATAACTAGTAAACATAAAGAGATAATTAGTTCATGTGCCGCTTGAACTGAGGCGCTATAGCAATCTGTCAGGACACATTAAAGAGCCACAAAATAGTATTTGTTGTTTGAATTTCATTAAAAAAGAAAAAAAAAAAGATATAAATACAAGTACTTTGTAATTTTATAAAGGATTGCGAAACACTTTGGAAATTATGCCAAATTATAGTGCAGAAAATTAATCTGTATAAATTTAGGGTCATTTTAAAGATGTTTTCAAATTAACAGTTATGGGTGGACGGTTGCACCACATGATATTTTGACACTTTGGATAACAGAAAAATTAAAAATTAGTAATCTTTATTTATTTATTTATTTATTTAATTTTATTATTTTTTTTTAAAAGTAAAAGTGGGCCTATACATGGGAGCATTATGCATTTAAACCAATTTTTAACTGAAAAAAAGTGCAATTGGACAAAAAATGTAGGCGTATATACCAAAGATATTTTTTCACACACAAAAATGTTTCACATAAAAAGTCATACAGGTTTTAAATGACATGAGGTGAGCAATTGATCACAGAAATGTCATTTTTTGGGTGAAAACTATGTTTGTGTGCATTCCTGCACCTCTGGAGCCACTTGGTTTGAGTGGTGTGTGAAGCAAGTTGGTTTGAGTGGTGTGTGAGCCTAAAATGTTCCTTGTCTGCATTAGTCATAAGCAGCATGCATCTGCTTCCCTTGCTCAATGACAGTGTGAACCCTGACACACTTTCAGAGCTGTGTCTGAGATCTCCGTTCTGTGCGCTTTGTTTATTCTTTGTGCTTAATTAGTGGTACTGTTTTAGGGTGTCACGCTATATATGCAGCTCATCAATCATAGGCAGTCACTAGTTTGAGCTCTTCCTTTACATTTATGTAGCCTGAAATGATCTCATGTCTCTTTAAATTGAAGATTTGGAAGGTTTTGCTCAAAGCTCTGTAGTGGAAGTACAGACGGGCACACAGTATAAGCATAAGAGACATAAGAGACAAAAATCTTACTGATCCCAAATTTAATCTGAAGTCTTTAAGCATATTCCAAGTTTTTGTATTTGGATTTCACTGTTTTTCTCCACCTCTTCAAGGTCCCGATTAGTGGTTCTCCATATGAATACATTTTCGATTCAGGGCGGCTAAACAAGCATGAGTTTGTTAGGCAACAAGTGCAGCATTGTGGGTCCTCCTTTGTGTCAAGGCACTCTCTTTCTGTGGACCGCTCCGTGACTCAGCATGCTGTTAATGAGAAAAGGCTTGCCAGTCATACGTTGCCAGGATTCATTCACCCTGGAACTGATGGGAGAAGTGTTGCGGAGGCATGGCGCCCTTCTTCGCTGCACGCTGGTTCAGAGCTCCTCGCCACTGTGTAGGCGGTCAATACTCACATTCATTGAGTTTCGCTGAAGCCCAGAGCCTTGAGCCAGGTGGCTAGATATTAAAATGTTGGGTTTTTTAACTTTTTGCACTTATTAGGAGCATTTTTTACATTTTCAGTTCACTCTGAGACTGCTGTTGTTGTCCCATCTGGAATCAGTTTATTATCCTTCATTGTTTTTTACAGTTTACTGCATCTTCCAAGTTCCTTTATTGTTTTTGTAGTATCTTGGTGACCTTTACTTAAACTTGACTGTCTTTTCCTTAAAGATAGCGTATGACTTCAGAGAAGTTAGAATTTAGCATGTTGTGTGAACTACTTTTATGGAAGTTTTAAGATGCTTTTTTTTCCTTCATTTTTGGAGCTTGACAGCCCTATTATGAAAATAAAACAAAACAAAAAGACTGTCATCTTTTGTGTTCTGCAGAAGAAAGCCAGTCATCCGAGTAGGGAACAGTATTGAGTAAATATGTCAGAATTTTCATTTTCAGGTGAACCTACCTTATAAGGTTGTCTTTCTCCTAAGGCTTACTTTGTACACAGACGACTGCCAACAGTGAGCCAATCCCTAACTTGGCTTATGACTGCCTCTTTTCCATCATATTTTCCTCCTGAAAATGTGATTTATGTATTAAGCAACTGAGCAATATCAAGACGACCAATGCTGGAAGGACATTTTGAGCTCTCTGTCTCATACCTGTGTTAAACGTACGAGTCACACAAGGTCACACAGATGGTCCCTGAACTCATCTCGGGTTAATACAAAGATCAGCCTCTTCTGTCCTTTAAATTCTCTCTGCTCATTCAGCAAGGAGCATTTCTAGTTTTAGATGAGAGGGAAATAAAAAAAATAAAGCAGAATGAAAGAACTCCATTACAAAAGGTGTCTTCCATGTTCTTCAAAAATGAGACGTGGGCAGTAGTAATGGCTTTTAAATTGTTCATTTCCGCTCTCATTTATGGTGCACAGTGCTACCCACAACTCTCTCTGTTTAAATGGCAGTGCAGCCATTTTGCTTTTCATCACATCTCTCGAAATCCTTACACTTCTCAGTAAACTCAAACACAAAATATGTTCATATTTTATTGTTTTATTTTACTTTATCCACCTTTTTCCTCAAAGCGGAAGTAAGCCTATGAGTGAGACTTTCAGGTTCATTATCACTATAGTGAAATAATGAGAAGAATAACAGCATGCAGTAAACAGTAAAACTGTTTGTACTGCAAACCAGTGTGCTGGTAATTAAGATAATACATTAAAATAATATGGTAAGACATGAATTTGCAATATCAAGCAGCAAAACAAGCTGTTTTGTACAGCTAAAAATAGCTGGACACAGATGAGACTGGAAGCCACACCCATAATATGTACAAATGAAGGCACCCACTTTAACTGGAAGAAAAAGGTGGAATAAAAAAAAAGGAAATGTATAAAAATGCGTAACATTTTTCATGCAGTACCTTATCCCTGCTGAGAGTAATAAAGCAATGTTACAGCCTTTATGATAAATAATTATATGAAGTTTCATTTCTATTGTTTACATTAGTTTTTTAGTATACATTTTTATTGAATGTCAGAACCTTCCTGAAATTCCTCTTTGAATTATTTGTTAGGAAACTCAAATGTGTGTATTTATTTGTGAGCAATGTTAATTTTTACAGCAACATATATATATCTATATATATATATATTTATGTCTTAGTCACAGTTTTTTGACTAAAATGTCATTTAGTTTGTCATATTTTAGTCATCTCAATGGTTTTTAGTTTTACTCTAGTTTTAGTCGACTTCATATAAGATTTTAGTAGATTTAGTCGGCTAATATCTAATGGGTTTATTTACAGTGTAATGCATTTATTAAGCATTTTTATTCATTTTCATTCAAGTACCAAACTCATTGTATAGGTTTGATATTAAGTCTTTCCCAGCCAGCGTTGTTTTTTTTTTTTTTTTAAATATATAATTATATAATAAATAAAGTTTTATAATAAAGTTACCAGCCACTGCCAGCATTTTTGCTGATTTTCACCTGAATTTGAGGGCTCTCAGAATATTTTCTGCTATGAATATATGAATATATTATATATCAAAACAAAGATCAGAGCCTCTGCTTTTAAACACAAAAAAAATATTTTATTCTATCTTCATGTGTTCATGTTTTATCATCACTTGAATGCAGATAGGTTTCATCAGAAATGCAACATTTTGGATGACAAACTGAGAAAAATGCATTTTTATCAAAGCAGTGCATTTTCAAGCAAAATACATTCAGATGTCGTATTCTTTCACCTGTAAATAATTATATGAATAATTGAAATTGCATTCAACAAACAGGCAGACAGACACACCCACACACACATTCTATATATATATATATATATGTACACACACACACACACACATAAAGATATACGTTTATGTATATGGCGGGGAAAGATTTAAGGTTTTATCATGATAAACAGGGATTTAACTACTGTGACACGCAACATGCCTTTATATTAAAATGAAATAAAACCACTTCTCATAAAGAAACAACATCTTTTCAATAAAATACCAGTGGTTATATAGACTAATTATACGTTCTTTGATAACTTATTTACCACATTCTTCATTCTTTAAAGCAGATATATCCGTTTATATAAATACATTTAGATTAATCTGTATTAGGGCTGCTAAAGTGATTCAGTCAAGAGCAGTGAGTAATTTTCTCTTTCTTTTGTTGCTTGATTAACATCAATGCCACAGACAATAGCAACTAAATTAGGCTGCTGTCTCTTTAAAACCGAATGCACAGCTGCAAAGTACTGATAAGCATCCGATATTCTCCCAACTGTTTATGTTCACATAAGATGTTACCTAGTGTATTTGCATGCTTACTTATCAAAACAGACAATTTGACATCATTTAGTGTATATTTCTCCGTTTATGAGATGAGAAAGAGTACTTGTGTGCTGTGAGAGGCACTGCTTCTGTGTCTGTGCTCAGAAAACCAGACCGAATTAAGTTCTCTTTTGCGTCGTCAAATTTATCCATGTGTCTGCTGTTTCTTACTCCCAGATATTGTCATTTTTAAACGTTTTATGAGAAGTGGAGCAAATGTATGCTAGCTTATGTCCCGTCGGATAGATCAATAGGCCATGTTACAGTTCAAATGTACGCATCTGACCTCCTAACCACGCAGCAGATTCGTTCTGAATGAATCTCTTCCCATATCGTCCCTCCCTAACAAAATGAACACTCTTTGTGAGTCTTGCAAAGTGGATTTAAAGTTCTTGGTTTCAAATGTTTATGACAGGTCAGATGTGTGGAGATCACTGTGCTGATATACATCAGAACTAACCTTCTGTAAATGTATGTTTGTGTATCCAGGAGGTTTCTCCATGGTGTTTCTGGCCCGCACACATAGTGGAGTAAGATGTGCCCTGAAAAGGATGTACGTGAACAATGTTCATGATCTGAACATCTTCAAGCGGGAGATCACAATCATGGTGAGTCAAGCAGGGGTGTGTTTTTTGGGCGAGTATATCAGTACATCACATTTACAAAATCTTTTTTTATGTCCCCCTAGAAAGAGTTATCGGGACACAAGAACATTGTGCGGTATCTGGACTCAACCACGAATGCGGTTGGAGACAGTGTATGGGAGGTTCTGATTCTGATGGAATATTGCAAGGGTAATACAGCTTTGAACTTAACTATGTTCTAAACATTACACACACTAAACATTTATCTCTGTGTGATTTCAAAATTCCTGAAATACAAGCTCATACTTGTATCACAGTACGTTCCTCTGACTGTAAAAACATTTGTTGTTTGACGTTAATTATCTTAAAGAGTGCAACTGTAAATGATCAAAGAAATATTTAAACTCGTTTACTCTGATTTTCACATACGTTTTAGACACTGCTGTTTTAACAGAGCTGAACATCCTGAATTACCAGTATTTCTGATTAAGAGCCAGTACTTAGTTTGCAGTTTTACTAGCCAACTGAATTGCAGCCAATTGATCAAGCTGTTGCTACTGTCCAAAAAAACTAAAAGTATTATATTTACGTTTAATCATATAGCAGATGCTTTTACCCAAAGCGACATCAAAATGTGAGCTCATACAAAGTGTTAATCAATACGATGCTAGTATATAAATAATACTAAAATAACATTGAACAAATCTGGATTTAATGGATTACCTCAAGCCCTTGGGATTTTTCCCTTCCAATCTTATGATATCCCTAATCTAATCCTGCTTGTTTGTTGACTGAATTAATGTGTTTTTGCCATCTAGCTGGTCAGGTGGTGAAGCAGATGAACCAACGGCTGCATGTAGGATTCACAGAAGCAGAGGTTCTTAACATATTCTGTGATGCCTGTGAAGCTGTTGCCAGACTCCACCAGTGTAAAACGCCAATCATTCACAGAGACCTAAAGGTACAGTAGAGAAAATGCTTTACTAAGACAACTACAGGATATTTCTAAGCATTGATAATATAAATGAGTCGCATGCAGCTTATTCCCAACCATTTAAATGGTTCACTAAAGATGTGAAGCTGTAGACGCAAGTACATACGTGTTTGGCGTTTTCATCTGTGTGATTTCATATTTTTTGGAGAGCATGTATAAGGCACTTTGGCTGATCAGTCATTCTCTTTTGTCTGACTGTATTTGCCTAGCTGAAAGGGTAAATTGAGGACACTCCTTCAGTTTAGTTTAGGGAACCATGCGCTGATTGCTTCAGTTCAACACAGTGATGCTAGACATGATCTTTCAAACCAATTACTCTGCTCACAAACATTATTAATGGCAAGCATTAGCGAAACACAGGCAGAGACAGGCATGCTATGCTGTGTCAGTGAAAAACAGCAGTGCTTAAAAGAAGCAAGGCCGTCCTTTTGGCAGAAAAGTGTGGGAACAGGCCAGTGCTGCCATTCAAATGAACACTTTTCCCACCAGTCAAAACCAATCACAGTCTAAAATAATTGGGAAATTATTGAACACTGAAGTGGAAGAACTTTTTGTTTACTCATTTGTCATAGAGGGATTTCCCCATGGAGGCTGTTGTTTTTTCACATACCGTAAGGTGATGAGGAACACAAGAACAAAAAAAACATGTTAGTGTACTGTGTTAGTCAGTTCAAGTCTTGTAAGATATAAGATTACTGTGGAAAATTTTGTTGGATATTTTTGTTCATATAATATTCGTTTGCTGTGTAACCATGTTGACATGCAAGTATAATGTACAGGATCTCATTGTTCTCTTCACCTCAAGAAGCATATGTTCTCTAGATACTTACTCAAGATGTTGCAAATTGACTAGTTGTAACCGGTTTACTTCCTCTTTTTATGTATTTTAAGCATTAACCCATTTAATCCCATGAGTTACATTTGTGACATTTAGCTTGAAGGTTCTGAAAGGTATTGATGTATTTTAAACATTAGAGTGCAGACTGTATTTAATGTAAACATTTGGGTTTTTAACTTAGGGGCAATATTTGCCCCCTGGAACTGATTTCCAGGGGCATTTTTTTTTTAATCACCTTATTATTGTAAAAACAATATGTTGTCTTTAATGTCAAATACTTAAATTTACCCAATTACTTTGATCAATATTTTAAACTGTTGTCAAGAACAGTAGACAGTTTAATATAGAAAACTGTATTAAATGTTTTGTTTTGTTTCGGGCACATCACATTCTGGCTTCATAGACAAACATGTCGGCCCATAAGCAAGGTCTAGCACAAGTGAAAAAACTCTTGTTATGATCACTGAATCTATGAAATTATTCTTTTATTTACGTCATATTTGCACTGTGTTGTTCAGTGCTGATTAATCTAAGCGCCTCTGATTGGCCAGTGCGTAAAAGCAGTCTGATGCAGTGTGAGCGAATTGAAATGTAATTTAGTGAATTGACACATTTCATTCATTTTCATTTCATTTCATTTTAATCATGACAGCTGTAATACGTTGTTTAATTATGCAGGGGCATTTTGTTGCCACTTTGTCTTGAATGTATGGAGCATTTTTGTTAATTTTGTTGGCATTTTTGCCACAAGCCCTCATTAATTTTCTGACCCTGGTTTGGGTGGAGTAAGAATGAAGTTTGTGCCTTTTAAAAATGGCTTTGTATAATATATGAAGTGTGTAATATGTATATATGAAGTGCTTAATTAAATTTCCTCCTTTCTTTCCTGCCTCTGTCACTTGACTGTTTGAGTTTTTAGTGGTTGGACCTATTAACAAAGATCACCACGTGTGTGTTGACAGGTAGAAAACATCCTTCTAAATGACCAGGGAAACTATGTTTTGTGTGACTTTGGAAGTGCCACACACAAAGTTCTGCTTCCACATAAAGATGGAATAACTGCGGTGGAGGATGAGATCAAGAAGTAAGAAATTCTGCAGAACAGAGTGGAGTTTTGAAACATAGCGAAATTTACAAATGACTTTTTTGTAGAATTTTTGTGTTGTGAGTGTGTGTGTGTGTGTGTGTGTGTGTATGTTTACCTACACTGATTGTATAGTTTGGGAAAACATCAAGCACCATTACTGCTTACTATTACATGGCTCTCTGGACTCAAAGGCAGATTTATTCCTGAGATGGCAAAGTTTCATTTTCAGCAACCATTACTCCAGTTTTCAGTGTCACATGGTTCTTGAGAAATCATTCTAATATGTCAGTTTGGTCCTCAAGAAACATTTCTTATTATTAATGTTGAAATGGAACTGCTTAATAATTTAATGTAAACCATAATTCATTTTGTGAGGTTTTGTTTAATAAATAGAAAGTTTAAAGGAACAGCTAAAAGGTATTAAATTCTTGGTAACACTTTAGTATAGGGTCCAATTCACACTGTTAACTAGGTACTTATTAGCCTGCATATTACTAGCATTTTGGCTGTTTATTAGTACTCATAAAGCACATATTCTGCATGACCATGTTCTAAATCCTTAATCCTACCCAGTACCTAAACTTAAAGGGGTCATCAAATGCAAAGTTCACTTTTACATGTTGTTTGAACATGAATGTGTTGGCACTGTGTGTACACATCTACCCTATGATGACAAACATCCACCTAGTGGTTTTTAATTAATCTGTAAAAATAATTTCCCCTTTTTCAAATCAAGCCATTCTCAGCTTCTTCTCTGTGTGCCGACACACGACAGAGGCCGCTCCCACGATAGTTTGATTGACACTGGCGTCTTACCTCAGACCCGCCCTGGATGAGCTGTAACAGTTCGATCACCTTTCCTAATAACGTGCTACTTAGCAAATTTAGCGGCTAAAGTAAACAGTACGGTTCGGCACTCCTCAGAGGAGTGGGGCGGGGTGAGCAGAGCTCTTTGGCATTTAAAGGAACATGCAACAGAATCGGCTGATTTCTGCAGAGCTGATTTTGACTTGGTAAAAAGTGTGGGGTTTTTTTGTTTGTTGTTTTTTTTTTTACACTACCATTGAGAAATTTTAACCAAAGTATGTTATAGACTTTTCATTAAGACCCTAAAGAATCATATCAACTTGTGAAAAATGGGCTTCCGATGACCCCTTTAACAACTACCTTACTGTTAACAAGCAGCAAATTAGGAGTTTGAGGCAAAAGTCATAGTTAATGGTTTGTTAATAGCGAGAACTGGACCTTAAAATAAAGTGTGACCAAATTCTTTTAAAAAAAATTACTTACTGATCCAGACTTACAGTGTGTTTGAGAGAATGCTATGCATTGTAGTTCTGGAGAGTGTCACACTTACGTATATTGTTGTAGACAAAATAACAGCATGTGTGCTGTGGTGGATTTGCTCTGTTGCGAAGCTCACTGGTGCATCAAATTCACATTTTTGTCCATGTAATCTTGTGGAATTTACAAAATGTTGGTCTCGATGGTGTAATATCTTGTTACTAGTTCGGTATTTTCATTCTTCTCTGCTTAGGTACACGACTCTGTCATACCGTGCCCCAGAGATGATTAACTTGTACCAAGGGAAAGCCATCACCACAAAGGCTGATATCTGGGTAGGTAGTGAACACAAACATACAAACACGCACGCGCACACTCATTCTCCCCAGTCTCTCTCTCCCTCATCTCCACCCACTCGTTCTCTTTTATTTCGCTCTTCCACTCTGTCTCATGTCATTCTCCAGCACATTACACAAGCTGGCGAGCTGGTTTGGTCAGCCTGACACAGCAGACACAGATGCCAAACCGGTTTCCTCTATAAATGAGGGCTCTTAGGGGTGTGCTTTACAGCCATCCTTGAAATCCTAGCTTTGTTTCAAAGCTGATTCTTTTGTTGATGTTTCGCTTTATGTCATGAATACTTGCATGTATCAGGGTGTGGTGGTGTAGAAATTAGTAGTTTTTTAAGTTCATCAGTCACATTTCAGACATGTTTACTAGAGCTAAAGAGCTGTGTTATATGCATGTGGGCCTGATGGAAAGCAGTAAAGAAAAGAGCTTCCTGATTTCTGGCAGTGTTGTAAAGACAGAAATGAGGCCTCATGAAGGCAAACTTCCTCTTTAACTTTAACATGCTGTGAAAGGTAGCTTAGCCTCATTTCACAGCCCTTTCTTCCAAACAAATGCTGGACAGAACAGAAAAGAAACTGTCTACCCACAGTTCCATGATAGTCCTTCAATAGAAAGGTCTCGATGTGATAAATTTCACCAGTGCAAATGGTTGTACTTCATGGTCATCGTGTCAGAACTTGCTCGGGTAGGAAGAGGAAATGTATGACTATACTTCCTGCCCATTTGCTCTATCTGAAAATAGAAAGAATTCTCAGAATTCATCTCGTACAACACGGAGCAGCTGTCAGCCGTTATAAGTGTTGTCATGGGTGCAGTGTTTACTTATTAGAGCAATGAAACCTGATGTATTGAATGTTTTTGTGTGGAATTACAGTTTCTTGTTTTCTCTCTCTTTTCCCAGGCACTTGGATGCTTGTTGTACAAGCTGTGTTTCTTCACACTTCCATTTGGGGAGAGTCAAGTTGCCATATGTGACGGAACCTTTGCTGTTCCGGACGGTTCAAAATTCTCCTCTAAGTTGCACTGTTTAATCAGTAAGCAGCTTTCAGATATTCCCAAGAGATCTGAAATTATTTTGTGAAAGATTGTGTAATTTGAGTGTGTACACAACGTCTGTGGTGGAGTTTTGATATTAAGTTGGACAATAGCTCCACCCCCTGTTGTGTAGAGGTATTGCACACGTGCATACCAGCTCCTAAAGGACAGTTCACCCAAAAATGACAATTCTGTCATAATTTTTGATCCTCATGTCGTTCCAGACCCGTATAACTGACTTATTGAGTTTCATGTGGTTCATGAAAGAGAAGTTAGATGACAGAAATTACATTTTTGTGTGATCTATCCCTTTAAAAAAGAGTTGATTTAAAAAAGAGATATTTAATGCATTAAAGTAGTATTATAAGTCATTTTTGCAATGTTTTCTATTTTATATAAATAACTGAATGTGTTTTGTTTTTTTTTTGGGGTGGGGAATCTTCTCCTGAAACTTAGATTGATTCATTTGATAACTGCCTTTTTTGTCACAGGATACATGTTGGAACCTGATCAAGAAAAGAGACCTGACATCTATCAAGTTTCTTTCTTTGCCTTTCGGTTAGCTGGAAAGGAGTGTCCAGTGCCAAATCTTTTTGTAAGTAACCTAACACAAATGTTAAATTCAAACTTTTGTATGATTCAGAGTTATGAATAATCAATGTTAATTAATTAATGTGTTAATAATTAATGAGTGTTTGTTTTGATTTTTGCTACACAGAACTCTCCCCTTCCCACCTCATTGCCAGAGCCCTTTACTGCTAGTGATATTGCTGCTAAAAAGAGCCTGACAAAAGCCAGGTAACATTTTAGAGCTTTGTGTGTGACTTTCAGGTTGCTTGAATCCAACTAATCTTTTAAGTAGCCTGTTTCCACCTTATGTCTTTTTTTCATTAGGATAACTGATTCAGTTGGACCAACAGAAACATCAATCGCACCCAGGCAAAGACCCAAAGCTGCAAATAGTAATGTTTTGCCTTTGTCTAGCTCTGTAACTCCTGTGAAAATGACTGTATCCTCAGGTACGGTTAGCAACGGCCAGAAGGGTGAGCAATGTAATTCACATTTTCTTAAATATGTGACCCTAGACCACAAAACATTAAGGGTCAATTTTTTTGAAATTGAGATTTATACATCATCTGAAATCTGAATAAATAAGCTTTCCATTGATGTATGCTTTGTTAGGATAGGACAATTTCTTGGCCGAGATACAACTGTTTGAAAATCTGGAATCTGAGGGTGCAAAAAATCTAAATATTGATTAAAATCACCTTTAAAGTTGTCCAAATGAAGTTCTTAGCAGTGTATATTACTAATCAAAAATTAAGTTTTTTGATATATGTACAATAGGAAATGTACAAAGTACCTTCATGGAACATGATCTTTAGTTAATATCCTAATGGTTTTTGGCATTAAAGGGAAATCGATCATTTTGACCCATACAATGAATTTTTGGCTATTGCTGCAAATATACCCATGCTACTTAAGACTAGTTTTGTGGTCCAGGGTCACATATGGTCTGTCTTCTGTCTTTTTTCCCCCCTTTGGAAACATTATGTTTGACTATATGTTTTTGCTTGTCTCAGCTTCTGCAAACGGTCAGCAGTCGGCTGCGCAGATGCCGAGCAGCAGTCAACAGAACAGAGTGTTACAGCAGCTGCAGCCTGGAGACCTTCGACTGCAACAGCTACATCATCAACAACAGCAGCAGCAGCAGCACAATATACACCATCAACAGCAAGTCACTGCACAGCAGCTTCAGTACATGCAACAGGTAATAAGTGGCTCAGGATGTCAAGACCAATGTGAAGCAACTGTTTACATTCAGCATTTTTAGATGTCTGTATGAATCAACGTGTGATAAACATTATTTTATCATGTATAATATATTGTTATTATTATATTGTGTTTTTATTGTTTTGTTTTTAAGGAATGACTTACTAATTTGAGAATGTTAATTTGATAGGTATTACTTTAAGTAATTAAAGGGTTGTTCACCTAAAAATTCTGTCATTAATTACTCACCCTCACATCATTCCAAACCCGCTAGACCTTCGTTCATCTTCAAAAAAGACGGGTTTTTTTAATCTTTTTGTGCAAAAAGTATTCTTATAGCTTCATAACATTACAGTTGAACCACATGGACTATTTTAACGAGTTCCTTACTACCTTTCTGGGCCTTGAACGTGTCGGCTGCATTGCTTTCTATTCAGGGTCAGAAAGCTCTTGGATTTTATCAAAAATATCTTAATTTGTGTTCCGAAGACGGGTTTAGAACGACGTGAGGGTGAGTAGCTAATGACAGAATTTTCATTTTGGGGTGAAATATCCCTTTAGGAGATGGAAACTCTAATGTCATTTGTAAATCAACAATAATTCATTTGCCAGTTTCGCCTCTTGGCATTGCAGCTCTACACACACAGGTGGCGCTATGTGCTTTGAATTTGACTGTTAATGCACAGCTGCTGGTTAATCACACCGAGCTCTTCTTTCGTGACATACAACTGAGTGAAACAGTTTAAAAAAAAAAAAAATAAACATTTAGGGTGTTGATTTGTTTGCTATCCATTGGTTGTTGATCAGATCTTAGATGTGAGTTTGCAGTTGATGGTAAGAAAGCAACAGAGTTTATGCTGATTAAATTATTGGAGAAGTCTAGCATATGTCACCTTGGAAAAGTCTGTTGTTTCACTAAAACTTCAAGTTAGAACATTTTGATTAAGAATTAAGAGTTTATAAAAATGTAAAAAAATGAGTATAGATGCATTGTTTACATGAAAATCACCAACATAATGTAATTAGAAAATTTAGAATTACAAACAATATTAAAGGATTTTCTACTACATAGACAGCCATGTTTTATTAATGCCCTATTTTGCCAGCAGTGAATTGCCTCTTTACATATTAAATTAAACAATGCATTTTAGAAATTACTCGTTTGGTGCTCCATCAATAAAAACAAAACAAAAAAAAAAAATAACAGAAACAAAAGTAAACTGCATGTTAAATCACTCTGTCAGGCCAGTGCTAGCAAAAACTGCAGTGTTGTTATTACTCTGTGCCAACATATTTAATGTCTTTTAAATATTGAGAAGCATTATTGAACTTCCACACTCATTACGACTGTCCACTGACATTTTTTTTTTCACAGTATCATCAGGCCATGCAACAGAGCCTTCAGATGCAGCAGCAGCATATGCTTCAGCAGCAGATGATGATGCAGCAGCCCATATATCAATCCCAGCAGCAACAGCAGGCTCACTACACTGCCTTGGTGAGACACCTCATGCACCTGGAACAATAGTGGCAGGGTCTTTTTTTTTCACTCTTTAAAGAGGAATTTTGTCAGATTTTAAATATATGCAGTTTTAACATAGGAGATATATATAAATGAATGCGAAGGAATAAAAATGCGTTGAGAAGGATAGTGCTGCTTTAAATGTAAATTTAACCACTATGTGCATGTCAGTAGGTTATGTTGTATATTTTATTTAATTAATCATTTTTCCTGGAAGTCTGAAATTAGACCGTCCTTGCCTTAAATACTCATTTGGCCCCACTAACTGAAGCAGTCTTCTGTGCCAAATCGTTTCTCCATCCAAGTGACTGTCGCCCAATCATAACCGTCAATAATTCCTTTGAATTGTATTTACGCTAAAACAGGAAATGTTGTTAACTGACTTTCGCTAAATACATAATGTTAAGGCGGAGCAATTTTTAGCTCATTTTCCACCGAATGGTTACCATCTGTTTAATTTCAGATGCAATCTGCTCCATGCAAAACCATCAGGGGATTGAATGGGGTGGTGAAATCGACCGATTCTGTGTGTTAAATCGTAACATATGAGGCAATTACACTGTAGGGAAATTCGAAGGCCTCTGTGGCGCTCTTTCTGTCTGTGTGTCTCTTTCTATCTCCCTGTGTCCTCATGGCCATTTTGTATAGACAAAGCACACTTTTTTCTATGTTAAGCAAAAGTTAAGTAAGGGATAATGCACAGCATTTTATGTAGTCCTTAGTGGAAAATACCCAGGTTGACCAGGTCTTGTTACTCTGAATGGTTTTATAATATGCAATACTGCATATTATATACTGCTTATTACACATTCTAATAAATAATAATGGTCACAAAAGTGAAATATTGTTTTAAGTTAAAGGTATAGATCACCCAAATGTAAAAAATTGTTATTAATTACTCACCCTCATGTCGTTCCAAACTTGTAAGACCGTTGTTCATCTTCAGAACACAAATTAAGATATTTCTAATAAAATCAGTGCGCTTTCTGACCCTGCGTAAACAGCAACGCAGCTACCACGTTCAAGGCCCAGAAGGGTAGTCAAGACATCATTAACATAGTGGTTCAACTGTAATTCTATGAAGCTATGAGAATACCTTTTGTGTGCAAAGAAAACAATGAAATGACGACTTCATTCAACAATTTCTTCTCTTCAGTGTGAGTCTTCAATGTGCTGTTACAGGAGTACCATGACACATTCGTGTAGTAACGCTGACATATTGCATCATGTAACATCAGACATTGAGACTAGCAACACAGTGGATGATGCTGTGTGATACAAGAGACATGAAAGTAGCACTATTATGTTGTCAAAGTAAAGATCTGAAGATTGATGAGTGTTAGCACACCCCAGCAAGCATGTAGGAAATAAGGCTGCAGTTTACTAAAATAAGTTTATTTGCTCGTCTCCTTACAGATGCATCAGTACCAGCAGGTCTTTGTTCAGCAGCAGCAACAGCAATGTGCTCCAGTCCAACAGGTGGCCTATATCTCCCCTCTGGAATTCCAGACCCAACTGGGCTCCTATAACCCTGCTGGACCTTCTCCAGTAGAGACCCCCTTTGCTAACATCAGGCAAGCACCATGGACATTGTTACCCATGTACTTCAACATAGTCAGTCTGCCACACTGCAGCCTCTTGCACACAGAGATTCTGGGAAATACACGGATAACGTTTCCCGTGATTTGTCCCGATTGAGATTTGTGATTTGATCTTTTGATTTTGGTTCATTTACACTGCCAGTGATTTTCCGGAATATGTGCATGCATTCACACATCCTGTAAAGATCCAGTAAAGACGTGTCACCTTAAGATGTGATGCCCAATGTGGCACATACCGTGTTTGCATTCACACAAAAGGCACTCTGGCAATTTTATGACTTTTTTTTTTTTAGATCAGCGCTCAATGTAAAAGGGGCTTCAGTGAAAATTACAATACTGTTTGGTATTTTAATGTACTTTAAAATGTAATTTATCCCTGTGTGTGCAAAGTTAATTTTCAACAGCCATTACAGTCTTCAGTGTCACATGATTATTCACAAATCATTCTAATATGCAGATATGGTGCTCAAGAAACATTTCATCATCTTCTTCTTCTTATTATTATTATTATCAATGTTAAAAACCGGCTCTAAAAAATGTCTCTTTTTGGTTGTTGTAGAAATCCAGTGTCCACTGTGGATGTCATGAGCCCTCCTCCCCAGACTGTCAATAACCCTCCTGATATGTCTGGTTGGAACCCATTTGGAGAAGACAATTTCTCCAAACTCACAGAAGAGGAGCTTCTTGATCGAGAGTTCGACCTTCTAAGAGCAAGCAAGTGTCCCTTTCTTTTGATCTCAGTGTTTCTTTGAGTCTGTTTTAGGCTACGTTTACACTAGTGTGTTTTCGTTTTAAAACTTTTAGAACTTTTTAATCATTTACACTACTCCGGCATTTTCGACCCTCGAAAATGCTGCAGACCCAGTTTTAGTTTGAAAACTCCTGGGTTGCATTTCAGTGTAAACGGACCAAAAAGGAGACTTTTGAAAATGATGGCATGGCTGCCCTTGATGACTGTGTAAACAATAACATCATGCTTATTGTTGTACCCACAGATATGTATAGGTAGATTGATTCCCCATTCAACCGCTTCAAGCATGGCGTGTCTGCTATCTAAATAATAGGGCATCTACCTATACATATCTATGGTTGTACCTGCATGAATGGTCATGTGACATGCGTTTTCACTTGTGTAGTGTCGACGGAGATTGTTTTCTGAAACGCAGTGAAAACACCAGTGTAGACGAGAATAGTTTTCATTTTAAAACAAAAACGCACTAGTGTAAACAGGGCCTTAGAACTGCATCTACACATCCATCCTCTTCTAGGGTTCTATTCTACACCCTCTCCAGCAGAGGGCATACACAGCCTGCTTCATTCCTTCACTGACAACATCTACGTGTCTGCCACCTTTCTTCCCCACAGAAAAGCCGGTAGAGCGATCTGTCAGCATGGAGGCCAGCAACATAGACAGACAGCAGCCGGTACTGCAGCCCTCACTCCCTGAGGATCCATTTGGCTCCGTGCCCTTCCTGGCCAACGCAGGCAAGTTCTAGCAGCTGGCTCTCAAAGGACCCTCACCAAAGTTCCCTGTTTACCGTCCTCCTCCTCTCTCCTCATATCTGTGCTCCCCTATTCCTGCTCTTCCCGACCCCTTTCTGTCTCTCTGCTCGCTGGATGTGGCCCCTCTACACCACATATCACTGTCACGTCTGGACTCGGGAGACAAACAAAATCAATGTTACCATTTATTCCTTTAATCACTTAAATGCCTACATTTAGACAGTTACAATATTGTCATTATTTAAACGAACGCTGTATGTCTTAGGAAACCTTTGTTGTTTTTATTTCTCACTGTTCATAAGGTGTAGACAAGATAAAAATTTAATAAAACACTATATATCTGGTGCATACATAGATTTAGATATTATATATTTAGATACCCCCTCCCCAACAGGCTGAAAAATAGTAAATCGATAAAATGCAAGCATAGAAATAGAGAGAATTTTCAGATTATAAAATAATGCATATGTATCATTTGGAACTCTAAGCGATAAGAAGAAATATAGACTCGCATATGTTTTAAGTGTTTTAAATTCTAGGGATTTATACTTTATAAAACCACAGCTTTATAGCACCTCCATGCTTGTTGCTGGTGCCTTTTTTTTTTCCCTACTCTTATTATATGTATTTTGAGCTTTAACTTTTGTTTGTCTTTGCACTTGCAATTTATAGTAGTACTTTTGTGCTATGCTCTTTTCACATCTACATTTTTAAACATTTTAATAGGTTTAGTTTTAATCAAATAGTTTGAAATAACTCTTATATACAGTGCAGTTTCACTGCGGTATGTGTAAGTGAATTGTACTCTGGATTTTTGTCAATTTTTATTTTTTTTTTCTCAGGACTAACTTTTTTTTAAACATATTAAGCAGAGCAGAATAATATACAAAGAATAAAGTTTAAGGGAATTTTCTTTCTTTTTTTCTATAATTTTGGCATTTACATTTTTTGTCAAAGGCATCAGGTTGGCATGATAGAATAGAATTTTCGAATTCTTGAACAACCTAATTTTCCACTTACTAGATTTTTTCTTTAAAGCAGTTAGCTACATTTTGTGCTTGATAGCAAGTTGTTGATAGAAACAGTGAGTGCCAGAAGTTCTCAGGTACAATTTCTATGGACCTCAAACCATAGAAAATTTGCAGCGATCCTCATATTCACTTTGTTTACTTGTAAGCATGCCAATTTTTCATGGAGTTGAACACAAGTCTCTCTCCTCCAGTGTTAGAGTTGGCTTTAAATTCCTCATTGAGACTTGTTTTTTTTTCCTTTCTGTAATTTACTGTGAAGATACTTTAAGTTGCCAATTTAGGGAACATTGGCAGGTTAACTTGGAGTGAGGTTAGCCGAATAATCAGAAACTGTTGCGTCTACAAAAGCAGAGTTGGCAGCCCTGTTTTTTTCTTTTGCATAATTTGCTTTATTATTATGTAGCCTATGCTAGAACTCTTTTCTGGTCACACATGATGTTTTCCATAGAAAACGCTATGTCTAAGAATGTATGAGCCTTTTACATGTTAACACTGGTCATCACACCACAGACACGTATCACGTCATTTGTTGCTGTCTCATTCATAACGGCAGCATTGAGCCTTAATTAATGGCAGATGTTACATGGATTCATTGTCGGCACGTGCATTTAGAGGTACTTGCTCAGTGCATTTAGTAATAGTTTACATAAGGGCTTACCATAATGTTTACGGAAGTTTATTTTCCCAACGGTAAGTTGACCATAATATTTAGCGAATCCGTGTTCTGGATTCCTAATTTTATGTACTCATTCATCTCATCACCCACTCAAGTTACTTTGCTTTATCAGAACGTGTCTGGTAACATTTTCTGTGTTTTCTTTTTAGTTTAATGTGTTTGTTACCATTCTGTATTAGATAAAGACAGCCATTTTCAGAGACATCTTGATTGAGTGGGATATTGGTGGACAGTTAAAACTGACTGACCTGTGAACACATAACTTGTATTAAAAGTCTTTTGAGCCATAATGTGAACTGTTGTGCAAGCAGAACATTCATTGAGGATGACTAAACCCACTTGCATATAAATTGGAGTTATAGGTTACTTTTGTTCTTAGTTATTCTTTTTAGTTTTGTTGACGCTAATACTAAAAGTGACAGTTTCTCTTTCATTTCCAACCCCAGAGATCATGGTACAGGAGTCTTAGCTATGTAACACACTGTTTATGTTGCATATGTTCCTATAGATGCCAGAAGTTCATAGCTCCTCCATTCCTCAGTGACTTCTCATCTGTACATACATGCATACATACAGCATCAGTTGCATAAGCTGTTAATGTTCAGTCTCCAATTGACAAACTGATGTAAATAATCATGTATCATAATGTATAACTGAATGTTTCTTTATACGATGCTAATTATTAATAAAGCTTATTTAAAAGCAATGTTATATTTGTTGATTTTTATTATAGAAGCTCAAATCGGGAGCATTTGACTAATGCTTTGAGTATAAGAAGTTCTGATGTCTTCCACCTTTATGCCACAAGAACAAGACGATTCTCCTGTTATATAATAGCATGGCTGTCTTTGTCTAACAGTTTATTCTAAACACAAATAACATTGATCTATTTCATTTTGTATTTTGGAAAAGCATAATGTTAACACCATGTTCATACAAAAATGTTATCCACCTTACTCTTCAACGCGGATCTTATTCTTCAAGACGTCCGGATCATTAGCAGCTATAGGGAAAGAAGAATAACAACAACATGCAGTAAATGGTAAAAGTGTTTGTACTACAAACCAGTGTGTTCATAATTAAGATAACAAATTAAAATAATATGGTAAGACACACAAATTTGCAACGTCAAGCAGCAAAACAAGCTGTTTTGTACAGCTAAAAATAGCTGGATACGGATGAGACCGGAAGCCAGACCCATAAAATTTAGAAATGGCTGCGCCCAATCTTACCGCAAAAATAAGGTGGATATACATGAACCTGGAGATCAAAACCAGTCATAGGTCGCACAGGTATATTTGTAGCAATAGCCAACAATAGATTGTATGGGTGAAAATGATCAATTTTTCTTTTATGCCAAGAATCATTAGGATATTATCTAAAGATTATGTTCCATGAAAATTTTTCCTACCACAAATATATCAATACTTCATTTTTGATTAGTAATATGCATTGCTAAGAACTTCATTTGGACAACTTTGCAGCCTCAAAAGTATTCCAGATATTCAAATAGTTGTATTTTGTCCAAATATTGTCCTCTCCTAACCTAACAAACCATACATCGATGGAAAGCTTATTTTATTTAGCTTTCAGATGATACATGAATCTCAATTTCAAAAAATGTACCCTTATGACTGTTTTTTTTGGTCCACAAATCACATATCTGTTCAGAATATGCAAAATACTCTTAAAGAATAGCATAAGGTTTTTACTTTACATTGAATGGAAGTATCTCTTAATTTTAATGCGGCTGTGAATCCTCAAATCTAGTATATGCTAAATAGATGATTATGTATGAGGACCATAAATTGTTATGTTGGTTAGTATGCTTAATCGTTTTGTTAAACCCTGATTAACCATAATGGCTCTTAAAGGGTTAGGTTACCCAGAAACCCTCATGTCTTTCCAAACCCGTAAGACCTTTGTTCATCTTCGGGAACACAAATTAAGATATTTTTTGATGAAAACTGAGAGCTTTCTTATCCTGCATAGACCGCAATGTAACTGAAATGTTCCCAGGCTCAGAAACATAGTAAGAACATCATTAAAATAGTCTATATGACATCAGTGGTGCAACCATATATTGCGAAGCTAGGAGAATAATTTTTGTGTCATGTTACTATTGATAATGGTGGCAGACAGTGGGGCGAGGTGGAAGAAATGTTGAATAAAGTCAATATTTTTCTTTTATTTGTGCACAAATTCTCGTAGCTTCGGAAAATTACGGTTGAACCACTGATGTCACATGGACTGTTTGTCCATACTACCTTTCTGGGCCTGGGAACATTTCAGTTGCTGTCCATGCAGGGTCAGAAAGCTCTCAGATTTTATCAAAAATATCTTAATTTGTGTTCTGAAGATGAACGAATGTCTAACGGGTTTGGAACGACATGAGGGCGAGTAATTAATGATAGAATTTTCATTTTTGGGTAAGCTAACTATTTAAACTATACAATAAGCATAATCTCTCTATTAACTCAGTTCAAATATTCTGTTTGCCTGGTGAAGTTGCATGTAGAACAGAGGCACTCGGACATAATGAGGTAAGAGACAATGAGCTACTGAAGCATATCACGGCTGTGTCCATAAATCATTTGCATATATTGTGAAGACAAAAAGACAATCATCTTAACATCTGCTGAGCTGGGGTAGGGAGGTCTGGGTAATCCACTGGATGGATATGTAGCTTTCAGAGGAATATGACATTTCCATTATGTTCCCTATTCAAGCAAAGCAGGAAGAGGTCTGGACATCCACATGCTATGGCTGTTTTTACTAGAGCAGTGATGAGCGTGTAATCGGATGGGCCTGGAAAAGAACACTCAATAAATGTCTTCTTCTGGTTGCGATCTTCTTATATGATTAAGGATGTTCCATTATGCTGCGCTGTGGATTGTTGTATTCCAGGAGGTAGGCGTGATTAGATGTGTTGTAATCCGGACAGTCTAAACAGTCTGCGCATATATTTTTTTTTTCCCACTAAGCTTCATGTTTCTTTGAAACGGCACAGCAGTTTCTTTTCTTCCCGTGCTGTTCTTGCTCTGCTGTCACCCTCTTCCCCCAATCGCTGTTCTTGCCTGTCTCTTCCCTGTAATCATTGTAGTAGAAGTAGTTGTTATTTAATTAGTTATTTAACTTTGTTTTATTTATATATTTTTGGACTTCATCATATTCATAGAATCGGGTTTGGCTAATCCTGCGTCTCGCTCTGCCAGTTTGGATGGATCTGTTGATAACAGATCCGCAGCTCTGCCTGCTCAGCAGGGGGAGGATGGCAATGCCTAGCCATGTTGAGAATTTCAGTCTTTTGAAATTAGACAGATATCTCAATAATTATGCATGTTGACAAATATTGTGATAAGCTGTAGCAAGATATACTAGTTTAAACTAATCGTAGGAGAAACAAATAAGAAATAGCGTATCTTTTTATTTTTTTTTTAAACCAAATAAGACTTGAAAATGTCTTTTGCACGATTTCCAAAATCTTGAATTTTGAGTTTTGATCGAACATAATATAGCTTTTCATCTCTGCTACGTCTATTTCAATACTCAAAGTAGTAGAAATTTCCTTTGTCCTTTTAAAATTTGTAATTTTTAAATGTTAAGAAGCATCATTACACAAAACCAAAATAAAACTAGAATTATAGATTTAACTGTATTATATAATGATCTTAGTTTTTTGGATGAGGTTATCATAGTTCAGAATTTTGATTGTTTTCATGTGTAAATATCATTACACTTTATTTGCTCTGTTTTATTTCGCGAAACCTTACTACGTATATGGTATAACCGTTTTATAGAAGCAATAGGCCCCATGAAGCCGTGGCTTACAGTTAGTTTATTACAGCTGAGGGAGTTTTAGGCACTCTGCTTCGCGTCATGCCTAACAATGCCCTTAGCTGTTATAAATTCACTGTAAACCATGGCTTCTTCGGGTTTATTGCTTTATTTTACAGCTTAATATTCACAGACACTAGTCTATATCACATTTTCATTTAAGTGTACTGACATACTTTGGATTTATTCATCCAAAATTGAGCAAATTCCCTGACATTCTGCATTATACTGTAAATTTAATTTTTATGTCTGGATTCTGCGAATCCCTCTGTGTTTTCCACATTGCAGAAATCATAGGGCCCTACAAAAGCACTAGTCCCACTGAGAGTGTGTTAAAGTCACATGCTGTGAATATCAGGCTTTAATCATCAACTTTGTGTTCATTTAGCAGGAGCCAGTGTGCTGACAGCAGAGCATCCAGTTGAGAAGCCAAGTGTTGCTGTGACTGTCCCATCCATACAAGACACAACCCTGCCTTCAGTCAAAGAAAACAAACCTGCGAAGAAAAGTAGCTCCACTAGTTCACTGCCTCACGGCGAGGAATCAGACAGTGATTTCGAGTCCGACCCACCCTCTCCCAAAAGCAGCGAAGACGAGGAGGCAGAAGAGGAGGAAGGTCTCAACAGCGAACACGAAGACACCGAACCTGAGAACCTGGGTCAGAGGCCATTACTCATGGACTCTGAAGAAGAGATAGAGGAAGAAGAGGACAAACACAGCTCGGACTCAGATTGTGACTCTAGGAAAGCAAAACCTGGGCTGTCGAAAGACAAAGCTGCGGTTTTTCCTGCGGGAACTGTGCAAGCTGAATCTGGAGCCAGTGTAATCACTCCTCCCAGTTCGCCAATCGTCGCCATGCCTGTCGCCAGCATCGTGGATGTGTTTGGTGCTGTTCCTTTTGTTGGCAGTGGTCAGCCCAGAGTGTCACCAGAGAGCTCGGATATTTTTGCCAAAGCCCCTTTTAGGCAGGCTAGCCAGGAGAACGCTGTAGAAGAGACTGACGTATTCACCAAAGCTCCTTTTAACAGAAACCTCTCCAGGTCCAGCAGGAGTGGCGATGGACCCAGCGGCCAGACGCCACCCGTTTCTCCTGACAGTGTGGATGTATTCGGATTCTCGCCTTTCCAACCTGGCTACGTAATTCCCACTTATGGGAATCAGGACGACGTTTTTGACCAAGCACCTTTCGACGAAACATCCAGTCCCCAGCAACAGAGGCAGAAGCAGCGCAACCTTCAGAAATTGTCCTCGCGGCAAAGGCGCACCAAGCAAGAGGCCAGCGGCGGCAACGGGAAGCGACACCACAGCACGCCCACCAGCGGCAGGAAGAGCAACAAACCCACTTTTCGTACCCCCGAACGGGTGCGGAGGCACAAGAAAGTGGGCAGGCGGGACTCGCAGAGCAGCAACGAGTTCCTCAGCACGTCCGACTCCAAAGAGAACATCAGTATTTCTCTGGGCGAGGTCATAGAAAAAGGAGCTGCACTACCTTCAGAGGAGGTCTTGTTGGATCCATTTGGAGCCAAGCCTTTTCATCCACAAGATGGCAGTCGGCACACTCAGAGCTTGGGAGACAACAAAAGTGAAATCAATTCGACCAACGGCAGACCGAGAACCAGTTCCCTACACGGCGTGTTTGACGGAAATAAGATAGATGACTTTGGAGCTGTACCTTTCACAGAAATGGTGGTCCAAAGCGGAGCTCCGCAAGCCCCCCAAATGGATCTCGACCCTTTCGGAGCCGCACCTTTCCCCTCAAAGCAGTGAATGTCTTGTCTTCCGGCGCGCACGCACGCACATACACTGCTACATTATGCAAAGTCCAAGCAGCCTTTTGAAATGTCTTTAACGGACGGCAGCTTTGCGCTGTGATCTCTGTGTATGTGCAGCCCATTGGAACATAGGCCTTTAAAAACTAGATAACATTCAACTTTTGTAGTTTTTCAAGTATTTTAATACCTAACTGGACAGCTAAAACACCTCTTTTCCTTTTGGTGACTTAAGCCTGTGGTTGACGGACGCTTTCAAATAGGCTTTTGAAGCGTATTCTATAGCCTTTACACATGCTAGAAAGCCTTCTATGCTGCATTACAATAAGCGCTCTGCTCAGTAAACAAAAAAAAAGACAAAAAAACAGCAGAGATGTGTGTATGATCCTTTATTTTTTAATAGGATTAAGAGGAAGATACCAATGTAGTACAGCATTCTGATTAAGTTTGTACTCCATTGTTGACCACTTGAGTTGGTACAACTCCTATCTACCAACATGAAACACCATAAAGCCTTATCTGGGTATTCCCCACCCTGCTTAACAGTACCTCGAATACACAAAGGCTGTAGTAGCCCGTTTGTGTCAATGGAATCATCTGAGTGTAGGCCTTCTCCATTTTAATGTCATTCGCATAGACAAGTTTATGCATATTTTTACATTTTTAAATGCATTCGATGTTGTAAAACCTTATGTTACAATCTCTGGATACATGAAAAGGGACTTGATTTAATGTTCCCTTCAATAAATTGACCACAGAAGAGAAGTTGCCATTTATTAGAGACAATATTGTTATGACTTGCGTAGAAATACTTTCCCAACCAGAACTAAACATCTTTGATGTTCTCGATGATTAGGTGATCCATTACGTCTGTTTTTACCGGTAACCTAAATCATGAACAGTTAGCTCTTGTGGAAAGGGAAAAGAATGAAAGAATGTGCTCAATGCAGTTTTGCCTATTTATACACCAGCCACTTGTCTGAAGCAATTTTTAAAACTCAATTTTAGTCATGAATTGACGAAAGGGCCATTTAGAAGATACATTTACACTAACTGAATATCTGCAGTTGGAACATTCAAGACCAAAAAAAGCTTCTTTTTGTCAAACATTGCAAGATTTGCTCTTTTTTCTTATGTAGTACTACACTCTAACAATGCAATAAAAGATTTTTTTTGGAGATCATGAGTCCCTTTTCTTTTTTTAGTTTTTAGTCATTTAAGGAGTAGTTCACTTCCAGAACAAAAGTTTACATATATTGTACTCACCCCCTTGTCATCCAAGTTGTTCATGTCTGTCTTTCTTCAGTTGTAAAGAATTTTTTTTGAGGAAAACATTTCAGGATTTCTCTCCATTAAGTGGAATTCTATGGAACTTACGCACTTCTCTCTCAGATGTGAAATCTGTGAATCGCAAATGACCCTGAATTTACGCGCACCTGAATGGTTTCAGCTCTCTGCCTGTAAACAACTCCTAATTAATGCCACAACAGTATGTTCCTGCACAACCGGAGGCTGCAGTTTCAGGACCGCAGTTCTAGGACCCTATTTTTTTGTGACAACACCATCTAGAGGAGACCTGATTCAAGCATAAAACAAAAACTATTCATTTTTTATCTTTCCATCTTATTTTTAATGAAAGAGCTGGTGTAAACTTGTGTTCGAGGCGGTGTCAGCAATCTCCATTTAGCTTATTATTTAGTTGTGCAAAACAGTTCATTGTTCTGCTGAATGTTATAAACTAGCATTTGTATTCAAATTATCTTACGTTTAATAATGTACTAATAAACACACTAATTTGTAGCGCAATTGTTTTACCGTTTACCGCACTTTATGTCTGTCACACATCAGACGTGAATCGCTGTGCTGCGGCTAATAAACTGAAGTCTTGCAAAGATACAAGTCTTTCTTCACAAGAAAACTGAATTTAAAACTTCAATATATATATATATATATATATATAGAATATACTGAAATAAATTAGGTTAAATATTTCAAAAGGGTTACCAATGGGTATGTTAGGGGTTAGGACAATAATTAAGTGTATACAATTAAACAGCTACATATTTCTTTAAAAAAAAATAATATGCAGAATTGAATAGCAAGCACTATTAAATAGTGTGGGACGCTAATACATACATATTTACAATAAATAAATAAAATAAAATAATACAAAAAAACTATAAGGTTCTAGAAATGCGGTCCTGAAACTGCAGCCTCCGGTTGTGCAGGAACACCCTTCTCAATTAATATCATTAACTAAAAGATCACCAGTCATCGTCCAAACAACTTACATTTCCAAAATCCTGCATTTCTCCGACAACAAAAAGTGTGTACATTTGCGCTGACGTGATGCTAAGCACTTTTCCAAGTCAAGGGCAGTTTTTACAAATACGAGCGCTGGCGTCGTTTCAAGTGTACGCACAATCTAAGATCAAATCTGTGCGTGCGCACACTTTAAATGAAGCCCCATATATTCCGGTTCAAGACAGTTAGGGTATGGCGAAAAACTCCCATCTCATTTTCTCCTCCAACTTCAAAATCGTCCTACATCACTGCAGGAGTACAAAAACAAAGTGAGTGTGCAAAGAAGATTTCAAAAAAAAACAGCGATGTAGGACGATTACGAGGTTAAAAAGATGTAAATTAATTTTTTAATTTTTTTTTTTTAGAAATTAACCAATCATTTCGCTAGATAAGAGCTGCATTTTGAAAGTTCAAACTGGCAGGCACCATTTAAGTCCACTACGAGAGAAATCCTGAATTGTTTTCCATAAAAAAAAAAGAAAAAAAAAATTAATTTACGACTGAAGAGAGACATGAACATCTTGGATGACAAATTATCTGTATATTTTTATTCTGGAAGTGAACTTCTAAAAAACTCTCTTTAAAACTTCAGTTGAAAAGACAAAGTGAAAGTTTATTCAGGTGTACTGACGAACACATATCCCAATATATTACTAATGTGGTGAAAATAAATTAAAACAGTGTTACATAATGCAGCATCATGATTCAGTAACAGCTCACAAAACAACACATCACCCTACCATTAAACACTAAAAATACAAATTGTTCTATGTTAAACAGTTTACTATTGTAAGGCAAAAACTGAACAGAAAACTATTGCACAATACAGTACTAACTTTGTGACTTGATATCTCAGACTACAAACTGATGAAATGCAATATACAGTAGTGTTAAATGCATTAATTGTATGGAAGGATTTTTAAATTGCCATTGTTAGTAACAAAGCAAACACAAATGGTAAACAAGATCAGTACAAACAATACTGATGTGTGTATTTACATGGCAATGCTACAAAATAGATTTTCCACTTATGCAAGACATTTGCTCATTTCAAATCTCAAATCTCTTTGGTTTATTCAATGTTGTAAATAAGACTGTATAACTTAAGTCTCATTTAAACTATTAAATAATGTGTTTATTTAAAATTCATGTTCACACTAATCCAACATAAATTAAATGTGTTACTAATAAGCTTGTGAATTGTTGAATTTTAGGTGCAAATACAAAAAGTAAACACAAAATAGTACTGAACAAACAATACAATACTGAATGTTTAACTCTTAGTATGTAACAGACCTTATGTCCACATTATACGTTACCCAAGAAGTACATTTGTACAGATGTAGAAACCCACATATGCAGATACTGTGAAATGGTGCTTTGCCTTGATTTTTTTTTAAAAAGTGCTTTTAAAAGCCTAACACTGCTTACCTCATCAAGTGCCTTTAATTTGTATTTAAACTGAAACATCTAGGCACTTTTACAAAATGTATAAAAAGTGTCAAAATAGATTACAATTAAAAAAACAAAAATCCATACACCTCGCAAAATGTTATAAACACTGAATGTGTTCAAGCTTAAAGATCATTTAAAATGCTATTCAACAGTCCTCAGTGGTGTCTCTCCGTCCCGTGACTTTAGGAATGAAGAGGGTAGTCTGGGCAAGGGTGAGAGTGACGATAGCTGGTTATGAAAAGTGCAGACTGATGCCACCAGTAGAACATGAGCACCACCAATATGTGCCAGACCTGATGGCTGGAGCCCAAGTAGCTTAGCTGACCTAAAGATTACAAAAACAACATTAAAGCGTTAATTAACTTGTCTGAGATCGGTCCTCTCATGCAGCAGTGTGAGTCCATTTTATCAAAGCCGGTGTGGCCTTTGGTTAGTCCATCACACTTAAAAAAACCCTCTCTCTTTGGACATAGCATCAAATTCAACAAAAGTGACATTAAATCCTGCTTTCATGTCAGGATGCCACACTGAGCTATAAAGATTAGAAAGAGTAAGATATATTCAGTTTTACGGTACCTGGGAAATAACGCTCTGGAACTTTGGACATGTAGAAGATGATAGCAGCTACAGCAAGTACATACATTATCAGCACTCTGGGAACAAATTCCTACAAAAAAAAATCAATACCAACACAAACAGTCAAGATGAGATATATATTGATATACGTACAGTGGAGGCCAAAAGTTTACATACACCTTGCAGAATCTTCAAAATGTTAATTTTACCAAAATAAGAGGGATCATACTAAATGCATGTTATTTTTTTATTTAGTACCAAACTGAATAAGATATTTCACGTAAAAGATGTTTACATATAGTCCACAAGACAAAATAATAGTTGGATTTATAAAAATGACCCTGTGCAAAAGTTTGCATAGGTTTGATTCTTAAAACTGTGCTGTTGCCTGAATGATCCACAGCTGTGTTTGTTTTGTTTTTTTTGTTTAGTGATAGTTGTTCATGAGTCCCTTGTTTGTCCTGAACAGTTAAACTGCCTGCTGTTTTTCAGAAAAATCCTTCAGGTCCCACTAATTATTTGGTTTTTCAGCATTTTTGTGTATTTGAAACTTTTCCAACAATGATTGAATGTTTTTGAGATCCATCTTTTCACACTGAGGACAACTGAGAGACTCATATGCAACTATTACAGAAGGTTCAAACGCTCACTGATGCTTAAGAAGGAAACATGCATTAAGAGCCTCGGGATGAAAACTTTTGAACAGAATGAAGATTTTTCTTATTTTGCCTAAATTTCTTTTTTTTTTTTTCATTTAGTATTGCCCTTCAGAAGCTACTTACATGTTTCCCAGGAGACAAAATAAGTTAAATTTACCCTGATCTTCAAATTCAAAAAGTTTTCACCCTCGGCTCTTAATGCATTGTGTTTCCTTCTGAAGCATCAGTGAGCAAGGAACTCACGAACAACTACCACTAAACAAAACAAACAAACAAAAAAACATTCAGGTATCATTCAGGTAAAAACACAGTATTAAGAATCAAGCATATGTAAACTTTGAATGGGGTCATTTTTATAAATTCAACTATTATTTTCTCTTGTGGACTATATGTAAACATCTTTTATGTGAAATATCTTATTCAGGTCAGCACTAAATGAACAATAACCTGCATTTTGTATGATCCCTCTTATTTTGGTAAAATAATTAACATTTTCTGCAAGGTGTGTAAACTTTTGACCTAAACTCTATGTATGTATGTGTGCACGTGCATGTGTGTGTATTATATACACGTCAATGTTGAGTTGAGTGCGATATCCTAGTGATAGTGGAACACCAACAGTGTCATCGTTTGCAGTATTTTTTACAGCCGGTGTCATGGCGGACACCCAAATGCACTATAATTTCATAAAAAACACTATTTTTGTGTCATGGAATGTAGTTTTAAAATTTTGTAGGCAAGAACGTATTTGTTTAGACTTCAAATATGTAGTTTTTTAATAAAGATAACATGTATTTGAAAATTTGCTTCAATGTTTTGGGAGATGTGAGCTCCAGGGTGTCAGCGGCCATTCAACACTCATTAACCCGCAGGGAGCAACCTTACCTCAGGCCAGATCTTCTGGAATTTTCCGCTGGCTCTGATGTCTCTCTCTCATTATACTCTACATAATACAGTGAGCTTTTAACACAGTAATATAAAAAGCTTTTAATGAAGCAACTCAACGTTCCTTCGTTACTAGATCAAAAGTTATGTATTTGCATTAGTAATGGAGGCTTGGGCTCAGCTGTTAAACTGTCAACTTGAAATTTGAATCCATGACGGAGGGAAGTAGTTCACACAAAAGAAGTTTTTTTTTTTTTAAGACATTAATGTCTCTTTTTGTTTATGTTATTTATATACATAAAATGGAAAAAAGTCTGGCAATTCATTATTAATAATACTATGGTTCATGTTATTTTTGTGGACTCTTACCTGGACTATGTCTGAGCTGAAACCCCCACTAAGCCAGATCCAATGAAAGGTGGGAATGAGACCATATCCCGCCACAGCACAGAATAAAACAGAGCGAAGCTTCTGCCACTTCTTGGTCAAGTAATGAGGGTGTATCTGGGCGAAGAACACTGCCAGCATCATGGCCAGAACGGTTACCAGGTACACCTGCCGCCAGTACTACAGACAGTAACACAAACCAGACAAAACTACATGAACCACAAACACATGGAAGTCATCTGAATGTGCACAACACAGACACAAAAAAAAAATCACTTGTTCAGTAGGAAAAAATGGTGCAAGAAAAAGCAACGAAGAAAGCGGTCTCTCTTTCTCTTGGGGCACTTGGCTGATTGAGTAGTCATCCAAAAAGCAAAGCTAAACACTTGGCAGGGGGAGAGTGGAGATGGCTCACCCACGTGTGAATGTCATATGGTGGGGAACAGGAGTGACGGAGTGGGTCCACGAACACGGCCATCTGCTTTGGGCTGGAGCAGATTTCTGCCGCATTCTGGGGCACAATAAGCCAGCACTTCCAATATGTGGGGAGAACCATGTGGAGCAGCGTGGCCAAAAGCGCTGGTGCTCGGCAAACAGCAAGTGGGAGTAGAGGGGACGAGAGCAAGCAGCTTGCTCAGGATATCCAAGATCCAAGCTTTCAGAGAACTGCACCAGAATCTTGAAACAAAGAAGATTCCACGCCAAACGGCACCTCGGCGTTTTCATACAGGCAGTACAAAGCCGCTCCACAGGGGGTCCATTGTGCAAACTAACAGGAAGGAGGAATAAACTATCGTACAACATAAAGATACTCTAGCACAGTGTTACAGTAATCTCACGGGAAATGTCAAGATGCGACAGCTCTCAGTGTGTGCACTTCTAACTTTCCTGTTAAACCTTCATACTATTCCTCACTTTTAAAGAGACGGTTCACTAATAAATAAAAAAAAAAAAAAAACATTTTCACATTCAATCACATTTTCAAGTTTGTAGTTTCAAACTTGAAAGTCCAATACTGAAGGTCCAATACTGTTTGGATCCCAATTTTTTTTTAAATACCATCTTTTGCATGTTTTGAATGACGTTAGGGCAAGTTAACAATGAGAGAAGTGTGCTTTTTGAGTAAATGAATAAATTGTTAATGTGTACTACAACAGAAACTAAAAATCTCTATAGTGAAATAGTGATTTTTCTTCACTAAACACATATAATCAGTCTCTCAGTGTAGTATTCACAGCACACACACACACACACCAGACTGTTTTCCCCAGGAATAGGTGAACTCTTGCTCTGTATCTGTTGCACAGGTAACATATGCCCACAACAAAAGCAGGCCAACCATCTGCTGCTAGAGACCACTGTGGGACGATACACCTCAAGCCACCTAATTAATCTACCCCTGTCCACATTGGCCATAACCGCCTATCACACACAGTGTAGAGGCTCTCGGTGTCATTCTTATAGAACCCTATGTGTCCCACTTGGATCAAACTCTACCCATAAACATTTATTACTTCGCTTATGAAGTTATGGGGAATTTACTTCCAGTACCGCCCAGATCTCTGCCTTCGCTGAGCCAGAATGGTTTAGTTCGAAACACTTTGGTAGTTTTGTACATTTCCTAAATGGAAATTTGTCTTGACTCATAGTCCAACTGCAACATACACCACAATAAATACACACTGACTTTTCTCATCAGTGCATAGACATCAGGGCTCGACATTAAGCCTTGACATGTGCTTGTAAGTACATTAGTCATTCACTTGTCCGAATAAAAAAAGTTAATTGTCTGGGCAAAAAATATATATATATATTTATATATTTAAAAAAAATATATATATATATATATATATTTTGGCATAAATGTAATACATTCTGAAGCAATAGTCTCATCACTGCTCTATGATGTCTTACTTTAATCAGCAGATTTGTGATATTTGCCTGGGACACTTTGTAACTTTATGCAGGGCAATATTTTCCTAACCTTACGAAATATAAATGATGACACGTACATCAAATTCTTACATTTTATCAATATATTTAGTTAGAATAATTTGACTCTGTATGGTTGTTACCATTCAAATGAAATCGGTATCAACAAACTCCATCGAAAGTGCCATTTAAATGTATTTACTCAAACGGTTTATTTTTGCAAATGCAAAAATAATGTTATAAGATTGTTTTACTTTTTTTAACATATAAATCTGAAATGTTGGAAAAATGCAATACTTAAATATGAAACCAAACCATTAGCGCCTATTAGTTTTGGTTTTTCCGTGAGTCAGAGAGGCTGCATGAGCCTCAACCGACGCAACCTTGATACTGTCCGTCTGTTATCGGTTACCGTTGACACAAAGTAATAAAATCAGAATCATTCTCACCAAAGTTTCAGTGCTGCCCTAGTTATTGGTTGTTATTGCTGTTTTAATCAGGTTACTTGTTCGGTCGGGCAAGTAAAATTCTCTTTCACTTCTGCCTTCACAAAAACCACTTGTCCTGCAGACAAGCGGACAAGCGTTAATGTAGAGCCCTGGACATTAGTAATCAGCTTGAACATCACACAAAAGTATGAAAGCTTGTATTCACCACAGAATAAACATTAAAATGGAAATTGAGACTTTTTAATTTCACAATTTTGAGACTGCGACAAAGTTAAAATTACCTTTTTATTTTAATGATGGAAATAATTTCAACGTAAAAAAGTCAAAACTGTAAGTGATGTAAACTCACAATTACAAGTTTATAAAATGAGATATAAAATGCATATCTGAGAAAGAAAGTATGAAAAAAAACAAAAGAAAAAAAAAAACCTCAATTGTAGGTCTGTCACAATTCCTAGATTCAATTGCAGTACTCGAATAGAAAAAAATCCTGGATTGTATTTTGCCATAGCTTTTCTATCATAAAGAAATGGCCAAATATTAAAGATTAAGTGGACATTTGAGTTAAAGATTGTTTCGCCAATATTAAACAAGGATTAGATCGCACTGCAAAGTGTAAAAACAACCAATGTACATTAATACATTATGTATTTTCACAGTTTTGTTCAAAATAATGTATCAGAATAATACACCAATTACTCGATTACAAAAATAATCGTTAATAACAGCCCTACTCAATTGTGGGAAAAAAAGTCAGAATTGCAAGATTAAAAGTCACACTCACCTTTTTTTTTTTTTTTTCTGTGGTGGAAACAAGCTTCCATAGAGAAAAAATAGTATAAATAAGAAATTTGATCCACGTACATTATTGCAGTAGAATGCATAGAACACTCCTGGAACATAACAGCCTATGATTCCGATGGAGATCCCGGCATAATCCAGTGCCATCCAGCGGCGGCTGGTTTTTTCGGAACGGTGGCAGCAGAACAGGTGATAGCCCACAGAACACAGCATGCACACCTGCAAAGATGACGTAAAGAGTTGAAATACATACGGATGTGTAGGCCATATGCAGAGTTTTCACAATACATTAAAAAAAGCTCCAACTCATATGGTGAACCTATGCAGCCAAACAAAGATGCTATAATTATGTCTTTATGAGAGAATATGCAAGGGTGGTGGTAGAGGCACTTTGCCTAATCCTGATGCTTGAGAGAATGGCTGCCAAGGAGAGAAGCTGCCATTTCTGTCTATACCCGATGGCACGAGAGCAACCGATAACAGATCTAGAATTAGACGGGCCTGAGTCTAGGTGATAAAATCATAAGTTTCAACTCTAATCCCTGGCAACAGTGAATGTGGAAAGCCTGATATCAAAGGCCTTCAACTTCAAATACTTTTTGCTGTGCAAAGATCAGTTTTTTTATTGAAAAGGATGGAGCTGATCCAAAAAAGCAAGCATGGTTAGAGATTATTTGCTTGTCATGCCAAAAAAGCAAAACAAACATCTTAAATCTATTGCTAACTACTGTGTTAACTATACAAGTTTAAAACAGGGGCTATTAAATGCACTTATGAACTGCTTAAGTTTTTCCTCGTTTCTAATTTTCTACCTAAAATTAAAGCTAAATAATGTGAGGGCATGATGTGAGCAGCACAGACATACCTGAAAGCAGAAAAGGCTTATTGAGTAGATGACATAGTCCTCTCTTGACGCTCCTAACCTAGTCAGCACCACCAACAAGTCATAAACTCCCAGTGTGAAGAACAGGAAGAACCCCAACAGATGACTCCAGATGTTCACCGTCTCATTGGAAAGAATGAAAAGGCTACAGAACAGGTGAGATTATATCAGCTAATATCTTGTTATTTTCTCAGTTGCTTGAGCAATGCATCTATATTAATTTAAAATTAAACTAAAATATTTGTAAACTCTACATTGAAATTGGTTACAATAAGACCAGCACTTACCTTTTAATGCACAGTCTAGAGGTCAGATAGGCTCTGTAGCCATCAGTGATGTAAGGATTTTCCCGTAGAAATCCTGGCACCTGCTCATAAGTGTACAAGCGTATTCCTCTGGGCACCAGAACGGGCCAATACTGGTAACTGCCCAATTCAATGTACTGGGCGTTCTTCAGCACCTTTGCTGATGGCATGATTATAATGTCACCGAGCCTCACACTCAGTGTCCTATAGACACACAAAGAATAATGGAATAATGTTTTTAGAAATGTTACCCTGGACCACAAAACCAGTCGTAAGTAGCATGGGTATATTTGTAGCAATAGTTAAAAATACATTGTATGGGTCAAAATTATGGTGTTTTTTTTCTTTTCTGCCAAAAATCATTACGATATTAAGTAAATATCATGTTCCATGAAGATATTTTGTAAATTTTCTACTGTAAATATATCAGAACTTAAAAAACTTTAAAAGCAATTTTCTCAATATTTTGATTTTTTTGCCTCCTCAGATCCAGATTTTCTAATATTTGTATCTCAGCTAAATATTGTACCATCCTAATAAACCATACATCAATAGAAATTCCCTCTTACGACTGGTTTTGTGGTTCAGGGTCAGACAAATATCTGACAAAAAGTGAAAGGTGAAATGTGAAGAAAAAAAAACAAAAACAAAAAAAAAAACATAATTTTATCTGACCTCCTCACGTCAGGACATAAAAGTAATATTTGACTGTGAAGTACTGAGATATAATCTATGGGCAGGTCTATTTTTTTAATTTCAAAGTTGTTATAGTTAACTAAGAGTACAAAAAACAGTTTTTCTATTTAAAATAAAGCTGAACTATTCGATGAAAAACTGAACTGAAAAATACATAAATATACAAAAAATAATACAAATGACAAGCATATGACAAAATTAAAATTAAAAATTAGAACCTTAATTAAAGAATTAATAATTACTATTATAATTCCAATAATAATACGTAATAATAATAAAACAACACCGAATATGAAAAAAATAAACAAATAAATAAAGTAAAAAGTAAATGGAACATTTATGTAAAGAACGTTCTGTTATATATTTCTGATTCATTTAAAAATGGTAATATCAAACACTAACGGGAAGTAAATGTGGGATGTTTTGTCCCGTCTCAAGAATCAGTGAGTTCTGCTTGCGTTCATTGCTGCACTGTTAAATCGTCATGTAAACAAAATACTAGGGCTGTACATAATGTACATGCAGATTTCTTATTTAGAACGAAACCCGTTAAAAACATGGAACAAAGCTTTATGGTTGACTAAAGAAACGTCCCAGACGTTTCAGTCACTGTCCAACAAGTTGTCAACGCGTATGGCAAAACACCGTATAAACCTGCTGAAATATCACATTATTTACTTCAATAAATACAATACCATAACTAGGCAAATATTTACCTTTATCGCTAAATTCGCTATCACTGTACTGTATCTAAAATGGATAAGCAGCTAAATGCTAATCACATCTATCTAGTGGGCTTATTTTAGAAACGGATTAAAGTGTTCGCTTAATCCTGAATTTAAACTTACCATTGATCAGATAAATGTCTGCATCGAAGATTTTGCTTTTGTGTCTGTGAGGTTCATATAAGTAAAATTAGTATCCCATGTTCAGACTCATATTAGCCCGATGAGGGCAGCAGGAAGTTGTGCTGTGTTGTACTAGCGGCTAACAGGCTAATAGAGAGATTATTTCAAGTCACATGTAACCTGAGGCATTAATCCCTTTGTCTTCTATCCGTTGATTACTTTATCAATCATCTTAAATTCTACATACATATGTAATATTTTATAATAATTTAAAAATGTACTAAACCGTTTTAATTTTTCATGTTTGACCTTAAAATACAACCTAAAGGAATTGTCACTCGTTCACACTCGTTCTCTGTTTTTTTTGCCTCCAAAATGATTTCTCCCTTCTGAATGTTTAATCACACGACGTGTTTTTCCACTGGAAATGCGTTACCAGCCACAATAGCACCCATTTTTCATAGCATTCATTTCATCGACTGAATTGAGACCTGTAGGTGGCAGACTGCTGTCAACACGTTTTGAAGAAGACTTTCTCTTTTCATAAACATCTCAGGTGTAATCTTGTGTGATACTCCTCTGGGGATAGAATCACACTTAATCTTCCCTCAGCTATTACACCCAGGATAATTACCTTCTCAAGTGGGAGTGTGTTCTTCATTAGCACTCCTAATTCACCTTTCAGCACTTCACTCTTCAACAGGCTGTCAACAGCATTGCCAAGGCAATTTGCCTGACTGCAGCAAATCCACCAAGACAGCGAAAGAGTGCCATCATATTTCTGGTTCAGGTGTCTTTTGCGTAAACTAAATGAAAATGTCTGTGATAACCAGTTTTGTGTTTGTTCCTCAGTCCATTTGATGTTGTCTTTTTAACCTGTCATTGGGAAAACAGCAAAACTCCACACACAGCTGGACCTTCTCTGACCTCTTTGCACTCGTTCGTTTTTCCATTTCAATTCGCCCTCTCAACCTCACGTTTCTTGTAGCAAGCCAACCGCCACACACGGCTCTCCATTGGTGCCCATGATATGGCCCCCAACCAAGAGCAGGCATCAAGTCCAATAACAAGGACACAGTCATTGTTAGAAGAGGTTGGCCAAGTGTCTTGCTGAGAAACTATCCAGCGAGTAAAAGACATTGCCACCCTGACAGCGGCCTCGCTAAGGCCCGTCAGTGCTCCCCTGCTCTGGTCGCTTTTATTTATAATCTCCGCCACGAGACATCTGCTGCCGCCGTGCCTCTGTCCTTGCCGTCCACACAGAGGGTGCACATCAACGTTTCCTCCGCAACCTGCACCGAAGTCCAGCTCGCAGGCGGGAGACACCACACTTTGCTCCAATAGGATGTGTGTCGTGTCCGATCCCGCTCCCTGGAGACTGATTAGCACGATACGGGGGACGGAGGGAGGCTTCACGAGCACTCAGACTGATACTTACACGATCAGAGTGCCTTTGTTTGTTTGGTGTCTGTAGTCTGGTCACAAGACTATTTTGGGGAACTGACACTTTGAGAGAGCTCTGGAGCCATCTGACGAGGCCTAGTTTGCCGCCAGTTCCTGAACAGTGGGAAGTCAAGCAGGCCGCTGCACCGGCCTTGACGCAAAATGGCACAGGCAGTTTTGTGTTTTTTAAGCAAAAAGAAGACCACATGCAGCTTCAAATGCCATTGCTTTTCCTTAAAAGAAAAAGTAGACTAAATAATACATATTTTTACCTCAGAATATCCTCAGATTACAAATATTCACTTTGTATGTGTGTGTGCGTGTATGGTGAGAGAGGGTTATTGTAATAATTTCATGAAATAAAATCAAAAAGATTTTTAAATTTGCTTCACCTCAAAATTTTACTTTAATCTGTATAACCCTGTGTACAAAGTCACAATAAATATTTTTTACTTTATTAAAACCAGTTATTTTAGATGCTACCATCTGAAATTCATTTCTTTTCTATGTGTTCACTATGTGTTCTGCTTCAAAGAAGTTCAGATGAGGCAATGATTGGAGATTTCAGCTTAGTGAAAGTTCCATCTGCATAACAATATTGGGAGGAATTGAGCTTTAATATAAAGGCATCCTTTTTTTCACTTACAATTATCTCTTCAATAAGATGTACATCTGGCCCCAAGACTATAATTCCCCAGAGGGCCGAAAGAAAGGGAAAACAATTTCCACAATAAGCAAGAGATTAGGTCAGACAATGCAATTGTTCTTCTGCATTTAGCATTTGCTGGAACGAGATTAATATCTTGTGATATTAATGATTGTTTGCTGTGTGTCACTTCTGCTGTCAGCATGAAATACTCTAAATCTTCATTTATGGGGAAAATCATAAGCCTGACTAAGGGACTCAAGCAGACATGCTAAGCTTTTTTGGCACTTAATATTTTTTAACCCCTCTACAGCAGCAAATACGCACTTTGATTATGTAAAATTAATAGAATATCCAGGGACTCAAAGAGCTGTTGTTGGGGATTTATTCACTATAAAGTTCTGTTGTGTGTGTTTTGCATTATTAAAGTATTAGAAATGTATTTTGATAGTCACATGGACTGTATGCTGAACGAAAAAGGAAAATCATAAAATAAAATAAAAAATCACACTATTTAACAATGATTACCAGTAATCTTTTTTTTTTTCACCAAGAATGCTTGACATATGCTGAATTTCTTTATACAGTGTATAATGTACGTTTTTGTCAATAAAAATTGGTATTGTACTGAAAATACTACAATTAAAAGAGAATACTAAGTGAAATATTTTTTCCTCCTGTAGATGTCACCCTGTATCTATTTTCCATCACAAAATACTTTTTAACAGTAATTCGTCCTTTTGTGTTGTATTTATAACAAAAGTTCATAGAGAACATAAACTGTTTGCTAAGCATTAAACCCGAGATAGTAGGCCGATTCATTAAAAGCTGATAGAGCAAAATTGATTTTTGACATTGATAATTTAACAACTTTAAATTGAATAATTAAAAAAAAATAAAATAAATAGTTCACTATAATTATTTTACACTATTCCACAATTCCGTGAAAAAAAAAGAAACGTATGTAAAATCGCAAATTTAAAAACAAGTGTTCCGATAGAAATGATCAATCTCGGATGTGTCCTGAAGTGTGGTGGGGATTGTGTCAGTAGATCTAAAAATATCCACTAGATGGTACTGTGGTCACTCATTTTGTTTCCATATACCGTCACTGCTCATCTTGACTATTTAAAATGGCCTAAAATACTTTTAGTTTTTAATAGAATATTTCATACAGTCAAAATCCCGTGGAAACATTATCAACCAGCACGGGGAATCAGAAACTAAATGTATTAATTAGTTTGTAAATGAGATAAATGTGAATAAAAACCAGCTCAGACGAGCTCAGCGCAATGAATGAGTCAATTGTCAAACACATTTGCTGGCATTTAATACTTATGAATAGAAATACATTTCTTATTTGAGAGGTTTGACCCTTATCACAGCAATGTATTTTGTCGTTCTGGCCTCCAACACCACGACTGAGTTATTGTTTTTATTTTAGGGGTCAGTTCATTGTGCAGATTAGCAGTAATGGATTTCTCACACCACGGGGCATAAATGGTGATTCTTTTTTTCAATTGTGGACGATAACTCCATCTAGCACAGATGCCAATGAAAATTACAGCCTTGTCTTGAGCGAACGAATTGCGCTGATGTTTTTGATGCATCCTTGCGCGTCGCCGGCCGCTGGTGCCGTGATTGAGGTAGATTGTCTAGGACCTGCTGCTTTTCCCTGATACGAAGGGGAGAGCAAGAGACAGTACGGCGGAGGGGAGGGAGGGCCGTCTGCCCTCCACGGCCCTGAATCTCCTCCCGCCACAGGACTACCCCACGCCCAGGCTTGTTTGTAGGATTGGCACTAATTCAGCAGCGCCAGCGTCTGACCTCAGCGGCAGCGGCGCTCTGAGCTCCGAGAGGACCCAAGGCGATGCGAGGGATTCACCTCAGCCGGGGAGGGAAGGGGAGGGATGGCTGGGTAGGTGGGGGTGTCTCAAGGTCAGTTGGGGGGGGTCTGGGAATTGGGGTGGAAGGAGAGACTAATGAGATTTTCATTCTCTCTTTCTCCCCGGCGCTGGTGGCATCACCTTGCAACCCCCTGTCAATCTACCACCTTTCATCAGCTGAGAAGGACAGAGGGGTGTAGGCGGAAAAAAGCGGAGGAAAAATACTGTTTATTTTTTAACAGGACTGTTAATCTATTTGGACTGGGGTAATAGAACATTTGCCTGGCACCTGCAGAGAGCCGTCTGCGGGAACGCGGGGTTGTGACATTCCCCCTAAATATGCTGAGCTTTCCTCTCACCTCTCATCAAACAGTGTGATCTTTATGGACTGTATCATATTGTGCCGTAATGTGCTTTATTGTCCACAGAATAAGCTTTTCTTAAAGGTAATTGGAAACCTGGAAATGGCTGCTATCGGCTGATTTTTAAATACATTATTTCTGAAATGTGGCCTGGGTAATGACCCTGTCGGTGTAAAACGTAAGATTTATCTTGGCAGACAAAATTGATCCATTTCACCTTTGTCTAATGGAAATTTTTATCAGGGATTATCTGTTTATGTAAATGAGCGTTGCCCTGGAACAGGGAAATAAAAGGAGCTTGAGAGGGCAGTTAATCTAACACTTGACACGTCAATGTGGACATAACGCATACAGAGCACTCTCTCTCTCTCTCTCTCTCTCCCTCTTTTTCTCTGCTAGAGTTGAAATAGTGGGAGGGAGTCTGTCCCAGACCTCAACAGACATTTGAATTGGGACCTTCATTTCCATATTAAGAAAAAACACAATGGCTGTGCAGATTATATCCGGGAGCAGTAGATCAATAATAAAAATAAAATGCAAGTGAAATCTAATTAAGATTTTTTATCATAATATTAGACCTCGAAGTTTGTTAATATATAATATATAGATGTATATACATAGTTACATACAGATGTGAGATCAAATCTGTATCTTTATGTAAATATATCTACATTTAGATCAATAAATCAAACGGTCTAAATGAATATTATATATAGAACATGCATATGCTTTAATATACTGTACACAGGCTATATATAAGGTCGTTTAGTGCTTAATTAACAGATTAATAGATTAGTTACAAATAAAGTCATATAAGTCACCTTAAATTCAAAATTCGTATAGTCAAACCAACATTTATTCAGACACCGTCAAAATTTCTCACATTACCAGTTTATTTGCTATAGTTTAGAAAATGGCAATAAAATATGACAAGAACTCCAGATAAACTGTGTCAGATTCATTTTGATAATGTCAGATAACTTAGAAAGCTATGTAACAAAACATAGTTAGGTCAAAGTGTCAAATCAAATTTTTGGTCCCAAATTTTTATCAATTTAACTGGTAGTCCACTGTATGAAGAATGTTTGGGTATAATATGTCACAGTTTATGGTGTCCTGCACCCACTAGTAAAAAAAAAATATATATATCAAAAATTATATCTGGTGTCTGAATAATTTTTGGTTTGACTGTAAGTCACCTTGAAATCAGTGTTTATTTTAAGTGATTTAAGAGAAAAGAAGACAATCAAAATTTTAATTTAATGTCGACTTTAAACCATTGGATGACCAAATATGCCTTCGTCCTGCATAGTTTTACTTGTGTATGCTCAGACACATTTTAAATGTTTAGTAATGGCTTTTAGCCACAAGGACGACTTCAAATCACCCATGATGTAAGATTGCATTTACAGCTCTATTACCCACTTGCATCATGGTCCACGTTGTGTTTTCAACAGGGCAACCTATCATTTTCCCCTGAAATGTGTTTATGTGGTGGCTGTCCGGTCTCTGACAGAGTAGTCACTTAAAAGAAGGCCGTTCGGATTGACAAGGCCTTCTCGGCCGCATCTGCGGCGCTCCTTCGGATATAATGTTTTATGAGGGGTCTCGTGTTGTTGGTAGCATCTCAGCGTGACAGCGATGCTATGTTTTGAAATACAGCCCAGGATCTCCACTGAGAGAGACAAATGGAAATTTAGCATGTGCACGGCTAGTCCCAGGGCGGCCACATTGTCAGCTTTACTGAGGCAAGCACAGCCCTGATGGAGTGTCAGACATGCCAGTGTACTGTACGCTATGGGGAACTCCATCACTGTTCCAAACACTGACTGGTGTCAAGGGGCCCTGAGACAGACCTTTGTCCCTAAGCCTCTCTAAGCACATCCATGAAGGGCCAGCAATTATTGAACAGGCAGCAGATGCATAGCAGTACTTGAGGAGCCACCATGAGCAGAACATGATCTAAAGTGCATCCGGTGCTATGATATGTTTAGATTGACTGGCTGAGTGATTATTTTTTTAGATTGGCCTCATATTTATGCTACTGTATTTGCTTTTGCATGCATGTCCACGTTGGATGTCATGATGGTTCAACATGAGTGAGACTTTAGCAATGAATGTTTTGCAGTTTATCATTTTTCATAGAAGTAGTATTCAAATTTTTACAAACAATAGCATTAAAAATAGGAAAGGGTCGTGATATATGCAATGTTTTAATGAGGGATAAGTGTTGCTGAGTGATGAAAAACCATGTTAAATATGGTCTCATCTCATCTCACTAGCAGATGACGTAGGACGTAGGCAAACACGGAAGTGATGACCGCTGAACTGCAGAGAACAGAGCAAAACAAAACAAATTAGAAGTACAAAATGCTGGAGGATTTCGATATAAGCCAAGAGGAGACTGGTTTTCCTTTGCTGCTTGTAACAAAACTTCTGTCCCACAAGACCAGCATATTCTCACCTGAGCTTACGCTATGTTTCTGTCCTACATCATCTGCTGAAACGTCACTCTCTCGTGAAAATACGTATGACAGTTAGCAGAAAACTATAGAGATTAAGGTTTATAAAGTTTTAAATATAGATATTTTTCTTGCTCAAATGCATCAATTCACTTCAGGAGGCCTTTATTAACCCCCTGGAGCCATGTGGAGCACTTTTTATGATGGATGAATGAACTTTATTGGACTTCAAAATTTCAACACCCATTATGAAGCTTAGAAGAACTTAAATATACAGTAACTCCAACTGTATTTGTGTGAATAAAGAGAGTCATGTACACCTAGTATGGCTTGAGGGTGAGTAAAACGTGTTAATTTTCATTTTTGGTTGAACTATCCCTTTAAGGATAAATAAGTTGGTTGGTGGGTACGCAAGAACACTGCAACAGTGTCTTGATGGGTTTCAAATAGGACAAAAAATCGCCATCAAGGTACTTCCATCACTTCTGCTCAAATTCTAAAAGTAAGATGAAAAGCCAATTGCACTTCTCCACTCTAGGTGCAATGGGAGCTTAGTGCAATTAAAAGAGTTTCAGATCACCAGAGGCATTAAAAATGAATCCCAGCCACTAAATGGACTATCCCCACTCATCAGAGATCATACGGCTCCTAAAGGAAAACTGTGACAGCTGTTAAGAAAAGACCTCACTAATACACTCGAGCATACATACACACATAAGCATATGAATGCGGAAGCAACTTTTTTTGTATTTCAACAAAGATCTGAACGTGGTGGATGAAAAATTATTTATTGAAAATGTCCCCCGACTCTCCTGATGAACCTTCAAACAGCGTGAGGCAGAACACTGATGATTTTTGATCTTTTTTTGACAGCCATTTCAGTAATCCACAACACATACCAAATACACTCTAACAACAGCAGCGCCGGTTCCGAACTCTTTCTGTAAACAAACAGCATTATCATGACGCATTCGACACCTACCGCTGCAGCCCGGACGCGGCCTATTATTTCAGACTGTTTAGCTCTCGTCTGCTTCATTCTCCCCTGGATGTCAGAGCGCCGTCCTGATGGTAATTTGTTGCTAATCAGCTGTCAGCTCACAAGTGATGATGAGGCGATCATTTTGCAGTGGCGGTAGGTAATGGCCTTAAAAGTCACAGAGTCAATGTCAATGGGATCTCTCAGATTCAATCAGGAAGCAGCCATGACGGATGGCCCCTGCTGACATAACCACTCATTTTGAGCCCAAGCATCTGGGCCCTAGTAAATAACCATCAGAGGGTGGGTCCAAGGGACAGGTCATTAGCCCTGAGAAAAATAAATATCTCTTCTCTATGAAGGCTGCAAGTCATTTAGCACAGACTAGGAAATTTTACTCAAGATTAAGTATGATGAGCTAATATGAGTCAGAGGAGGCTGTACCGCACAGCGCTGTGATGAGATGGAGAGGAAATTTATAAGCAGGACTTGGCTGGTGAATAGGATTTTAAAGAGCTGATGTGTTGGCTTAGGGGTCGGACAAAAATATTCTCCTCCCCTGCCCCCTACGCACTGCACGGACCCTTAAAATATAAGCTTTTATAAGGGGACGGATGCTCCTGCCCTCCAGAATGTTCCTTGTTCAGCATCTACATGTGGGATTACTCGCAGTTAATAAGGTCGGCGGACATCTGTGTAACACTAACCACTCTATCTCTTTTGCTCATTTCGTTTAATGAAGAAGAGCTTTAATTAGCTAATTAAGCTTTTCTGGGACAGAAACTCCCACCCAGCAGGTTAAACGTTCAGTAACTTTGAACTATCACTGCAAGAACTGAGCAAAGCCATTTATCAAATACATGCAGAGAGGATCTAAATTTAGCATTATATACAGTAGGAATGCAGCACTGTTCTCAAAATAAACCAGACTTTTTCTCCTTTTTACAGATCTCTCTGGAATACTCATTTCTGATTGGTTGGTGCTACTAACCAGTGCTGCTTTCATTTATCTCGTATCACACTGCCAACTCAAATCAACTGTAATGGAAATTGTGGAGAATGGTTAAAGAAATGAAAATTCTGTCATTAATTACTCAAACTGTCGTTTTAAAACCATAAGACCTTCGTTCATCTTCAGAACACAAATTAAGATATTTTTGATGAAATCCAAGAGCTTTCTGACCCTGCATAGACAGCAATGCAACTAAAACGTTCAAGGCCCAGAAAGGTAGTACACTGTAAAAAACTATTTGTTGAGTCAACTTAAAATAATTTGTTACCTGGCTGCCTTAACATTTTAAGTTCAGTTAACTCGAAACAGTTTATTCAACTTGAAATGTTAAGTTATACTTAGTGACAACTTAGATATTTGAGTTGATTCAACTTAAAATTTTAAGTTGTTACTTAGAGTTGACTAAACTTATTTGAGTTGACTGAACTTAAAAATTTAAGGTAGCAGGGTAACAAATAATTTTAAGCTGACTCAACAAATTGTGTACAACTGAGCATGTCAGTTGTATTGCTGTCTATGCAGGGTTAAAAAGCTTTTGGATTTCATCAAAAATATCTTCATTTGTGTTCTGAAGATGAACAAAGCTCTTATGGGTTTGGAACAGTATGAAGATGAGTTATTAATGACAGAATTTTAATTTTTGGGTGAACTATCCCTTTAAGGATGTCCAGAGAGAAAAAAAACAGATTTTGACTAAAGTTTATGGAGGAACTTGCACAGGTTAATTGATCACCACAAGACTAATAATGCATCCTAAAAAAATGGGGTCAGCTTTTAAGTTTTTTTTTCTTTATTAGGTTTTTTTTTTCTTTCCTTTTGTTGGTGGAAGCTTTCAATTTTTATTATGAAGGGTAAAATCATTACGTTTTTGGCATAGTGGATGGCTAGCATGTTACATAATACTTAAATATAGTGCAGTAGACTACATTGCAACATACAAAGACAATGTATGAATGACCCTCATGTCTCTGTTCTGTCATTAATTCAATTAATAGTAATGACTTGTATCCATCACGCCACACTCAATATAAACATTATCATATTAACCTCCAAAAATCTATTCTCATTCTATCAACATAATTAATTTAGCCTGCAAGTGGGGGTTATCTGAATAATTGACACCAACTCTAAGATATGAAATATTCATATTCTCCCCGCGTGCCTGTAATACGATTGTGAATAGCAGGTGTCTCCTTCCAAATGACTTTTGGACCGGGCAGGAGGGTGGCATGTCTGCAGTATACTGCTGGACCTCCGGGGTTGAGCACTGACCTTCATGCGGTGGTCCATCTTCACAGTTGAGTTCATGCATCGTCTCCGCAACACAGACACGATGGTCATATATCTCTGTTTCACGCCAGGTCTCACACTCAGCAACTCTGAGGGAAGCACCATTAGGTATAATGCTCTCTCTCTCTCTCTCTCCCTCCCTCCATTTTGGCAGCCAATATCCAATGGATATTTAGAGAGGAGCACGACGATAGAATAGTGGTGGTGGCAGGAGGAGAATAAATTGGTTTCCTGTTGTTCAGCAGGAGTATAACAAAGGTTAGTGGATATCTGAGTAATATCTGAGAGAAAAGGTGAGAAAATATACATTGCGTAAGTTATGACAAATCTGTGTTTTCTCTGTCATTATGAGGTAGGTTGCACCATAAAATGTGCAAGGCTTGAAACAGTTAAAAAAAAACACATGCAGGACTACAATGACATCACTTCATCAAACAAAGTCTTCTTCCAACTCATTAAATTAGGCCCTGAAAAACATCTCCAAACAACAACAGCCGAAACAAAACTCTCTCATTTTTTTTGTTGGATGTCGTTAGCGCATAATTAATTTGCATTTTGTGCTGATGTTCCCCCATACTTTGCCAAAGTCCAAAGCATCTCACGTCCAAAAGCCAGACACACTGGTGGAAATAATGGTGGATATTTATCTGTGTTTCAGCAGTAGCCAAATCCCTGTTACAACCTGTCAATGGCTTAAAAACGCCTCAGGTGGTGAAATGTTTCTCTCTGCCACACTGGTTGTATGAGCTAATTACATGACTAAAACTTAAAAATAACTTCAATAGTAGTACAAGAAATAATTGCAATGAAATACTTTTTGAGTTGATTAAAATGCATTTGTGATATTTCAAATGCACTACAACACATTTCAGGGACTCCCACTCTTCTTTCCACAGTCCATCAGTATGATGCAGTGTTGTTGTAGCTCCATCTGCTAGCGTTAATGCTGTCCATATAACAAGCGCTTGTCAATTTAAGCTGTTTTATTGACTCATCTGTTGAGTTCGGCTTCAAACACAATAATCGTTCTCTTTTTTTCCCATCTTCTGCTCTTTTTTTTTTAATAAATGCATTTTCATGAATATATCTCACCCATGTGGTGGGGTGTTGTTTCTCACAGTTAATCACTGGGCAGATAAATCATGCACATATTTGGTGTCCATCTGCTGGGAAGGTACTGCAGCCTTTCCTCCTTTCCATTCGGCCTGATGGACAATAACACCAATGGAAGGCAATGAGATTCAGTGCCAGTAGGCTACACCTCTGCACTGGAACATGTTTTCGCTGGGCCAGGATGTAGTGATGCGGGTGCTGCGGGGGCTGATTGGTGTGATTGAGCAAAATGTTCTTTTATTTGCCTATTTCTACCCCATCACTTCTTTTTTTCATCCGTTCATTTGTTATTCTTCTCATTCAGTCATATTTTTTGTACTAATTGCCAGTGTTGGGGGTAATGCATTACAAGTAACTCAAGTTATGTAATCAGATTACTTCTGTTAGGTAAGTTACTTTGTTTTCCACTTGTTATTTGAGACCTCTTATTTCCATGATGAGTAATGCAAAAGTAATGCAAAAATAATGTAACGTATGAATGAATAAAGTAACGAATGAATGAATGAATAAAGTAACGCAATTAGTTACTTTTTTAAAGGAGTAACGCAATATTGTAATGCAAAAGTAACTTTCCCCAACACTGCTAATTGCCAATTTTGGTTCATATATCAAATTATTCCTCAACAACTCTTTTTCTTTCAAGGATTTGTTCACTTCCAGAATAAAAATTTCCTGATAATTTACTCACTTTCTTCGGTCGAAAGAAACAGACATGGTTCTTGAGGAAAACATTCCAGGATTTTTCTACATATTATGGACTTCAGTGGGGATCAACGGGTTGAAGGCCCAAACTGCAGTTTCAATGCAGCTTCAAGAGCTCTACACAATCCCAGCCAAGGAATATGGGTCTTGTCTTGCGAAACAATCAGTCATTTTCTAAAAAACAACAACAAAAAAATTATATACTTTTCAACCACAAATGCTTGTCTTACACCAAGTCGACCTCATGCATTACAGTGTCACATTGGAAAGGCCACACGTGATGTAGGCAGAAGTACCAACACAGTGTTTACAAAGCGAATGTGCACAGAAAGTCAAACGCCCTTTACAAAAAAAGGTAAAACAACCATGTCGGAAGATTTTGAAGTTGGAGGGAAAAAAATGAAAAATGAAAAAAAGAGTTTTCACCCTATCCTTACGTAATGCATAAAAATTGCTAGCGCAAGACAAACATTTGTGGTTAAAAAGTTTTTTTTTTTTTTTTTTTATAAAATAACAGATCGTTTCACTAGATAAACTCCTTATTCCTTGGCTAGGATCGTTTAGAGCCCTTTGAAGCTGCATTAAAACTGCAATTTGGACCTTCAACCAGTTGGCCACCGTTGAAGTCCACTACATGGAGAAAAATCCTGGAATGTTTTCCTCAAAAACCTCCATTTCTTTTCAACTGAAGAAAGAAATATACAAACATCTTGGATGACATTGGGGGTGAATAAATTCTCAGGGTTTTTTTTATTCTGGAAGTGAACTAATCCTTTAACAATTTTAACAACATCCAGAACTTTTTTTGTATTTAGCTTTTGTAATATTGGTAAATGTACGTCATCTAACTTGATACCAAAAAGTGTCTCAGTCTATTTAAATCAGTCATCTACTAATTGAGCTTTAGATATTCATAATTATTGTTATTATTCTCCTCTTGTGTCACGGAGCCTCTCGTTGAAACAAGCCCATTATCATGTGCGGGCGCTCACAGCATCATTCCTTTTTTAGGCTAAATTTGAGGGAATGCATCAGAGGCTGATTACCGAGGGATCTCTGTTATTCTGTCACAGCCTTTATGACTCACTAAAGAGTGAATCACGCGTCACATTAGAACTGCTCCTTCAGTGGATGCTTAACGGCTCCTCGCCTTAAAACTCCCAAGCACCCCATCAATTATTTCCTAAGCAGCCATACTGAAGACATCACTTAGAACAGTGTGAGGGGCCGCAACTGTCACCATCATGACAGATGCACTGGAAGCAGAAGGGTCCCTGCAGAATGCACTTTGGACCATTTGAGACATGCCACTTACGTGGGACGAAAGAAGAGAAAAGAATGAGGCTGTAACCCATCCTGAAGCGATGTTCCTTCAAGCTCTTTCAAGCTTTGTGTCAACACTAAGAGAAAAGGAGGTCAGAGTGGTCATTTTGCACATCTGTATTTTTGATTCCTGCAGCTGCACATAGATTGGGAATTAGAACACCAGGTTTGTTTCGTCCCAGTGTCTCTGGGGACATATGGGGGACAAGTGCCAAGTTCAAGGGTGCAATGTCAGTGGACAGAACTAGATTAATTTTGTCACATGCATCCATCCCCAAGGATCAAACCTAACACCTGATGACTGATGGCCCATTTCTTTTACTGTGAATTTACATGCGGACAAATAATTTAGCGATTACAGAATGATTGCAAACTAACTGTGCTTTATAAAAATTGTTTAACTGGTGTCAATAATTTATTTTCTTCTTAGTTTACATTAATGACTTTTGTGCTTCCTTTTCCTTGTGTGTAAAATATAATTGAATTTTTAATGCTATTTTATGTCCAACATTTCGAACGACTGAAAAAATCCTTGTGTCACTAATTATACAACCGGTACTTTGATGTCCACTAGTCATTAAAGACTCATTTGGGTCTGGAGAAAATTAATAGTGCATTAATCAATATGAACTAATTAGCTGATAACGTGTTAATTAAATCTCTTATTTAAAGTTCTGAGGCATGAAATGCTCATTCTAGCGTGCAAACCTCAGTTTTCAGGCAGCGTAAAAAAAGGCATGTCTAAGAGAGGAGGAGATTGTTTGAAGTGTTCTCTTCCTCTCATTTATTTGCGTAATGTTAAACACGCCGCTCGTTCCTCTGAAGTGCGTCGCCTGATTTCCTCAGCTCTGATCAATCATAGTGTGTTAGCAAAACAAAGTGGTAATAAATGAAGATTTGATCAGTCCTGCAGATGGGCATTTAAACCACCATATGCTTCCTGCTCCTTTTTGACACAGAGATCTAAACACATAGTGTTGAGCAGGATCAGGAATGGCAGAAAGCCAATACAAACTCATGTCTGGAGTCCCAGATCAGTGAGTTATTTTACTGTGGGCCATTATTGTTCCTTTATGTGAAATCAATAGGCCCCTGTAGAATAAAACGCTTGACCTGAAGATATGCTTTCTTTCGCGCTTCACTCTTTTAGGTGGTGGAGCATCGTAAGGCACGGGCGTTTACAGATCACTAAATCCTTTGTGTTCTTTGGTACTTATAAAATAAATACATTTAAATAAATAGAAATTCTACAAATCTTATTACCATACTATATTTACAGTATCATTTCACCTGTTTTCAGCGTTTGACAATTCCTACGAGGCATCATCAAGGTCCGGAGCCACAGATCAATACTTTTGATGGAAAGTTATAATCAGCCCTATTAAGTGACAAAGGTTCACTCTGTAACAGCTGGGCTGGCGAGAGACTGGAGCTTGTCTGACTAATGAATCGTGAAACAATCAGGCAGTAGCCATTTGTGTTTAGATCTGTAAATATGGCACGGAACAAGTGCCAGACCATTGCCGGAGCTCCAGCTGGGGCCACAGATGGTCTGGATTCAGAGCAGCGCAGGAGCCGTTAGCTCCTCCGTCCCACACTGCACCTCTGCTGTCGCTGAGTGACAACTTCACTTTCGCACTAACTTACCCGTTTGCCCTGCGTCGGGCGCCAAGCATTCTTAAAGTGGCTGACAGGTTCTCTGAGTGGGGGCTCCCCGAGCTGTGGCATTGGCCAGGGGAAGCAAGAAGAATGGAGGAGAGAGAAAGCGAAGGGTGAGAGAGGGAGAAAAGAGCACTGAGGAAGAGCAATGTGATCTTGCTATTTAAAGACATGATCACCTAATTAACCTTGTAGGGCAATGACTAATTCTGACACCTCACCCACTACAACCGTGGCAAGGTCTGCAATAAATCTCATTAAGTGGCTCTTTTTCAAATTCGTACGCCGAGGCCAGACGCAGGCTCGCTTGTGCTTTTATGTTATTTTTGCTATAGGTTTTTAAAATATGCGCTCTGATTATCAGCGCATCCGCGAAAACGGGCTCGTCGCTTGACTCCGTGCCTGACAGCTGAATAAATATACTGCAACATTAAAACAGACAAATAATGGCTCTTCTCAAAGGCTTCTTGACATTCATCTGTGCAAATGATAGAAAAGGAGACAGAATGCATTTAATCTGAGGGGCGAGGGAGACGTCCTTGAGGATAGAGCCATGAAAAGAGATGAAAGGTTTATTTAATCTATTTCCAAGGTAAATGATCCCGCGTCACAGCCCCTCTCTCCTGCGAGCCACTGATTTTGACTGAAAGCTGGGTCGTGCCATTACATCTTCTCAAACGATAACAGTAATGTTAAGATGACTATCTGAGCAGCATGTAATAGGTGTAATTCTTCTTTGGTTTGTTTCAATTTATGTTTTTCTTTTAAACTGTTTCCAAAACTTTGTTGTTAGCATTGCTGTATTTCAAACAATTTTGGAAATGTCTACAATGAGTTGATCTAATTACAAACAGGTTATATTCCACAGTACAACAGTGGAAAAAGCACCATGTTTTCCTGATGTTACAACCCTTTCTTTTATCTTAGCTTAATATGCAGAGACAACTATAATTTAGCCAAATGAGATGTTATTAACATAATACATTCCTTCACGCAACTACATAAGTCTAACACAGCAACACAGACACAACCAATGGCGTGATTTAGGGGCTACAACCAATGACGTGATTGACGTGATCTCTTTGTCAGGCCAATGTATGATAGAGGGCCTGTCCAGGAAACCTGTTTGAAAACACTGTAATAGTAATGCCACATCACATGCCAGTTATGCACTTTAGCTTTAATGCAAACACATAGCAGAATGGTAGTAGTTTAAAGAACTAGTTCACTTCCAGAACAACAATTTACAGATAATTTACTCACCCTCCTTGTCATCCAAGATTTTCACGTCTTTCTTTCTTCAGTCGTAAAGAAATTATGTTTCTTGAGGAAAACATTTCAGGATTTCTCTCCATATAGTGGGACTTCTATGGTGCAAAAACGCAAAATGCAGTTTCAATGCAGCTTCAAAGGGCTCTAAAGGATCCCAGCTGAGGAAGAAGGGTCTTATCTAGCAAAACGATTGGTTATTTCTAAAAAAAAATTACAATTTATATACTTTTTAACCTTATATGCTTGTCCTGTCTAGCTCTGTGACGCGCATGCGTACTCTGTGCTTTCAGGTTCAAGACAGGGTATGTTGAAAAAGTCCCATCTCATTTTCTCCTCCAACTTCAAAATCATCCTACATCACTGCAAAGTACAAACCCAGTGTTTACACAGTGAACATGCAAAGAAGATCAAACGGCCTTTACAAAAAAAGGTAAAACGGCGATGTATGATTTTGAAGTTGAAGGAGAAAACTAGATGGGAGTTTTTAAGCCTTACTGAATTGAACCGGACTGCACAGAGTACGCATGTGCGTCGCATAGCTACACAAGACAAGCGTTTGAGGTTAAAAAGTATATACTGTAAATTTTTTTTTAGAAAATAACCAATAGTTTCACTAGATAAGACCCTTTTTCCTTGGCTGGGACTGTTTAGAGCTGTTTGAAGCTGCATTTTGGAAGTTCAAACTCACTGGCACCACTGAAGTCCACTATATGGAAAAAAAACCTTAAATGTTTTCCTCAAGAAACATAATTTCTTTACGACTGAAGAAAGAAAGGAGGTGAGTAAATTATCTGTAAATTTTTGTTTTGGAAGGGAACTAATCCTTTAAGATGCTTATGAGTGTTTTTCATGTTATAAAACCTTGAACGAACACAGGGAAGCGGCAACATCCTGTTCACACACATACACACAGCTGCAGACGAGAGCAAGCATCAGGTGAAGATGAAAGGCTATATTTATTGGCATCTAAATGAATATGACCAGGTCAGGCGGCGCCTTCAGCCCATATCAGTAATAATAGAGAGTCGGGCCGTCGTCCTTGCCTTTTCCACTCTCTCTCCAAAGCTCAATGAATACCAAACCTGGTCAGTGGAACTTTTCGCAACGTTAACTGTCATGACCCTGCACGGCCAGGCAAAACGGCTTAACTAAGCTGTCAGCTCTAATCAAGCCAATAAAAGGATCAGATAAATGTTTATTACATTGTGGGAAAAGATCATTTCTATACTGAAATTGAGGATGACCTTTCCAGATAATTCCTAGTTGGCTTTTTTAAATGGTGGATAAATCACCGTCCCTTTGTTTGAGGCTGATGTGGTGGAACCTCGCTGACGGAGGGTATAAAACATTGTAGCCGGTACTTGCTCTAATCCGAGGCCCAATTTAGTCATACAATCAAAACTGTTATCTCAGCAAAGTTAATGGTGAGTCAGGGACACATTACATATACAGTAGGTCACTCTGTGCAGTGTAGCTTGTACTGTAGCTGAGCTGCTACTTCAGGAGATTGGACTGGATCCCCAGGCAATAGCAACATCTGATTAACTGATATGTACCTTGTGAACAAAAATGTTAAAGGGAGAGTTCACCCAAAAATGAGAATTCTGTCATTCATTACTCACCCTCATGTCGTTCCAAACCCGTTCCAAATATTTTAGATGAAATCTGAGAGCTTTCTGACCCTGCACAGACAGCAATGCAACTGACACATTCAAGGCCCAGAAAGGTAGTAAGGAAATAATTAAAATAGTCCATGTGACATCAGTAGTTCATCCATAATGTTATGAAGTTACGAGAACAATTTTTAAGCGGAAAGAGAACAAAAATAATGACTTTATTCAAAAATGTCTTTTCTTCCATGTGTTCATGAGAGTACCGTGATGCATGAAGACACGGAAGAGAAGAAATTGACCCTTCGCAAACAGCTTGATTGACAGGCGATCTGACCAATCATAACGCAGAATCCATCATTCTGTCCGACAAACAAACCAGGAAAGTAGATTAACTTAAGTGGACTTAAACTTGAAACGCTGTGTGTATTGACGTCTTTCTGTGGTTTAAATAAAATATGTTTTGATGTTCATTCATGGTTTTTTTTGTGCTTTACGCAAAGAAGACGATTGGTTCACGTGTCTAATAAAGCAATACAGTGATCTGTCACAACACACTGAAGAGCCACAAAATGGTATTTATTGTTGGAATTTCTTTAAAAAATTACAAAATTTTAAAGCTGAGACCTTGTTTCATACCAGAAGTAAGCTGCTGTCTTGTCTGTTGGTGTGCTGTCAGTTTCCTCTTTGCTCTGCGATCTATTTTTTACTGCGTGAGAACAAGATGTGTAGTGTGAAAGGGAATTATTTGTTGGACATAGAAACAGTAACTAAGGAGGGCGAGGTTTTGTGAAGGGGCCATTTGTCAAAAAAATTGTTTTTTTTTTTTTCTTTGTGCACCAAAAGTATTCTTGTAGATTCATTAACATTAAGGTTGAACCACTAATGTCACATGGACTATTTTAACAATGTCCTTACTACCTTTCCGGTCCTTGAACGTGTCAGTTGCGCTGCTGTCTATGCAGGGTCAGAAAGCTCCTGGATTTCATCAAAAATATCTTAAAGGTTTGGAACAACATGAGGGTGAGTAATTAATGACAAAATTTTCTTTTTGGGGTGAACTTTCCCATTAACTAGTATGGCTTTTATACTGTACTTTCATATTTGGCACTTTCCACTAATAGAGGACAGAACAGAAATAATAAATAAATAAATAAATAAGATTTTTCTACAAATGTACAGTAAACAGAAAAGCTTTATCTTCAGGAAATTTTGACTGTCAACCTTAGGAGACTAAATATGTACTGTTTTTTAATAATTATTCTATATTTAAAACCCTGATTTGTGTGATTTTATTTTTCTAGCAATACACATTAAATAAATATTAGCATTACATTTTTAGAATTATTAGAATTAAAATATAAAGAATTTTGACAGCCAGTAGTACTGTACTGTAACAACTCGATTGTTTTGGCGCTCCCGGAGTATTTCTTTTTTCCTAACAATAACTTGGATAACAGAGTTAAATAGTTCATCATTATAATTTGTGTAAAATGAAATTAATTAATTATACTATAAAAATGTATCTAGTAGTTCTCACACTAAAAATGTTGTTTAAAAATATGAAATAAAAAAAAAGTAAAATGTAAAAAAAAAAAAAAAATGCAAAGAGCAATGAGACACAGAAGTGTACTCAAATCATGAAAAGTGACATTTATTTTATAGCGACTTTAAACTGGGACACTGCATATAGATATTGTCTAAAATCAGTGACAAAGGAAAACTAAAAACTAAATCCAGAATGTGAGGAAGAGGGACTTGATTGTGTCACACAGACCATTAGATGTGTTCAGTGGCCTGTGAGATGTTGTATCACTTTAATTAGTAGGAGACTGAAGGGCATGCTGATGTGGGATGATGCAGAGAGCTTGATTGTGTTTAGTCGCACCTCACAGCAGGAATTCTCCTCCAAGTGGCTTTTGTCAAGCTTGAATTGCTCTCTGGCCACAAGGTGAAGTGATCTGAAATGAGATCTAGTGAGTCTGTGTTTGTCAAGATGTCAGTTTCCCTATATATAAAAAAATAATCCTGTCACAGAGACACATTATCAATGCTGGAGATTGTTTTTTTTTTTTGTTTTTTTTTTTAAACATAAAACATGATACATTTTTCCTAATTTTTTGATAAATTCCAAATAACCGCATTTATTTGAAATAGAAATCTTTTGTAACATGATTTATTTATTGTCACTTTTGATTAATGTGTCCTCGCTGAATTTCTTTCTTTCTGCCAAACCTTTGTAAGAGCTGTATCACAGTTTCCACAAAACTATTAAGCAGCAAAAACTATTTTCAACATTGATAAAAGTAAGAAATATTTCTCGAGCAGCAAATCAGCACATTAGAATGATTTCTGTGACACTGTAGACTGAAATACATTTTTTTTATATAGAAAGCAGTTCTTTTAAATTGTAATATTTCTTAATTATTTAAGTGTATAATGTATTAGTAAAAGGTCAAAAAACCCTTTTCACCAAATTCATTGATTTCTGAATTCATGTAATTCTAACTAGCAATATGCAATGACTAAATATGTTGGTTTGGGTGTCTTATTTATTAGATTATATAATATTCAAACACTTGCACTGAAGACCTTGACTGTATAATGGTCGATATCATGTTTAATGTGTTTCTAGTAAAGTGCCACGAACCTCCATGCAGAGACAAGCGTGCTCCCAATACATATATATTTATATTACAGCTCACATATGCGATAGATACCGCATGCTGAAATGGAAACACATTATCTGAGAACACGCTCTATAGCAAGCCGTCTGTAATAGGGAAGGGAAAATAAAGACTTATGGAAAATCAAATGAGGTATGAACTGCCATAAGCACAAAGAAAATGATTCCCTTTGGAAAATCGTATATTTGCAGAAGATAATTTCTTCTGTGTCTCAATGCACTTGACCCTCTGTGATTATCTCCTCTATGCTTGAACTCTCCTTGAACTTAGAATAACCATCACACAAGTGGGATATGGCCATCTCCTTTGCATCTGGTTATTCTAGCTCCAATTTGCTGCCTAATACAGCAATTACCTTGATCTATGGCTGAAGTCACCCTTTCATGTATTAGTATTGGAATCAGCACATTTACTGAAAGAAGCACCTGACTGTGACCCTGCTTTTGCTTTTTAATGTCCTGATTAATTTGAATAGTAATTAATTGACTTTCCAGGTCGGACACTTCAAGTGGACAACCCCTGACGCTTAATCTTCTCATGTGGAAAAAGGAGTTTTGTGAGGGATGACAAGCCCATAATGTTCTCAGGTTCATCACAAATCTAGTATATGCTGATTTAATAGTACACGAGAACGTGAGAGGCCATGTAAGAGAACATAAAATGACTAAAAAGTTATTAAAATAATTGGACTTTAAAGGATTAGTTCATTCCAGAATTCAAATTTTTTTGATAATTTACTCACACCCCTGTCATCTAAGATGTTCATGTCTTTCTTTCTTCAGCTGAAAAGAAATTACATTCCAGGATTTTTCTCCATATAGTGGACTTCAATGAAGATCAGTTTCAGTGCAGCTTCAAAGGGCTTTACTTGATCCCAGCCGAAGAATAAGGGTCTTATGTAGCGAAACAATTGGCAGTGTTGCCAGGTTTTCACAACAAAACCCACCCAATTGCTACTCAAAACTAGTCCAAAAGTAGCCCAATCGTGTTTTGACGGGGGTACCCCATTAAAAATCACATTCCGGGGGGCAATACACATATTTTTGTCAGCGTTCCGCTGGTAAAATTTGCATTCTGGGGCTAAATATTACATTATTGGGGTCGCTTCAACCCGTGGATATGAAAAACAACCCACGGCAACAGTGTTAAAGTAGCCTAATTCCGTGGGAAAACCCCAGACTTGGCAACACTCAAGATCGGTCACACAAAAAAAAATCATGTTTTTAATTATGTTACCAAGTTTTTATTGTGTTTTATTGTGTTAGTTGGCTGTATTTTATTTATTTTTTTGTTATTTTTACTTAATCAAAATAACCCAAATGCAGTTTAAATGAAATTAATTGGAATGCACAATGAAAAAACATGATTTTTGAAAATGGTTAAAAACGGAGTTATCTGTTTTTGCAGATGAACTCTTCAATTATATACATATCAATTTTATAACCACAAATGCTCATCTTGCACTAGCTTGACTTCATGCATTACATAGTCACATTGGAAAGGTCATGTAGGTGGAAATACCGACCCAGCGTTTACAAAGTGAATATGCAAAAAAAAAAAAAAAAATTCCCTTTGCAAAAAAGGTAAAACAACAATTTTGAAGTTTTTTGCCCTACCCGACCTTTTTGAACCAAAGTACACAGACATTTTCAATGTCATTAAGAGCTAGTGCAAGATGAGCATTTGTGGTAAAAAAGTATATAAATTTCTATTGTTTGTAGAAATTGATGATCGTTTTGCTAGATATTCTTTGGCTGGGATTGTGTAGAGTCCTCTGAAGCTGCATTGAAACTGCATTTTGGACCTTCAACCCGTTGATCTCCTTTGAAATCCACTATATGGAGAAAAATCCTTAAATGTTTTCCTTAAAAACCTTAATTTCTTTGCATCTGAAGAAAGAAAGACATGAACGTCTTGGATGACATGGGGGTCAGTTAAATATCAGGAAATTTTAATTCAGGAGTGAACTAATTCTTTAATGTTTCCAAGTAAGTAAATAAACAAATAAAAAGAAAAAGATTTTAGGAGACCCAATATTCTCACAAGAGAAACTAGAATAGCATTTAAACAGTTAAAAAAAAAAAAAAAACAAGAAAAGAAAAGAAACAATTATTTGGGGTTTTTAAAATGTTGGGTTATAAAATTAATTTATATCACACATCTATAGAATTTTAATGTATACATTCATGTATCTCTAAACTGTCCAGCAATAAAAGAGCAAAGAGCAAAATACAGAAAATAAGAAAGAAAATGAGAAGCTGTGTACTAATAATGTCCTCATACATGAAAGACAGCGAGAAATTAAAAAGAGAGAGACAAACACTGAGAGAGCATACAGATTCAGTTTCACCAGGAGATGAAAAAACAGATGGCCACCCTCAGCAAGACATGAACAGAGGAGATTTGAAAACATCTTGGGCCCCAGCAGCTAGTAGGTTCCCAGTCTGCAGAGCTTCCACAAGGGCAAGTAGAACAATCACAAATAGCAGAGTTTTGCTGCATAAATAGCCTTTAGACAAAGAACCTAAACTCCAAAATGCATAAACCATGGTTACTCAGTGAGCTGTTCCACAATAAGATGGAAAATGTTTAGTTATTTACATAGTTTAGGTGGTGTTGTAAACACGGTGGCTTTTGAAACATATTTATATGTAAACAAAAGATGTCAAATCAGTACGGAAGGGAATATAACAGAAAATGACTGCAAGTTTGTGCTTGTAAAAAATACCTTCTGCCTTCATCCACCCATGCTTTTTTTTGACAGGAAAAGTAACTTTGGGTTAACTGAGGTCGTAAACACTCTTTAGAGTAATAAAATGAAACTCTATAGAAGTGAAATGCAGAAAAGAGAATTTTAACATAAGACATATTATAAATGTGAAGAAATAGCCGTTTCATAAAGCTGAACAGAATGAGTCTTTCTTCAGTGTCCGTCCCACATATTGCTGGGATGTTTAGACCATGTTTTACCAATCATAGCCTGCACCTCCAGGGGGAGGGATGAAATTCAGTGTCAGCAATAACACAAAGGACCTTGGTTTAACATTTCGCCCAAGCCATGTCCCCACTTACAGCCTAAAGCTTGCACTTGCTATTCTGGCAAGCTGCTTTAGTCCACAGACTGACAATCTCTCCTCCGGCAGTGCTTGACCATCTGAGACTCAAGCTCACTAGCGCGCACACACACACACACACACACACACATACTCTGCCTCTCACAATGGCTTATTTTCATTCATGCTTTAATTAATAGTTGTTGTCAACATAATTTTTCAGTTTAAATTTTAATATGGACAAAACAAGAAATTACATTTGGATCAGATCACATTATAAGTTGCTGCACAGAACATACTCATTTCAAAATGAATTCAGCTATATTCAACGTAAGCGCTGTCAAACACACACATGCAAACATTTGCTTTGTCTCTTTTTGCAGCTCGCCGGTCCAGCAGATCTGCGCATATAAACACCCACACATTTCTCCCGCTTTTTCCACAGCTCTTCACAAGCAAACTGTTCGAGCCTCTTGCCTGCCAGCCAGTCAAGATGGCCCCCCAACCCTGCAGCCAATCCCACGGTCTGGCACGCAGAAGAAAACCGCAGGCCAGCTGATCCTCTCCCCGGCTACCTTCATCTGCTCCTTTGGAAACTTTTGGACATGCATGAATTTTCGAGAGCTTCATGGTCTACTGGGCCGCAGCGTTTCAGGAAAGAAGGAATGGGGAGAAAGCCCTTGAGTCATATACAGGCTTCAGAAATCTGTTACTTGATAACCCTGCTACAACAGATCAGCGCTTGTACAAAAGGCAGTAGCTACGGCTTGAAATGAGGGAAGAGGCCACGGTTAAGGAGCGTTTGGCAGCTAGCACTTGTTTTATTGTCTGTCGCAGGCTGTGGTTGGAGATTTCACGCGATTTAGCCCCAGTCGGCAGGGCAAACGTGGTCCCGGCAAGATGTTATCGCGAGTGTAAACAACTAGCTCTTATTAGCAAATCATTTTTTTTTCTTACATTTAATTAAAGGAGAAGTTCACTTCCAGAACAAAATTTACAGATAATTTACTCACCCCCTTGTCATCCAAGAATGTTTGTGTCTTTCTTTCTTCAGTCGTAAAGAAATTATGTTTCTTGAGGAAAACATTTCAGGAATTATCTCCATATAGTGGACTTCTATGGTGCCCCCAAGTTTGAACTTCCAAAATGCAGTTTAAATGCAGCTTCAAATGGCTCTAAACGCTTATTTCCTAAACAAATTGATGATTTATATACTTTTTAACCTCAAGTGCTCTTCTCGTCTATTCTCTGCGATGCGCATGCAGTCTTTGTAATCTGTGTCAATACAGTTAGGGTATGTCGAAAAACTCCCATCTCATTTTCTCCTCCAACTTTAAAATCATCCTACATCATTGTTTTACCTTTTTTTTGTAAAGGGCGTTTGATCTTCTTTGAATGTTTACTTTGTAAACACTGGGTTGGTGCTTCTGCAGTGATGTAGGACGATTTTGAAGTTGGAGGAGAAAATTAGATGGGAGTTTTTCGACATACCCTAACTGTATTGACCTGGATTACACAGGACAAGATGAGCGTTTGAGGTTAAAAAGTATATAAATTGTCAATTTGTTTCGAAAATGGCTGATTGTTTTGCTAGATAAGACCCTTCTTCCTCGGCTGGGATCATTTAGAGCCATTTGAAGCTGCATTTAAACTGCATTTTGGAAGTTCAAACTTGGGGGCACCATTGAAGTCCACTATATGGAGAACATTCCTAAAATGTTTTCCTCAAAAAAACATAATTTCCTATAGACTGAAGAAAGACATGAACATCTTGGATGCTTATCTTTCTACCTCATTTGCAGCCTTGCTACCTCACGGCTAGCACGCTAATGACTGAAACCTCCAACCTCCCCTTCCTAGAAAGAGGAATAACTGGCTGTGTGCAAATAGATTATGATGAACTGCTTGAACTGCAATTAAGGCAGAAGGAAGGGAAGGAGACGACAGCAGTTTAGACAACAATTTGGGCGACTGCAGCTGCAGCTGCTCTGCGGTTTAATGCAGTAATTGATAGACTCTGCCTGTCACTAGAGGGATCAGAATGAAAACTTAAATTACCATCATTAGGGCTCTCCTAATTGCTGCATCCCATGCAAAGCCTGTTTTTGTTTGTTATTATGAAATGACTCTTCTGTTATCTAATTTGTTCGGGCAGATCTTCCCTTCCTTTGATACGGAAACAAATTAGAATTTGGATTTGGCGCTCGACGGTACATCCAGACAGGGACCGCTTTCCGAATCGTGGTCGTAATATGAACATAATCACCGCTAAGCATTATTTCATTAAACAGGTGCGCTGATTATGCATCTTAAAGTGTTTGTTTGCAAATTTGCATCAATCAAATGGATCCATTGAGAGCATCTTGATCTATTTACTGATTATACGATTGCAAACTCAACAGAGGCACAATCATCAATTTATTCTCACGTGCAATGCAACATCTCATTATTCTAGCATTGTTACGATACATTGAATGTCGTGGGTGTGATTGGATTTCTAGCACTGTATATAAATCCATTCATTCAAGGACATGTCAGTGTGATTTCTTTGTATGTGTGTGTGTGGGGCCAGTGTTTCTCATTGCCCCCAGCTCTGTCTCATTAAGAGGTCAAATATAAAGTACAAAGGTAAAAAAAAAAAAAATGCTGAGACTACACATGGTGTAATGCACTCACTAAGACTGACAAGGTCTCTGGGTGCTGGGAAGATCTTTGCCCTTGTACTGAATCACCATTCCCCATGAACCAACACACGAAAAACTGTAGAGCAACACAAAGGATAAATTGTATTGTGCCTCTAACCGAAACTGTACATGTACACCCACCAGCGACATTCAGAGATCAGTGCCAATAATCAAGTATTAATGATTATTAAATGTGCATATGCTGGAGTTGGGTAATTGGAAGGTTAATCGACGGGCGACGTCAGTAGAGTCACATTTATCAGTTTCTATTTATCTCTTCTGGGGAGGTGGCAGGTTTACAGTAAATACCTTCTGTCCCCCTAATTTCCTAATGATGGGGATAATGATGGAGAATGGAGCAGCCATTAGCAGGGACAGGCTCTGTGCATCACTCTGTCAGCTCTGTCTCTCCGAGGCCCACGATGAGAAGTGATGAGACCCAGCTTCTTCAAAACCCACCCAATGGATAATCATCCACATAAAACTGCATAGCTCTGAAACAAAAAGACTAGTCGCTTGATAAAGGCTGGGTGATAAACTTCACTCTCCTGATATACATCTACTGTAATTATACAAAAGTAAAAGTTTTTCTAATATAATCGATTGAGTTGTGTTCCAAGAGAGCTCATATTTAGTCCAGCAGCACGACTTTTCATTTGTATCATTCCAGACAGAGTCCAGACAGTGTCAGTCTGTGCATTGGTAGTGAGGATTTTTCAATGACTGTTTTTGCAGGTTACACTGACATGTTATTAAGTGGGGAGGCATTAATTAGTTCACTCACCATCCAAAATTGCATACCACTATATGGTAGGTGTGAGAAAGAGTAGCATGTCCAAATTCACAGTGTTTACAGGGGTCCTGAACTGCCTTTGGTTTTTTATTTTGTACTGTTTTCTGAGGTCCACTTATCATGTTCTCAAGATTTTTACATCAAAAAACATAATTTAGTAATAGGCTATTTTCTGTCCTGTTTTTAAACCCCCTCAGCAGTCTGTTTGATTAGGCATGGCAGATTGTAGAGAGTAAACGCCCACTGCTATGATTGGCTAATAATTCCTCATAAATGGACGCTGCTGTGATTTAGGTTTATAACGCATAAATAACTCAATACATATCAAACAATCTGTAAGAAGATACAAAGCAATAGTGATCATGTAATGAAAACAGTTACACTTTTGTTGCAACTTTGTTGAATATAGTCAGCACATCATCGTCTTTTAGTTTCAGTCTTTTTGAAAATCAAAAATGTGTCGCTCTGATCTAACCTTGGCTCCCTAAGATAAGGGAATGAGCAGTGTTGCATTGCTGACGCTATGGGTAATTGTAAACAAATCCATGGTAAAATAAAGTAAATAAAGGACCAAGTTCTTACTGATGTGATCTGGAGCTTCATTAAAAATAAAGTTCATCCACTCTTTCCTAATATTGGGATCAGAAGGAAGTTTTTTTCCACAAATTGGCACAGCAGAGCATCTTGTTGTCTTCAGAGCCATCTTTATCATTTGGTTTCTGCTTAGACCTACACATTTGCCTCTCTGGTAAACACTATGCATGAATTGGTGGGCGGGGACGATCTTCTTCTGCGGAGGTGGTGCTTATCCACACTATTACATCATAGAGTAGAACATTCAAAAAGCTGTTGTTTTGGCAGACTGCCTTTAAAATAAGCTGTTTTTAGACTAATGACAACATTTTGAGTTCTCAAACTTACAGGGTGTTTTTTTATTGTAGTACAATGACCTCTTATATGTCAAAAAATCAAGGCAATTTTGTTTTTTTCAGCTTATGACCCCTTTAATAATCAGTAGGCGTAAAGGGAATATGCAGTTTCAGACACAGCCACGTCTTTACGAGTGAGTCATTTAATCATTCATTCAATTGACTGGTTTAAAGATACAGATTCTTTCAGGAATGCCACTACATTGTGCCCAGACACAACCAAACTTTTTTGCATTATTTCATTAAACAGGTGTGGTAATTAAGCAAGTGTTTATTTGCATCAGTCAAAATGGAACTAAGCTGTCAGAGAAAAATTAAAGCAATTAATTTCTTTAATGTAAGTTACTCAACATAAAAAATATTAACTTTAATGTAAAGTATCACACTCAGTCATGCTGTTGGCAAGAGCATTATACAGCTGGTTACAGTCTATTATTTCCCTTTCACACTTTTTTTTCCCCTGGACTCTGGATCTGCTAACATCTCTATAACTTTTCTCTTTTTTTTGCATCTACAGTACTGATCACTTTCTTGCTGCCTTCTCTATTTCTGTGCGTTTGTCTGGCGCTCTCTTTAATTAGTAGTCAGCACCACATGTACTGCTTTCAGTCTTGCAGAACATGTTACAATTAGAGTTAATAGGAATTCTGGCCTCTTTTCCAAAAGATTGATTTGAAGACAGTCATATCAGAAGACCTTCCTTTTATTATCATTTACATTTATGTATTTGGAAGACACTTTTATCCAAAGCGACTTTCATATCAGCTTGTGCTTTCTCTAGGAATCAAACCCATTCATGTTGTAAGCACCATGCTCTAGGTATGAAAGCATAAACAAAAAACTAAGCATATGTATTTCTTCAGTGTTTCTTCACTGACTGACTAGGCTACAGTTTTAGATAAAACCGTCGTGCCATGTGTGCTTTGGGTTATCAATATAAATATATACGTCATTCGCACTAACAGATCTGCCAAATAGCCAGACAGTGCTAGTCATAATGGGGTTTCTACTTTTTTCTTGTATGTTCGTTTTGCACACTGGCAAAGGAACTAGTTTGTAGAAGGTTTTGCTAGGATTGACGCTGTACAGGACCATTTTTTCCTTCAGTGAAATACTGCTTTAAAATATAAGTGCATGAGGTGCTATCCCCCATGTCAGTGTTTATTTGCAGCTGGAAGGCTGCAGAAGTACTCTTAATTGTGCCAACATGAAAAAGTGTGAGGATACAATTCTCTATGAGCTTGATATCCATGTTTTCAGCCCTAGTCCTGCACTACACTACCCACCACAGCAAACCATGTCTAAACGCCACACAAGAATGTGTTCTATGAATGTTGCTTTTGGCCAAATGTGACTGCTGACACTGTGAAGCTGTCATGATGATTTTCTTCCCTTCCATCGGCCTTGCGTAGGTCTCACACCTGACCGTTTTGACCAGCTGTGATTGACATTTCAGCCTCCTGGAAACACCTAGGGATCATGGCATCTCGTGCCATGAAGATGAAGATAGCTAGTGAGAAACTGTAGCTTTAATCCTCAGGCTTTGGCTCAACCTACAAGATCTGTCTCAGACTGGGCTCTGTCTTGTCAGTGCAGTAACGAGATCCTGAGTGACTTAAGTCCTCTGGTGATGTCAGACCTCAAGCTAAAGAACTGTGTCTTACTGATTGTCTCAGTGATCTCTGGCCACCGTAGCAGAACTTCAGCATTCTGCTGAGAGACAAACAGAAGACTAGAGCTGATGTATTCAACTGTATTCAGTCTCCTGCTTTCTTTCGCTTATAATTTATACTGTTATATGTGGAAGCTCATATTTTCTTTGTTATGAGTCATATTTAGAGTCATATACAGTAATTTGTAGGCCTGGGTTTTGGCAAAAATTTCACGATTTGATTATATAACGACACATAAGCTTACAGTTTGATCCAATTTACGATTCAATGTTGATTATTTTGGATATATATCAGGTACATTACATGCCAAATTTTCTCAAGGGAAAAAAAATCTCTCAAGTAATGCTGTAAAATATACATGAGAGTCAGTTGTACTACATTATTATAATATTGAAGGTTAAAATAAACTTATTTGTAGACAAATGCTAAAATGGCACTCAATGACATTTTTACAACAAATGTTACAATTAGATAATTATATTTCTACTACAATTCATTTTTTTACTGTAAACATTTAAAAGGTGGCTATCATAAAAACCTGTTGGATTCATTCAAACAAATAAAAAAAAAATGTTTTAGAGTAAATTATAATGAATATGTTATATGCTGCATATATTAGGCAAAATGCTTCTCCCTAGAGTTCATTTTTCTGGCTGACTAATGATTTTCATGGTCACAGAACATGTTTTTTTCTGAGGTAAATGTGACGTTACGTGACATTGTTTACAAGCTGTTGTACTGACGTCTTTGCGTGGTTGAAACACTGATTGATTGATTACATCAGACAGAATACGGATTTCAGTAAGTTGTACTCTTTCTTTTAACCCTCAGATGTTTATTTGTGTTTATTTTGTGCTAAAAACTGGTATTAAAGCGGAGGAGATGATCAGTTCACTTCTCTTGAACTGAGGCACTACAGCAATCTCTCACATTAAACAGCGCCAAAACGGCATTTATTTTTTGAATACTGTAATAAAATGGACAGAATTTGAAATCTGAGACTTTGTTTTATATCAAAAGTAACAAAGCACAAATTTTTATTGCGATTTATTGAATGGGATGTGCGCTACAGTGTTTCAATCATTAACTGAAAACAGGCTAGACTAATCGATTCTTGAAATTTAAGTCAATATCATTTCGTATAAATGAGAATCAATTAAAAATTGAGATTTTTTTTACACAGCCCTAGTAATTTGTTTACATTATCCACACTGAAATAAGTGCTTTAAATTTACGTAATTTAATCATGTACATCAGTTCCACATGAATCAATTATTTCTCTCTGTTTGGTTTTATAATTATTTGTGAGAAGCATAATTTACTAACATTTATCAACATCATGTAATATCATTAATATAAAATTAATTATCAATAATCTCCAGCAGTGATTGCTCCAATCTTTAGTGTCACGTGATTCAATCCTTCTAATATGCTGATTTTTTTGCTTAAGAAAAAATTCTTATTATTATCAATGTCAAAAACAAGTACAAAATTTTTGTGGAAACCATGATACACACACACACACACACACACATATATATATATATATATATACGCTAGATAGATAGATAGATAGATAGACAGATAGATAGATAGATAGATAGATAGATATGCTGGGAACTACAAATCCCCCACCTAGTTTCAGTGAACTGCATGTAGTTAAATTAAATTGCAACAAATTCAACAAAGATCTAGGATGATTACATTAGCTCATTTTAATTAATTAAATAGAACAACCAGCAGAAATCTTTTCTCAGCGCATGTGTGATTCGGTGGATATGAGCCAAAGTCTGTAAACGTAAAGCAATTATAAGTTTAAAAGCATATTTTGAAAAGCTCAAAGCTTGCTGATATGAATGAGGGAATTTAATGATCTGTTTACTCTTGTCTTACAGATGTTCACAGCGCCGCACTGACTTTTGATTTAGTGAGCACTCTCCCACTCACAGAGGCACATGCATCTTACTTTAATCAAGAACGTCCTTTCCATTCTCCCACCCCATCCTCCTCATCTCAGCAACGCTCACTCTGTTTTTCCCTACAACTCAAATTAACTGCAGAAATATAATCAGTTTTCTGACAGATTATATACTTTATGGGTGACGGGTTAGGTAGATATTTGAAAAATTGAGCATTCAAAGCAAAGCTCAATAGACCGTGTAAAAGCCCTTAGTGAGAGGGATTCAATATATGTAAAAACAGTCAGATACTCTCTTGAGGGGAAACCAAGGAGTCGTTTAGCGCAAGATTTCTGCTCTTTGAACTCAAACCTTGTATGTCTTTATTGGGAGTGCCGCTTGAGCGCTAAATCGAGTGATATGAATTTATTCTCCAGCAAAAGGCTCCAGCTCAGTGAATTTTTGGTAGCATCATATGGTTGGCTACATTATGTTTTGTGTACAAATGAGCACAGCTTACAGATCAAATAAAGAAGATGTGTTTTCTAACCAACCCAAATAAAGCATGCAGATTCAGGGAACAGGATATTAAAGGATTAGTTCACTTCCAGAATAAAAATTTCCTGATAATTTACTCACCCCCATGTTATCCAAGATGTTCATGTCTTTCTTCTGTCGAAAAGAAATTAAAGTTTTTGAGGAAAACATTCCAGGATTTTTCTCCATATAGTGGACTTCAATGGGGATCAGTAGGCTGAAGGTCCAAATTGCAGTTTCAATGCAGCTACATGATCCCAGCTGAGGAATAAGGGTCTTAGGTAGCGAAACGATCAGTAATTTTCTAAAAAAAAATAAGCTTTTATAAACTTTTTAACCACAAATTCTCATCTTGCACTACGCATCCATGACTTCACACATTACGTAGTCATGTTGGAAAGGTCACACGCAGTTAGTTATTCATCTGTGTACCTTGGTTCAACATGTAGGGTAGGGCAGAAAACTCATCTCATTTTCTTCTCGAACTTAAAAACTGTCCAACATCGTTGTTTTATCTTTCGTAAAGGGCGTTTGACTTTATTTGCATGTTCACTACATCAAAATTTGTATTTTTTTTTACTAAAGACCCTTATTCCTCGACTAAGCCCTTTCAAGTAAGTTTGGACCTTCAACCCATTGATCCCCATAAGAATCCTGTAATTTTTTTCTAAAAAAACTTAATTTCCTTGCATTTTGGCTGCAAACTGATTTATTTAGCATGTATTTATAATTACAAATTACATTTAAATATATTTTACATTTGGATATAAAAATTTGGAGGCATAGCAAGATAACAAGTCAGTTTGCTGTCTAAAACTAAAACATATTAATCTAAAACCCAACTTTTGGTTTCAAACTGCAATTTTATGTGGTTGTATGTAGCTAGGGTGAGTCCGTGATTCTGCTCAACCATCACCAGAGGGCTTGAAGACACAGGTTCCACAGATTAAGTCGAGGGAGTTCTCTTGACCTTTCCATCAAATGCCACGCAGTTTGAGGTGTACAAGCATAATTAAACGCCACAGTTTTGCCGCCGTCTCATCTTAGCGTGCCAATCGCGCACCCCATCACTGCTGTTCATTAGCCAAGTTTAAGATGTTGGGGCCATAGGTTAATGACAGCAACCACCGAGGCCTGAATAATATTGTTTATCTTCTCTTTTGCTTTTTTTCATGCTGCATGTTCACAACTGTTGCAGTTGCTTCCAACAACATCGGTAATGAGGAGATGTTGACGTTGGGTCTTGTTAGTTGTGTACATTGTCAGGAAAATTAAGCTCTCTCCAGGCTAACGTAGCTCGCGATTTGCAGTGACATTTAGCCATTAGCTCCATGCTGAATTGGACAAACGAACAAAAGCAGAAGCACAAAACGCAAATCATATCCAATTAAGCGAGGCATGAAACGGTGAAACCCTAGCAGGAGATTTTACAGGCAGTGCACGAGGAAAGGTCAAGCTCTGACAGAACAGGGCACAGTTAGACGACTGATTACGACTAACGAGCCCTTTGCTTTAGTCAGAATTAGCTGCATTACACAAAGATACCCCCCCCCACCCCCAAAGTCAATACAGCACCCACACAATTTTTTCAATAATATATCTAGTCTAATTTAACTATAAATCTTTTCATAACAAAAGCAAAATGTTTACTTGTTCATGAAAAATTGTTCATAAAAAATATATGATTTTTGGCCTTAATAGGGATTATTTACTCACCTTCATGTCATGTAAATCTGTATCTTTAATATTTATGGAACACAATAAAGATATTTTGAACAATGTTGATAACCAAACAGTTTTGGTTACCACTGACTTCCATTGTATTTTTTATACATTCTATACAATGGTAATCAGTGGGATCTGAATTGTCTGGTCACCAAACTGTGATAGCAAAAACTGTCTGGTTCTTTTATGTTCTGCAAAAGAAAGAAAACAGGTATGAAACAACATACCTATGTATGGACAAAAAACACAGTGGAAGTCAGTATAATATTTGAAAATATCTTCATGGAACATGATCTTTACTTAATATCCTAATGATAAAAATCAATAATTTTGACCCATACAATGTATTTTTGGCTATTGCTACAAATATAAGATTGGTTTTGTGGTTCAGGGTCACAAAAGATCTCCCCCCATATACTAAAGTATCAATAAATAAAATGTTCCAATTTCAAATAAACAACATACTGACAATCCATATACTGACAATCTCATCTGTAAAAAAAAGTGTGTGGTGTTCCTTTGACTGGTCCCCTGAGCTTGTGCACATTTCAGGGGGTAAAGCAGCTGGGACCTCTCCCCCCAGATGCTCCAACGTGACTCTATCCGTGTGTGTTTATGGAGTAGAAGAGTCGAGATTGCCTGTGACAGTGGCGAAATGAGGCTAACAAACAGTCTAATGAGGATGTGCCAGCAACACGCCTCCATTTGTGCATGTGTGTGCTTAGAGGGTATATATGCCCTCCCTTCTGCAATAATCCATTTAATGGGACTGTGTGCGTAGAGATGCTCAGAGTTGGTTTCATCATGGAAGGGAGTGAGGGTGTGAAAAATCCAACAAGCCTTAAGGTGACCCAAAAATGAAAACTCTCCAGCATCCCTACAGCCCAGCACAGGGATAAGAGGTTTGACTTACTGTCTTGTGTGGAACACAAATAAAGATTTTTTTGTGTCCATACAGTAGCCCCTTTCACACAAACAGTCTTTACTGGTAAATTACAGGTAAATTTCTGTTAAGAGATCATGTGTGAACAGGACCTTTCCAAAGATACCAATAAATTTGTTATGGCAATTTACCGTTATGAGAAGCTGTAATATTACAAGTAAATTACCAGTAATGTGCTCTGCGTGAGTGTAGAATGAGATTACCGGTACGAGCATGTACAAGTTCAGAAGACGTCTACTCTGGGTCAATCATAACATTCTGACGCAGATGATGCATCTACTGTGCACTGTGTAGATCGATTTGAAATCATCTAATATGATATCTCTGGGCCAAAAGCAGCTGCATGAATGAGAACTTTTGGCACAAAAATTAAAACATCAACAAAAACACTGACGTATACACCGCCATGTTTACAAACAACACCAGCAGCCGTTATTTCCAGTTAATTATGTCACAGAATTTACTGGTATTTTGAAACTGATATGTGAATGGTGTTTTACCGGTAAAAAGAAGAAATGTCATTGCCTGTGTGAACAGCACATTTTTGTATTTACAGTAGTGTTATTACTGTGTCAAAAGGGCTAATGAAAGTTAGTGGGGTCCAAAACAACATTATAAGAATTTTCAGTGGAAATTTTTGATTTCATAGAAGAAAGAAAATCATACAGGTTTGGAACGATGAGTAAATGATGTTAGGATTTTCAATTCTGGGTAAACTCTCTCTGTAAGTGGCAGGTACAGACGTTAGTGAAGGTCAAAGGCATTTTTGAGATCAACAGGAAGCTGAACAGAAAGCTGAAGAGGTAACACTGGGCATGACAAGCTTAAGCAGAGCTTATGAATAATAAACTAGGCTTTATAATGATTTGCCAAAGAATATGTTTAAGCAAACACTTTAAATGTGAGAATTTACTACCAATCAAAAGTTTTTTGTGTCTTTTTAAAGAAGTAAAAAAAAGTAACATTTTGAAATATTTTTACCATTTAAAATAACTGTTTTCTATTTGAATATACCTTAAAATTTAATTTATTCCTGTCATCAAAGCTAAATTTTCAGCATTATTACTCCAGTCTTCAGTGTCACATGATCCTTCAGAAATCATTCTAATATGCTGAGTTGCTGTTCAAGAAACAATTATTATTATTATTATTATTATCAATATTTAAAACTGTATATATATATATATATATATGCAGTTTTAAATATTGTTTTAAATATTGATAATAATATATATATATATATATATATATTGTTTTTGAGAAAGAAATTAATACTTTTATTTGGCAAGGATGCTTTAAATTGACCATAAGTGATGATAAAGACATTTATAATGTTACAAAAGATTTCTATTTCAGATAAATGCTGTTCTTCTGAACTTTCTATTCATCAAGGAACCTGAAAAAACTGTTTCCAATGTTATAATAATAATCAATGTTTTTTGAGCAGCAAATCAGAACATTAGAATGATTTCTAAAGGATCATGTGACTGGAGTAATGATGCTAAAAAAAATCAGCTTTGAAATCACAGGAATAATTTGCATTTTAAAATATTAAATTGTAAAAATATTTAATATATATATTTTTTTTTGCTGTACTTTGGATCAAATAAATGCAGTCTTGGTGAGCAGAAGAGCCTTCTTTAAAAACATTAAAAATTTTACTGTTCAAAAACTTTTGACTGGTAGTGTACATTCATAGAATAAACTTTAGCCAAAAAAAAAAAAAAAATAGCAATCCTGATCAAGACAGTCTCGGCAGTGACTTATGTTTCCAAGCTCTAAAGATGACATCACACAGCTGTGACAACTATGAGCACTCTTCCCAATCACAATGCAACAATGACAAAATGTACTCCGCCAGGATGGCCTGGTTTGAAGAGACACCCTCTTATTTTGGAAGGACCCTTTATCTGTCTTACTCGTCCTCCTTCACTCTTTCTCTCCTCTCTCTCTCGTTCTCTTGCCCTCCCTTTCTCCCATTCTCCTGGCAGGCTGGCCAGCCATAAGGTGGGGTGGTGCCTGAGGATAATGGCAGCAGAAGGCAGAGGAAGCGGACATCTGGCAAATGCTGCCCCAATATGTTTCTATGAAAGAGGCGAGGAATTTTCAGAAGACACGACGCTTACCCGAACGACACGCTCGGCGGCAAAAAGAGGAAGATTAAAAATAAAATTAGTTAACATCTTGCCCGTTTCACCCTGCGATGCACATTTCAGTGTGCAAGAACTGATTGCAGCTGCCATTTACATTACAAAAACGTAGCGGGAGAATGTGTATCGTTAATTAGGAGAAATCATGTGTTGCCTCCTAAAGCTAATTCAGTAAGCACAGATGTGGTCCAGAATTATTTAACCCACTCTCTAGATTTCTGTCTTCCCCCGTCACTGTGCTAAACTCACTTGCTGCGTTTCTCTCTTTTCATTACATTCTTTTTTCCGTAGGAAACATATTGTTAATTTGAAATGGAAATGGCCCCCCCCCCCCTCCTCATCCAATCATGTTAGTTCTAATGAGGTGTAAAATATGTACATTAATGACAGAGAGTTATTTAGTTCTAGGGATGAAGAAATTGCTCCTAATCATTGCCTACATTGTTGAGACAACAAACCACTTCATTCTGCTGGCTCATTAGGTTTAGAGGGAATCACGTTAAGAAAAAAGGCAACATTCAAAGGTATAGAATTGTCTGTACGCCACCGTCTTGATGCACTACAACAATAAGAAACAATATAATTGGGTAATGGTGCAGCTGAATTAACAGTACATGTAACAGCATGTGATTTTATATGGTGCAGGTATTGTTTAGGGGTTTTGCTTGACTGTAAAAAGATAATGAACTATTATATAATAATAAAACTAATAACTTTGTTCTTTAAATGCACAGTTTTAATCAGAGAAGAATTAACAGTGACTACAGGTCTATCATATAAACCATATATTAAAAAAAAATGACATTTATTAAACACAATTTATTGTGAAACGCCCATAATTAGGATTGTAAGTGTTATTATAGAGTATTATTATTCTAACATTGGTAATATTTTTATAACATTTATAATATGTGACCCTGGACCACAAAACCAGTCATAAGGGTCAGTATTTGGAAACTGAGATTTATACATCATCTGTTTACTGAATAAATACACCTTCCATTACAACTATTTGAAAATCTCTAATCTGAGGGTGCAAAAAATGAAAATATTGAGAAAATTGCCTTAAAAGTTGTCCAAATGAAGTTGTTAGCAATACATATTACTAAGCAAAAATGAAGTTTTGATATATTTACAGTAGGAAATTTACAAAATACCTCCATGGAACATGATCTTTACTTAATATCCTAATGATTTTTGGCATAAAAGAAAAATCGATAGTTTTGACCCATACAATGTATTTTTGGCTATTGCTACAAATATACCCGTATATATATATATATAAAACGTATATATAATAAGGGGGGATCATCATATTTAGGGCACTACTTGGCACCGACAAGTTTTAAAAAACACCCAGTCTAAATACATTAAAACATTTTGCGCAACATACCCAGGAAGTGACATAAACGCAGCTCGTATCATTAATCATGTACTAAATATCTGTTTTTTTTTCTCAAAGAAACTGTCTTATGAGAAAACTCACGTTATGTTCTGGCCTTACATTTTTCATCATAATTAGTTGCGCAATGTCAACATGCTAAACACATGGGACTGTCAAAGAGTCTCTTGTTATCATTACGCATGTCGTAAATGTTCTTCAACCAACAGGCTTCCGGTTCATAAGTCACAGCTCGTGTGCTCGTTATAAGCTCGAGTAGAGGCAATACGGATGTGTGGACATGGTCACACATCAGCAGATGGAGATGAGTTCAGTGGAGAATGAGTGGGCTTTGTGTGACTGGCAGCTCTGCCAATGTGCTCTGTCTTTGTTTGAGATAGATGGTCTAAGAAAACTGAGGAAGCTAGAACATGGAGAAGATCGATGGCGTGAAGTAAAGTGGTGTTTGTTCCCTCTTTGTTGAATATATTAGTATTCAGAATAATCTTACAACATAATATAAATGTCAATGCAAATATTTGTACATTGCATGTTTGATAGTTTCAGATGTGGACAAGACAACGGTAATAATCTAAACAGACATCTCATCTCTTTAAAGCGGGTGTTGGAAAACTTTTGCTGATTTTCATGCACATGGCTTGAAGGCACCATTGTTGCTTATTTAAAGTAAAATTTTTTCTTACTATAGTAATGAAGCATAGCAACAACAGAACTTTGTCAGTAGCTACACAAAAGCCTTTTATGATCAATTTAGTTTTAGAAGGATCCCTTAAATAAACAGAGTGTCTATTTACACTAAGTATAAATAGCCTGCCTTTTTGGCAGAGGCTGTTTACATTGACTTCACTCACCAATGTGTGATAGAGAGAATTATTAAAAATTTTACTTCAGAATTATTAAAAATGTTACTTATTTTACCAAAATAAGAGGGATCATACAAAATGCATGTCATTGTTTATTTAGTACTGACCTGAATAAGATATTTCACATAAAAGATGTTTACATATAGTCCACAAGAGAAAATAATAGTTGAATTTATAAAAATGACCCGGTTCAAAAGTTTACATTCCCTTGATTATTAATACTGTGTTATTACCTGAATGATCCAAAGCTGTGTTTTTTTGTTTAGTAATAGTTTTTCATGAGTCCCTTTTCTGTCCAGCCTGCTTTTCTTCAGAAAAATCCTTCGGGTCCCACAAATTCTTTGGTTTTCCAGCATTTTTGTGTATTTGAACCCTTTCCAACGATACATTAAGAGCCGGGGGGTGAAAACTTTTTGAATTGAAGATCATTTTATCTTCTGTAGCTGCTGAAGGGCAATACTAAATGAAAAAAATATGATATTTGTGCAAAATTTTAAAAAAGTACACATTTCCATTCTGTTCAAAAGTTTTCACCCCTGGCTCTTAATGCATTGTTTTTCCTTCTGGAGCATCAGTGAGCATGTGAACCTTCTGTAATAGTTGCATATGAGTCCCTCAGTTATCTTCAGTGTGAAAAGATGGATCTCAAAATCATACAGTCATTGTTGGAAAAGGTTCAACAAAAAAAAATCATGGAAAACCAAATAATTAGTGGGACCTGAAGGATTTTTCAGAAGAACAGCAGGCAGTTTAACTGTTCAGGACAAACAAGAGACTCATGAGCAACTATCACTAAACAAAAAAAACACAGCTGTGGATCATTTAGGTAACAACACAGTATTATGAACCAAGGGGATGTAAACTTTTGAACCCGGTCATTTTTATAAATTCAACTAGTATTTTCTCTTGTGGACTATATGTAAACATCATTTTATTCTTATTTAGGTCAGTACTAAATAAACAATAAAATGTATTTTGTATGATCCCTCTTATTTTGCTAAAATAATTAACATTTTTAATGATTATGAAAGCGGGATATAAACTTTGGACCTCAACTATCTATCTATCTATCTATCTATCTATCTATCTATCTACATACATACATACACACACACAAACACACACACACACACACATTTGAAATCTGAGACTTTGTTTCATATCAAACATAACAAAGCAGAAAACTTAGCCTATTGCGATTTATTGGATGAGGCGCACTATTGTCTGTTCATTCATCAACTGAAAACCATAGAACAAAAGATTGATTGGCATTTAAGAGTCAATATTGGTTCATAAAAATGAAAATCTTTTAAAATTGAGAAATCACTTTTTTTTTTTAATCCAGCATGTTTTGTTTTAGTCGTTTCCGCTGTTACTGCGGGTGGTGTTGAACAAGAAAACTGACAGACAGGCTGTTCATCTGTTCTCTTCAAAATAATTTAGAAGAGCATAAAATTAGCCTATATCATCCGGTAGGTTCTGATTAAAAATGAAAATGTAAAAAAAAAAAGAAATTATGTTATTATACTTAAAATATGAAAATTAAAATGACAGTTAACAATAGCTTATGACGGAATTTTTACAACCCTGTTCGTCAGACAATGTGAAAGTCTAACTCAACCTCTGATATATATATATATATATATCAGAGGTTGCGTTAGTACAGTATTTTCATACCAAATGTGACAAACCACAGTTAGTACGGTATTTTCATACAGTATTTTACAGTACAGTATTTTCATACCAAATGTGACAAACCACAGGTACACTGTGCTCTTCTCCTATTGTTGCTTTTGTTCTTGTGTATTTTAATGCTAAAAGGGAACCACTCATACCGTATATACATTTTCTCTGTGTGATCCTGCACCCAGCATATATTTTCTGACAAATGCTATGAGCTAGCCAGTGACCGGCACACTCTGGAGCTCTACATCTGTTTAGTCTCATTACTATGCGTAGTGCCCAGAGCTACACATTCCCCAGTCACCCAAAGACTCAGACTGAGGCTAGGCTAGCCAGCACTGACAGCTTACATTCCCTCTTACTGTTTAGTCTGAGCCATCAGGCTAATCCCTCTAGCAACAGCTGTCCTTTAGCATCATAGATGCTAACTTCCCTTTTGACAAAAACAAAACAGGATCATCAGTGTCAACAACGATTTACCAACAGCCATGGCTAACATCTTCTAACTTTTCATATTCCCGACCACTTCAGGCCGATACTTTAAATCAACAAAAGCCACAGTGTGCTCATATGTATGCTAATAGAGCTTTTTTCCTCTGCGTCAATATTCCTCTTGATCAGCGCACGAGAGGACGAGAGAATGGGGTGCGATGCAGATGAGGCATGAGAGGAGAAAAGAAAATAAATCTGTTAATTAATACATCCTGGCTAAAAAGGGTTGGGAGGATTATCTGAAAGGGGCTGAAGAGTCATTGACGGGAACCAGAACACCTTCTGAGAGTGGAAAGTGCTGCGTATGGCCAACCCACAGTCTTCTTCATCCACTTAATGCATCTATCACAAAGCGCTTGAGAGCCGCCCGGGCTATGAAGGGCTGGGACTCATAGAGTGACCTCCGTGGCCTACATCTACCCCAACACAGAAGTGCTCAGTTAAGTTCAACAGCCACTCTGAAAAGCTGGCCGGCTGAAAGAAGGCACTAATTAGGGTGGGGAACATGGATGACAGAGTCCCTCAAGAGCTGGCACACAGTATGAGTGTATACTGAACCTTGTCATGTAGGTCAGTTTGAAGCTTTTAGCAAAGCCATGCATATTAATGGGCCTTTTCCCTCTCTCACACACGATCACAGGAGGCTGAATCCCCTGAATTATGGCCCCAGAGGCTTTGGATGAATTAACTATGGACTGTTTCTAAAAACATATGCATTGTAAATTGAGATTACTGCTAGGTACCTGTAGCAGTCCTAGGCTAGTCTATTAGTCCATATGGTTGAATTGTGAAGAAATAACCATGAATCAATGAATTAAGCCGCTGGTTTCTTTGCTGATTTTTAGTGGATGTTTATCCATTTTACGCAGGTGTTTACGATCCAATCATCCTAATGTTTGACCACCGCAATGTTATTAATACCTAAATGCTAATTCACCCTTTGCAAAGACCTGCCTCCCCCCTTCGTTACTGTTCCTATGTCTGACAAGCCATGGCGCTCTCACGCCACACATTATGTTCTCATGCAGGTATCAAACAAATTGTGTACCGTTTTGTGTCTCTTTAATTTCTTGTGACAGATTGCTGTAGCGTCTCAGTTTAAGCAGCACATCAACCGATAATCTCTTCCTCTTTACTACTTATATCAAGAAATAAACATGAATGAACATCAGAAAATATCTTGTTTCACCCATGGAAAGACATCAATACACACCAGTTTTCAAGTCCACTAAGTTAATCAAGTTAATCAGCTCTCCTGTCTGGGTTTGTTTGTTGGACAAAATGGCAGATTAGGCATTGTGATTGGCCAGGTCGCCTGTCAATCAAAGTCCTGGCAAAGGGTCAGATGTCTATGTTTGGGGTCAGGACGTTATTCTTTTAAAGAAATTAATACTATTAATAATTTACTGTTTAAAAGTGACAGTAAATACATTTATAATGTCACAAAAGATTTCTATTTCAAACAAATGCTGTTCTATTAAACTCTCTATTTAGTAAAGAATTGCTAATGCTGAAAAAAAAAATCACAGTTTCCACAAAAATATCAAGCAGCACAACAGTTTCCAACATTGATAATAATTAAAAAATATTACTTAAAAGTCAAATCAGCATATTAGGATGATTTCTGAAGAAATGTGTGATACTGAAGACTGGAGCAATGGCTGCTGAAAATTCAGCTTTTTAGCATCCCAGTATTAAATTGCGTTTTAAAGTATATTAACATGAAAAATAGTTTTATATTATGGAATATTTCACAATGTTGTTTTAATGAACTCAATGTTTATATATATAAATATATAATCACTGGTGTGCAGTGATGTTTTGAAATGAGGAGGCCAAGTCCTCACTTTTTTTTTTATTTTTTATTAAATGTACATTCATGTTCCAGTCACATTTTCTTGGTTAAATAAACATTATTTACATTACCAGAATAAATATCTATATTGTACTTTTACACTGACAATGTAATTCATAGGCTATTTTATTTATTAAAACCAAGTATAAATCTTATCAATTTAGTGTTTTTAATGATTTTACATTCATTCCAAAATAATAACTCAACACAGTAAATAATATCTTTTATTTAAACAATTATTTTTTTAACTAATGTTCAGCTGCTCTTTTTCATAATAAACTTCATTTTGAATCATCAGTCATCACAGCTCTTTAAACACTGGTCACAGATGCGATGTACCTTTAATTTCAGCAGATCATGTTTTCAGCCATAAAAAGTTTAATTTTTAACTTGACAAAGTTGTGATATATAAGTGTGTGAGTTGTTTACTTTTACTTTTATGTTTACTTTTTTAATACTCTTCTCATTGATGCACTATGTTGTTCATTCAGACTAATTAACGAATGCAGAGCACACATGAACACAAGAGGCGGGATATCATATGAACCAATCACAGCCGAACATAACCAGTCATATCCAATCATATCATGATGGAGGCACTGCCTCCTCTCATGTGACTTTTCCCCATTTATTCTCAATTACCCCCCACCAAATTCACTGCATGCTTTAAGGGGTCTGTTAAAACTCAATGGTCTCAGTGGAGGCGAGAGAGACGCAGACTCCCGCTGTAACTTTAACCGCTGGTGTCACAAGTGATTCACACACTGTCATATAATGTTTGCGTTGTTGTATTTTTGTACTCTGAACTGTTTTCTCATCCAATAATTTGAGGAGACACTGAGGAGACGCAATGTTTTTGTGTAATTACATTTAGAGAAAAAGAGAGAGCCAAGTCTTGAATTTGGGGCACAGTTTGCTTGTAGTTTAGAAGTAGTAACACAGAGAGCGTTACCCGAATGTTCATTGTCCAAGATGGTTTGCTCACTGCATGTTAACGTCCTCTCTGATTTCCTCGCATGGACAGTGGGATGCAGTTGGCACGGATCTTCAGCTAGGCCTCACGCATCGTATGGTCCGCTGTCACTCACCAACAGTCTTGTTTACTCCAAAACGCAGATCTTCCCTTCTCTCCGACCTTCCTGCGCTCTCCCCTCTTTCTGATCCCACTGATACGTGTCTCTTTGAAAGTTGCACTCCGGGATGTGTGATGTACATCGGTGGTAATCGGATAAGTTGGGCAGCATCCTCCTGCTATCTTTCCAAAACAACATCTCCACTCAACTGAGCGCCAGAGTGCAACTGTCACATTACAAGCCAAGGAAATGTGTTCCACAGCTCTGAGCTGTAAACACAAATTGGAGGAAATAAAAGGAGGAAAATATCTAGCAAGCCGAAAGATGTTTTGCATGACAGAAAATCGCTAACGCTTTCAGGCGAGGCCAGGACCGAGAGGTGGTGGAGGGGGGGTGGGGGGACAAATCGGCATTCTGTTGTCTGTTTGAACTCTTTAACCAATTAAAATGGCAGAGCAGAGTGCATATTTTAATATGCATGACAGAACGGCAGATTAGGAGGGGGAAAAATACTACGGCTAATTATGTGGTCAACAGTCTGCCATGATGCCATTGTACCTTCCGTTTAATTTGCACATAAAACCTCGCCTTCATGATGGCAACATGCATTTTTGATCTCGCAGTCAAAACCTAAGGCTTTCAAGTGCATTGTTTTAATGAGGCACAGAACATTTGGAGTTGTTCTCTGGGCTAGAAGAGCATCGGGGAATTTACACAGCACCATTTTTTGTCAGCATTATTTGTCATTCTTTCATAATGAGCAAATAGCTCTATACTGCCTTTATTTCTCTATTTTTATTAATTGAGTAGGTCATTACAGTTTAGCAATCACCCCATAGCTATGTAATCCTACGTGCAATTCTTATATTAATTTTATTATATTATGATATGGCTTCCGGCATGCTTACGAATTTCTACCAATTATTTCGAATTAATGAACACTGGAGAACATTTAAATGCAGTTTATCTGGTGAAGTGTGAAATGCCCAAAAAGTCAATATTATTAAAAATCGACCCTATTAACTTTCTTAATGAAAAAAAAAAAGAAAAAAAAATCATTGTAATATTAAACGAAATCTAAAAACTTCTAAAACAACTTTCCTGTTCTGCTGACATCATACAGGCCAAGCGTGCTATTGGATAATGCTTACCAATAGCCAAATAGCTATTTAGGCTTTGTTTTAGCAAACTCAGATTCGATCTGGGTCAGTGTAACAGCCATTTCTATCATGACAACTCTCAGAAGATTTTAGCATGGTAATGGATATGACAATGTTAATGTATTTGGTTCTTGCAGAAAATATGTGTTGTGCTGCTGAATTACTGCAGCAAGCTCATTGGCTGTCTATGCAACATGAACCAATCAGCTTGCACCAAGTAGTTTAATGCCATGAGTATCATCAGTTTGCAGTAAGGACCCTTCAACCTGCGCCAAAACTTGGCATTTTTACAAGCCTATTATATTCTCTTGCCCTCCTTAGATAGAAAACATACATATTTTTAACTTGTTGATTATCCTGTTGCAAAATGAACTATATTCAATTGTGGAAAAAAGGTTGCATATAATTTACCTTGATTTTACTTGACTTCACATGCTTTTACTTGACTTCACGTGAAACATCAAGATGGCCAGCAATATGCTTCTTCCATTTCTGAAGAAAAAGAACAAAAATACACTTACAAAGATTATAAAAACAGCTGAATAAACTATTTTCACTGTGGAAAAACACTTTTCCCATATAAAAAGAATCATGAATGTTGTTGGAACCACAACTGAGAGACAAAAAACATTTAAGCTGTTTGTCATCATCACCGGCCCAAACCATTTTAGGCCTTCATCACTTCTCTGCCCACATCAGGTCCAGCAAGTGGTTTATCTCTGATCCAGCCAAAAGAGAAAGAGACAAAAAAAATCCCTCTCTCCATCTTTTTTTATTCATAAATATCACTGCCGATTCTGCAGAGCTTGCCAGAAGCGCAGCTCATCCAAAGTCATTTGCAGCAAAGTCCATTATCATCATCACTTCTGGTGATGAATTCCCCGTGATGGTGGCACAGTTCGCTGCAGCCTGCACACATAATGACATTCTGCTCTCTCTGGCAGGGCTCCCGTGCAGATAGCTCACTCTAAACCATCTGAGTGACAGACAATGCACCACTGCAATACAGTGAAGAGCTGATCTGTCTGTAAAAGAGTAGGTTATTAACATTTTTCTAGTGCTGCTACTAGTGTGTTACATTTATTTGAGGGAAAAGAATAATATTCTAGTTACAGCTGTGGCAACAGTGATTTGTACACATTGAACAGTGGTACTCACACAGGCAATGGTAGTCTGAACCTGACTTGCAACACTTCCCCGTTCCAATCTGGTTAATTTATCTCTAAGTAATGGTGACCAAATTAAAATCATTTCTTAAATAGAATAAAATAATTACATATTTTTAATATTAATCATAACAGTACTATTATTATCAAATATTAAAATATTATTTAAGAATATTTAAAAGACAATTTTATTATTAGTAGTAGTAGTAATAATAAAATTTCAATTGTATTATCATTACCCTACTGAAAAAAATACTAAAATGTATTTAATTAAATACATTTATTTTGTGTTAAGTATACCACAAATACATTTACATATCTATGTGCTTAATAAAAATACCATGCAATTGTACTTTTGGTATACTAAACCGGTATACTTAAAGTCTGCTAAATTGGAACAACTAATTTTGTATTTAAAAGGGTAATCGGATGCTCATTTTCCACAAGCGCCCGGGGTGCAGTTGGGGATTCGGTGCCTTGCTCAAGGGACTCACCTCAGTCGTGGTATTGAGGGTGGAGAGAGTGCTGGTTATTCACTCCCCCCACCTTCAATCCCTGCCGGACCTGGGACTCGAACCCGCAACCTTTTGGTTACAAGCCCGACTCCCTTAACCATTAATGAAAAGTCTATAATATACTTTGGTTAAAAGTTCTCAATGGTAGTGTAAAACAACACCATTTTTACCTTGCCAAAATGAACTCAAAAATAAACCTATTCTGATGAATTGCTCCTTCAAATGCAAATGAGCTCTGCTCGCCCCGCCCCTCTCTTCTCTCTGTGGAGTGACGAGCCTGTTTACTTTAGCTGCATTTAGTGCATTTAGCTGCGAAACTTGCTAACTAGCATGTTATCAGGAAAGGTGATTGCAGAGATTCATAAAAAAAACCTTATATTCACTTCTGCTGTAGGTGAAGCTGGATCATAAATGATTTGCGCAAACATAGACACATTTATGTAGATCAGGAGGTACATTCCCTTCACAAACAAACATAATCCACTGCATCTTCAGTGGCTCAGCAACACAACACCTCAATCGCTCCATCGAAGATATTCTTGTCTAACTTACATCCTTGCTCCGGCATCAAAACAATGGAGGTCGGACTGTTACAGCTGATGTAAGGCAGGTCTGAGGTAAGATGCTCATCTCAATTAACTATCATGAGAGTGGCCTCTGTCGGTGTGACGCCCGATTTGATAAAGGGGATATTATTTTTACAGATTAATTAAAAACCACTGCATGGATTTTTACCATTACAGGGTAGATTTGTACATACACTGCCAACACACATTAATGTTCAAACAACATGTAAAAGTGAACTTTCCATCTGATGACCCCTTCAATGCACTTTAATTGTGTGGAAGTAGTGCTGAAGTCCAACTAAAGATATACTTAAGTATATTTGATTGCGCTAAAGTGGAACTATTGCAAGTATACTTCAGGTACACTTTAAATATCTTGCATTTAAAGACTGATGTCATACAGAGATCATACAATCCTTTTTAATAGTGATATTAAAGGAGTAGTTCACTTCCAGAACAAAAATTTACAGATAATGTACTAATGTTCATGTCTTTCTTTCTTCAGTCATAATGAAATTATGTTTAATATAGCGGACTTCTATGGTGCCCGCAAGTTTGAACTTCCAAAATGCAGTTTAAATGCAGCTTCAAAGGGCTTTAAACAATCCGAACCAAGGGAAAAAAAAACAAAAAAACATTTATATACTTTTTAACCTCAAATGCTCGTTTTGTCTAGCTCTGCAAAGCACATGTGTTGTGTACTCCAGTTCAATACAGTTAGGGTATGTCAAAAAAACTCCCATCTCATTTTCTCCTCCAACATCAAAATTGTCATACATCGCTGCAGAAGTACCGACCCAATGTTTACAAAGTGAATGTGCGAAGAAGATCAAATGCCCTTTACAAAAAAAAGGTAAAAAAACAGTGTTATAGGACGATTTTGAAGTTGAAAAAGAAAAGGAGATGGGACAAGCATTTGAGGTTAAAAAGTATATAAATTGTAATTAAAAAAAAAAAAAAATCATTCATTTCTCATCTAGGATCATTAAAGCCCTTTGAAGCTGCATTTAAACTGCATTTTGGAAGTTCAAACTCACGGCCACCATAGAAATCCACTATATGGAGATCATTCCTGAAATGATTTCCTCAAAAAACATAATTTCTTTATGACTGAAGAAAGAAAGACATAAACATCTTGGATGACAACAGGATGAGTACATTATCTGTACATTTTTGTTCTGGAAGTGAATTTCTCCTTTAAATCACATTTTAGGGACAATATTAAGAAATGTGCATTATGCAATCAAAAATACTCTTAAAGGGGTCACTGAATGCTAAGTTCACTTTTATATGTTGTTTGAACATTAATGTGTGTTGGCAGTGTATGTACACATCTACCCTATAATGATAAAAATCCATGCAGTGTTTTTAATTAATCTGTAAAAATAATATCCCCTTTTTCAAATCGAGCCATTCTCAGATGCCTGTCGGTGTGGCGTCAAACCGACAGAGGCCGCTCCCACGATAGTTGATTGACATGAGCGTCTTACCTCAGACCCGCCCTAAATCAGCTGTAACAGTCTGACCTCCATTGTTTTGATGCCGGAGCAGGGATGTAAGTTAGACAAGAATATCTCCAATTGAGGTGTTGTGTTGCTGGATGTAATAATGAACATAGTGGTCGTCATTTAGTCCCGACATCTGAGCCGCTGAAGATGCAGTGGATTACGTTTGTTTGTGAAGGGAAAGCGCCTCGCCAATCTACATATATCCGTCTGTGTTCGCACAAATCATTCATGATCCAGCTTCACCTACAGCCGAGGTGAGTATAAGGTTTTTTTTTTATGAATCTCTGCAATCACCTTTCCTAATAATGTGCTAGTTAGCAAGTTTAGCGGCTATCCTCACTCCACAGAGAGAACAGAGGGGCAGGATGAGCAGAGCTCATTAACATTTAAAGCAACCTTGACCAGAAAAAGATGATTTTTGCAGAGCTCATTTTGACAAGGTTAAAAGGGTGTTGTTTTACACAACAATTGAGACTTTTTAACCAAAGTATATTATAGACTTTTCTTTAAGACCCTAAAGAATCATATCAACTTGTGGAAAATGAGTATGCGATGACTAAACTAAAGTTTCATTATAATTTTATATCAGTAGGTCTTAAGTGATATGTCAATAAATACTGCATACCTTTTTTTTTACTAGGGTATTAGTAGTAGTAGTAGTAGTAATATTATTATTATTGTAGCTATTTCTAGGGTTAAGCAGGTAAGAAATCGAGGTCAGCACATTCCTTAGCTTGAAGTGAGATACTTTTTCATTATTTTTTACCATGCCCAGTTGCCCACAATGCATTGTTAGTGCTACGCAGCACAGATGTGTTCCCACCCACTGTGGTTCAGTTTGTAGCTTTGCAGCATGCTCAGCTTTAGGCCTAAGGCCTTTGCTGCACAGTTACAGTAATAGAAGAGGACATCTCACTGCAGTATTGTGAACATGAAGTAGGAGAATTTGACTTCATCTCGGTGAAAGAAAAAACCGATAGTGAGGAAAAACAGCTTCATAAGCATCAGGCTGTCAGCGATGGAAGAAATTAAGGTTGATGCCCCATGAAAAGAAATGTATGAGGAAGAGCGAAGCCAATAACTTCCAAAAGGCTATAGGACGGAGTCATTCGCTGTGAAATAAAACAGTCTGAAGACACTGTAAGTCTGTCCTGTCCACTCCTGCCTAGCTCAGCAGAACATGGTCCTTGCTTGCAAGGAACTTGACCAGCTGCCTGCTATCAGGTCTTTATCCTCTGAAGGTGGTTTCAGAGCCCTCATGTCTACAGTATGTTAACAATATCTGATTTATAGTCATTGGTCTTAATCAAGAAATGACCAGTGACATTTAATTTTTTAAACACATGACATACACATGAACAAACCAATATGAGACAGAGTGTCTCATATTTACAGTGAGACAAAGGTTGGGCTGTTTCTCATTTTGGAATATGGTGCATCAAAAATACTCTATTGATTTGTTTACTTTTTATATCTTAAAATCTTGAGTTTTGATTCGTTATAGTTGAATGGAAAAGATTACTTCATTCACTGAAGTCATACTGGCTTACAACTATGCTAGGATAAGTAATGACAGAAATGAATGAAAATCTTCATTTTTGGGTGAACTATCCCTTTAAGAGCTGCTTCTAACCGCCAAACATATTTCAGAACAAGTGGAATAAAATGGCTGAAGGTGACACTACCAATAGCTCATCAAGAGCACTTTCTACCAAAGGCATGGCAAAGTGTCCTTCTCCTAAAGCTGACAACTGGTGATGGTCACCAGGTGGGATATGTTATCCTAACAGTCTGGAACTCCGCTGAATTATTTGCTGATAGATATAAACAGCTGTTATTCTTGGTAATGGAAAGCAATTAGAAACATCTGCACACTTGGCGGTGAGCGATGCTTTCCTAAGCCGCCCTGTTCCCAGGTGCCACTGGGAAATAATTACATCATCAGAACAGCACCGGGCCTCCAGGACTGGTACTGATCTGTGAAGAACATGAACGCAGCCCCTCCCATGCTAAAAGAGTACAGGAGAAAGGCAGAGATGAGGACAGCCACGTATTCAGTTTCCTTTCCTACACGGATACAAGCAGTAACATATTTGTGGACTTCGATTAAACATTTATTTAACATAAATTGGTTTATAGTTTACAATATTTTACAGTAATTCTATTTAAAGAGATTTTAAAAACATTCTCCAGAATACATCCTTCTGTGTTATGCAAAAGACAGAAAGTCACGTAAGTTTGGACAGACATAGTCTTGTGTAGCCAGACCTTCAAACTGACAGCAGAAGCTCTGGGAACCCTGCTTTGAATGGTCAAGGACCGCCCACGTGGTCATATAACTGACAGGTGAACCAACAAATCATTTTTCGTTTTTGTTCCGCGTCATATTTAGGGGCGTGGAAGTGTCCCCACAATAACAGACCGTTGTGGAAAACTCTTGGACGTGTTTTAAAGAGTCTATGCCGCAAACTTTACACTTTATTTCACATACTTTTAAAAAATCCAGGGTTTAGTTGATCCTGATAAGCACTCATTGTCACAGTTGTAAACTTGGCGGCTTTCTTCTTCCACGACGGGGTTGGCATCACGGCATCTTGCGTTAAAGAACGTGACACACACGTCTCCCAAAAATACCGTATAATTCAACCAATCCGATGACGACTTTGAAACTCCTGAAGTGTTTCCAGGTTTGTGTGCCATATGCATCAGATGTCCAGCCTACGATCAGTGGGGGTCACGGTGACGTCTGAGGTTGAGACTAGGACCAACATGATGGTGAGCAAATGATGATAGAATTTGGATGCACTATCCCTTTAAGACTCATTTTCTTTCATTTAAAGGGATAGTTCACCCAAAAATGAAAAATCTGCCATTATTCATTCACCTCATGTCATCTCAAACATGTATAACTTTCTTCCATAGAGCAAAAAATGAGATCTTGTAGTTGGTAATTTGTTTTGTTTTAATAAAAATGACCGGGGACTAAAGTTTGTATGGACTGAAGACCATAAAATCATCATAAAAGTAGTCCAAACAACTACATATTTCAAGTCTTTTGAAGCCATACAACACTTTATTGTGATGAACGGACTAAAATTAAAGCGCGTTCATGTGAAATTTAAGAAAAGTCTTATTTGAGTCAGATCTGAACTGTTTGCAGCGGTTAACAGCTTATTAGAGAAGAACAGAGTGCAGAAAGTCAAATGATGACAGCATTTTAATTTCCAGGTAAACTTTCCCTTTAAGAAAAAATTTTTTTTTGGTCTCAGCCTCCACTTTAATAAATAGCTTTTCCATTCTTGAAGCTCAGGTAAGTGAGGGCTTTGCCAATGACCTTTACACACAGCCCCCTCACCTCAGTGACAGGAGGACCCCACTGCGTGGAGTCTGTTGAATTACTCTTACTGATGCATGCCTGTGGCTTCCCCTGGATCTATCAGCAGCCCCCCGGTGAGAGCTCTCCTCAGCTGTAAATACCATCAGTCTCTGCCACCCTGGAGAGAGCCAGAAGACGGCGTTCTGGAGGGTCACAGTTCAGCAGACACAGACACGGCTGTTTTGGTAGCAGGGAAACGTCTGCTTTCCTTTCACGATCTGGGAAGCAGCATTATTGGCCTGTTCATACATGTTTGAACGCTTGAAATGAATTTTAACTAATTTGTGCAGGCTGCCACATTGACTTATACATACACTACCATTCAAAAGTGATTTATTTACTTGTATGTGTGTTTCTTTTTAATGTTTCTTGAGCACCAAATTGGCATAGAATGATTTCTAAAAGGTCACGTGACACTAAAGACTGAAATTCAGCTTTACCATCATTTACCGGTGGTGGCAGAGGAGAGACCCCCGATATGATTGGAAAGCACTTTGGGTGTACAGAAGTACATAGTAAAGCGTTATATAAATGCCTTATTCATTCATTCATTCATTTATCACAGAAAGTAATTACATAAACATAAAATGAAAATAGAAAACAGTTGGTTTAAATGTTAATAATTTAATAATTATCATATGTGATCAAATAAATGCAGCTGTGGAGAAATGAGAGACTTTGACCCTAAACTTTTGAATGGTAGCTTATGCTTCAATTGACCAGAACAAAAAAGCTTTTATGTACTTTTAAAGGGATAATTCACCCAAAAATTTTAAAAAATCTGTCATTAATTATTCACCCTCATGTCGTTCCAAACCCGTAAGACCTTTGTTCATCTTTGGAACACAAATTAAGATATTTTTGATGAAATATGAGAGCTTTCTGACCCTGCATAGACAGCAATGCAACTGAAATGTTTTATGGCCCAGAAATGTAATAAGGGCATTGTTAAAATAGTCCATGTGACATCAGTGGTCAACCTTGATGTTATGAAGCTGCGAGAATAGACCGTTTCATCGGATGCACGCACATGGCCTGAATTTAACTTCTGGTCTGTGCTTGATTATTGGTCTGGCTAGTTACCAGGGAAGCTGCTCCAAAAGCGCCTCCTGCTGTCAGAGAATGAATTTGCATTTTCAGTCAGCCTGTCTGATTTACACTCTTAAAAATAAAGGTGCTTTAAAAGGTTCTTCACAGTGATACCATAGAACAACCATTTTTGGTTTCACAAAGAACCATTCAGGCAAAAGTTTTTTAAGGAAAAACCTTTTTCTTATCTTTTTATAATCTGACGAACCTTCTTCCACCACATATTTTATAGAGACACGGGGGAGAACGCGAGCATGGATCAAGAGGCTTGAAGAGAGGCTTGGCAGCCATATCTTTAACTTGCTATAGCTAATGTAACTTACTTGTTATATATTTTGCTTGTTATCAGAAATAATCTACTCTAAAGGGACTCTGTTGTTAATGATTCTAAGTGTACCGGAAGTTAAGTTTGGGCCACAAAAGCATGCATGCACAGTAACGTTTGTTTATGTTGTAGCCAGCGTTCTGTCGTAAAATGTCCATCTCTCTTAGACCATCGTCTGTATATTCTGGTTCATATAAGTAAGGCTGGGCAAAAAATTGCATGTCACAATCGTCAGACATGTTTACAAAGATCTCTTACGTCAGTAGCACCACACACATGTGTCATGGTACTCTCATGAATGCACATCCAAGACATTAAAGAAAACAAATTGTTGAATAAAGTCATTATTTTTGTTTTCTTTGCGCACAAAAAGTATTCTTGTAGCTTTATAACATTAAGCTTGAACCACTTATGTCACATGGATTATTTTAACGATGTCCTTACTACCTTTCTGAGCCTTGAATGTGTCAGTTTAATGCCTGGATTTCATCAAAAAGATCTCAATTTATGTTCCTGAAGATGAACAAAGGTCCTACAGGTTTGGAACGACATGAGGGTGAGTAATTAATGACAAAATTTTCTTTTTTGGGTGACCTATCCCTTTAAGTAAAGAATGTGCGCTGACCGTCCTGCAGTATCTAAGCAAAATGATCAAATATTTAATTCAGAAGGCTTTATGGGCATCGCTACTATCAAGTCCACTGTTTCTGTAGAAGTAGAAACATCATTACATATTCCACCTCTCTTTGCCTTTGGACAGGAGATACAAACTGCTGTAGCACTAAACATTATGCTTGTTCCTTTGTTCTATCCACACTGTAATCCCTCAGGCAACAAGCAGAAAATGTCCGTCAGGACAGATGAGTCCAGAGGAGGCCTGATGAGACACCCGGCAGTATGTGTTGATTTTGGCTGGCGTACCTGTCATGGAAAGCTGCAACTGCAGTTCAAAAATGAGGAGGCTAGTGCCACATGAGGCCATATGGTGACATGGTGATGAGTGCGTGCACACACACACACACACACACACACACAGACAGGAGAATAGTTCTGAATGGCTGACTGTCCAGGTCAGCTTTTCAAGCATTTTGTTTGAGGCACAGTAGATGTAAATGAGTCAAGTAGGAACATTAGGTCATGTAGATTAAAGTGTATCTATCTATAGATTCAGAATATACTGTACTGTCTTTAACTCCAGCCAGAGATGGCAGAAAAAGGTAGAAAGTGAGTGTGCAGCTCATTTAATTCCCTACACAAAAATAATATTACTTTAATTCCAATGGCCTGATGTAATTACTTGAGGCTACAGTTTATCTTTTCATACACATGTTCAGAGTGTATCAGACATAATTCATTGGTCCACTTCACAATTCCCCTGTAGCAGAACATCTGACTTGATGAAAAGCAGAATTGCGAATTGTTGGGATGTAATGCATTACAACCAAAAAAAGTATTCCTGCACAGATGGTACATTCAGCCTTTTAATAATAAAATCTGCTTCTGTGTTATTTAAAAAATTACAATAACCTTTCCACTAATCCCCTGACTTTGGGTCCGGTACACCTGAACGACTGCATCACAATCCCTACCCCTTGATAACATATTAGGATTACAGCTCAGATTTTAGATCTCAGTTCTGGCCTCCGTCTTTCTCATAAATACGTTAGATAAGCATATCTGTTTAATTTCATTCTCTTTGATCGCAGGATTACACAGAAACAGTTGATTGTGAAGGCAGACATACAGCCAAACAGCTGCATAAGAATTTATACATCTGCATCAGATGTAATATTGTGTTTGGACATCACACATTTATTTTGTGAGCACAGACTATTTAGACCATACAGTATGCGAGTTGGGTAGATCTAAGAATCCAAGAATACATGCTGTATCCAAAATATCCATTATGCCTTTACATATATGTACTTTTCACAAACTGACAAGTATTTTAGATAGATAGACAGATGATAGATAGATAGATAGTCTATTAGCTTTAGCCAACTACTGTAGCTCCTTTTACCTTGCGTGCTGTGCAAAATATTGCAGCACCTGCATGTTGTAGTAATTTCCCTCAAACTTGGCAGATGGTCCTCCCTGTCTCCCCCTCCCCCTCACCCACTGGCCTCCCATTACCCAGTATCTGGCACCTGAGTCTATAGGGAATACTGCCATGCAATGCCCGGCTAGTGCCTGTCTCAATGCAAAAAAAACAAAAAAAAAAAAACAAGCATCCCTGGGCTTTACCTCTCAAGGCAAATCACATGCATCTGAATCACAGAAGCCAGATTTCTTGTGAAGAGCAAGAGATGTTTCTCTCCTTAAGACTAATGTGAAAATATGCCCTGCAACTCATTTGCTATGTGTAATTTAGTGGCATGACTGCTAGCAAAACACATAACACAAAGGTCCTTATGGCGACTGTAGCCTCGCTTAGTGCTGATTTAATTATAAAGGTCTTGTCTTTTGAACACTACGAGGGACATGAATGGATAAACTAATAGCTTATGTACAACATGTCTATATCAGTGACATCTTGCACATCCCTGAAAAGATTTGCCTGTGAGGAAAATGATCACGGCACATTCCTACCCTGTCAAAGTGAGCAGTCTAAATAACATCCAGCTCATCTTAATATGGTTTAATGTGATGTACTCTGCTTGACAAAATGAAATATATGCCAAAGTGCAATCTGTACTACAGTGAAACAATGGCTAAGCAAGCAGTCTGGTCTCAAGAGCTCGGGTTTGCTGTGCACATTTATAAAAAAACAGAGGTGACGAACAGATGAGTACTTTTCCATAAACAGAGATAAAGAGCAGAATACCAACTACATTTATAAAATGTGAGTGGTGGTTGCTTGCACAAAAGTATCCGTCACAATGCTAGCGTATCGTGGGTGGTTGCCAGGGTGTTAAGGTGTTTTGACTGGTTTTTAGCACAGTGCTACATGGTTTAAGAAGTGAATTGAGAATGCCTTTCAAATTCCAATTCAATACCTGAATCTGAAAAATAGAATTTAAAATGGTGATTAAAATTAAAAAGTAATAAGGAACTGGAATTCAAATTAATTGAAATAAAATATAGAATTCTTAAAGTTTGAAGGTTTATAGCTTTTACAGAAATACAGATGGACAGACAGACAGATAGAAACTTTTGAAAGATAGACAGATGCACAGACAGATGGGTAAATAGAGGTTTAGATGAATGTACACATAGAAAGAGACAGAGAGACATAGAGACAGACAGACAGACAGAAGAAAGATAGATATGGACAGACAGACAGACAGACAGACAGATAGATAGATAGATAGATAGATAGATAGATAGATGGTTTCAAGACTTAAGATGAACGAACAGACAAACAGAGGGACGGACAGACGGACAGATAGATAGACAGATAGATAGATAGATAGATAGATAGATAGATACATACATACATACATACATAGATAGATAGATAGACCCACGGAGGGACAGAGGGATATACTGAGAGACAGACACACAGATAGACAGACAGACAGACAGACAGATAGATAGATAGATAGATAGATAGATAGATAGATAGATAGATAGATAGATAGACAGACAGACAGATAGTTAGTTAGTTTCAAGACTTCAGATGAACTAACAGACAAACAGAGGACAGACAGACCGATGGACAGACAGACAGACAGATAGATAGATAGATAGATAGATAGATAGATAGATAGACAGACAGACAGATAGTTAGTTTCAAGACTTAAGATAGAGAACTAACAGACAAACAGATGGACAGATGGACCGACAGACAGACAGACAGACAGATAGATTAGATAGATAGATAGATAGATAGATAGATAGATAGACAGATAGATAGATAGACCACCTAAAGGACAGAGGATATACTGAGAGACAGACACACAGATAGACAGATAGATAGATAGATAGATAGATAGATAGATAGATAGATAGACAGACAGACAGACAGACAGACAGACAGATAGTTAGTTTCAAGACTTAAGATGAACTAACAGACAAACAGGACGGACATGGACCCGATGGACAGACAGACAGACAGACAGACAGATAGATAGATAGATAGATAGATAGATAGATAGATAGACCAACGAAGGGAGAGGTATATACTGAGAGACAGACACACAGATAGACAGACAGATAGACAGACAGATAGATAGATAGATAGATAGATAGATAGATAGATAGATAGATAGATAATAGACCAAGAAGGGACAGAGGGTTATACTGAGAGACAGACACACAGATAGACAGACAGACAGACAGACAGACAGACAGATAGACCAAAAGGACAGAGGATATACTGAACGACACACAGACAGACAGACAGACAGACAGATAGATAGATAGATAGATAGATAGGATAGATAGATAGATAGATAGATAGAACGAAAGGACAGAGGGTTATACTGAGAGACAGACACACAGATAGACAGACAGACAGACAGACAGACAGACAGATAACCGAAGGGACAGAGGGATATACTGAGACAGACACACAGACAGACAGACAGACAGACAGATAGATAGATAGATAGATAGATAGATAGATAGATAGACAGACAGACAGGCAGACAGACAGATAGATAGATAGATAGATATATAGATAGATAGACAGATAGATAGATTGATTGATTGACAGACAGCTATATAGATGGATGGATGGACTGATGGTCAAATGGATGGATGGATGGATGGATGGATAGATAGATAGATGGATGGATGGATGGATGGATGGATGATGGATGAACGGATAGAGGGACAGAAGGACGGACGGGCAGATAGAGATGGACAAGTGGATATATTTGGTCCAAGAAACCAAATATATAAATATATACATACTAAGCAGGTAAATGAAAACCTTGTGTAGCTTAGGGCAAAGTCAAGGAAGCAGAGCATTAAATCATCCTTAGAAAAGATAACATGGCCTTCTATTTCATTTCAATAGCTTTACACACAGTCATTCTCTCACTCTTTGATGGAAAGATGGATCACACAGCACTCTGAGCTTTAGACCTTCACTGTCTGCTGATATAAATCTTACAGATATTTTAATTACCCAACTGGATTCTTATTATACAGAATGTATTAAAATTGCTCCAAGCCTTTGGAACGCCACTCAACAAAGTGTTACTTGAAGAGGAGACGTTAAGTGAATTAAGTGAATTGTGTGAGATGCTTTTTATGTCACTTATTCAGTTTAATATTAAATAAATTGTATAGTAACAATAGCAACGAGTTTGTGTAGAATAGAACATTTCTTGCTGTACCTGATTTTCCTTTATAGACTAAAGTTGGGAGGCCTGAAACAGTAGCATGTGCTCTGGCTTTGGTCCATGCTGATCTGTGGACCAATGGCAAAAAGCTGAGTCTGAAAATAGCCTGGCAGAAACCGCAGTCCCAAATGGAGAAATAGCCTGCTAAGTTATCGCTATTAGCAAAGTGAAAAGGACAATGCTGACTGCAAAGCTAAAACGAGCCTCTTTTGGATTCAAACGTGTCCCAAATGTCCAGTTGTTATGAAACTGTAAATGGGTCTTCTTTAGCACAACATATATCTTGTTGATGGTTTTCAAGATACTCTACGCCTCTCATAAACTTATATGACGTTCCATATCCTTTTAGCTGGAATTAAATCCACATACTATATTTCCAGGACACAGACTTTAAGCCTGTGGAATTGACCTTACAAAATCCATCTTCTAAATGTATTTACAGTTCTGAGGAGTCACAGCATAATAATCCCTATCATGTATTTTAGAAATATGTTCATGTTGGTGTTTAAGTAAGCACGTCATTATTCCCCCCAGATTTTTTCAATCTTCTTTCAGTCCAATTCTGTTTCAATCTAGTCCTGATCTGAAGTGGCGTTTAGATTGGATTAAATTGTGTTTCATGCTTCAATCATGTCAATCTACAGGACTTCTGCTGATTTCATATCTGGTTGGTTGTTTTGTTCAACAACATGTTTTTGTTTTGGTTCTGGTGCAAAGAGTTCAAGTGCTCATAATAGGCCAAAGATATTTTCGTGTGTAGATATTTCACAGTACAATTATTTAACACAGATAAGACCATTCATTACCCAATATCTTCTGTACTATGAGGCCTGCAAAAGTTCATACAAACAATACTAATTGCATCTTTTAAATTTAGCATCATTTAATAATTCAGTTCCTGAACTGATCACAAATGTGGCTAACATTTTGTTCAAACATCCGTTTCTTGATCTGACCAGAGTGAAGAATCACAACAGCTCTTATACTCTTCCAGTGTCTCGTGCCTGTTCACTCTCACATCAGGAACATTATGAGGAGGTCAGTGAAGACCAACTATTATTCGGAGAGGACGTCCTCACAGGCTTTGACTCTCCGCTGTTCTGACATTAAGCTTATAAGAGTACGACATATTGAAAAGGGGCTCAAGAAAACAGGAACATTTTCATTGGACAGATTATACACAGAGTAGACAGATGTTTACAGGGCTTCGTAATATTTAAAAAATATATAAATAAACAGGCCAACACATGGTGTGGTAATGGGGGATTTTCCTGAAGGGCCCTGAGGCTGTCGCTGAAAAGGAGATTAGATCGCAGGAGAGGCCTCATCAGCAGGTTTACGTGTATGATAATCAAGTGAAAATATATGAGACTCCCATAGACTTTTTGAATTATGAATAATCAGATAAGGTGTATCTTGGGGCTGCATTATTTCTGCAGCATATGGTGCAGTGTGCTTTAGTATATTCCCTGTGGAAGCTTGGTATTAAGAACAATGTGCAGCGCTTCATTTAAACAGTCCTGCTTAAGCTCTCATCTGTGTAGACTTGCACTTCCCTCTTCCTTACGTAAAAATGTTTATTTAGGTTAACTTTCCTTTATTCACAGAATGGGCTTTTAAATACATGGGTGTTGAACAGTCTGCTCTGGCAGATGTCAGCAAATCCAAACAAGGATTGAGAATGTATATCTATTTTAAAACCTGCTGTAATATGGCGTTGCAATGCCCTTTCATTTTGCAGTATGATATATAGTTCCAATCACAACTCAAAAATTTGCATTAAAGAGAAAAAAAAGGTTCACTTAATTAAAGGTTCACCCAAAAATTAAAATTGTGTCATTGATTACTCATCCTCATGCCGTTCCAAACCTGTAAGACCTTTGTTTATCTTCATTTCTGCTTTTAAATCCTTTCCTTTGTAATGCCCCATTCACACAGAGCGTCAGCGCTAACGCTTCACGGAGGGCGTGCCTGAAGCTTCGCGCTGATTGTCCAGCATCTGCACCGAACGGGATTGGCTAGCGTCTGCAATAGTATTTTTGCGTAAGGCGATCTGATTGGTTGACGCCCGCGTTGGCACTTGAAAAGTTGAACATTTTTTAACTTCTGTCGCAAGCAACGTCAGTGACACGACGCAACGGACCCATAATTCAGTTCGGCAACGCTTGACATCACTCCATTCAAAGTAAATGAGAAGCGTTAGCGCTGACGCCCTGAGTGTGACGGGGTGTAAGTGTTTCATTGTAACCTTCATTTTTGAAAAAAGGGTCGGGGTCAAAATCATTTTTTGTGGTGACATTATGTCACCAATGCTGTCAACTGAGCTTCATAATAAATCACATTTATGCTCTAAAAGTAGGGTAATCATAGCAAGTTTCATCCATAGTCTGTGCTTTTTTAACGTCTGAGTTTAGCTTCAAATGGCTTCTTTGACAACAGTATTCTATAAAAAAAAAAGATTTGCATTCCAATTCTGACATCCAAAGCCACAACAATACATTTTACCCATTTCCCTCCACTTGTTACCAGTGTTTTTCTGCCACCATAATGTGCGCAGCTGCAAGTGACTTAACTGTGACGTCTACTTCAACTTGGTCAATAGAGCAGGGTTGCCAGGTTTTCACAACAAAACCCGCCCAATTGCTACTCAAAACTATGACATTATTGGGGTCGATTCAACCTGTGGACATCAAAAAAAACCACATGGCAACAGTGTTAAAATAGCCCAATTCTGCGGGAAAACCACGGAAACACACTGCTATAGAGTTCACAATTCTCCTACAATTCTGAACTAAGCAAAATAACAAAATAAATAATAATAATAATAAAATAAAATAATGTTAATTGACTCATTCTATTCAAAAATGTTTTTAATTTGAATGAATTATTGTTAAAACATTGTTCGAATGAATGGTTCAATGACTCAGTCATGAATACTTCACTTGTTCCATTACTGAATGAATCAGCATTTTTGAACGAATCTCTTGAATGAATGATTCAATGACAAATATTTTCACTTGTCACCATCTAGTGGCCAAACAATGTAATCAACAAACGTTATCTGAAGTGAAAACTACTTTCAAAAGATAATTTGCTCCATTATCACTACCATAGACATCAAGTGTTTATATCCAAACTATAAACTTTTATCCCAGTACTTCTGTTATAACATGAATGATTATAAGACCTAATAATACTGTGTTGTTGAAAAGACTGTTTGTGAAGCTGTTTCATACTGGCAGCGCGAACACAGATTTGAATGTGACTTGACTTTGTCAAAGGTTTATTAGACACAAACAAATCGTTGTCATGTAGAAATAAGATTGCATGGGTGTCTGGATCGAGATTGTGATCTTTTAACGATTAATCATGCAGCTCTAATGTGAACAACAAAAGACTGCATGTTGCTGTAGTACTGTCAGTCACATCATACCAAGTCTCCACAGTTGTGATAAACACCCATCTTCAAGAGTGAATATGAATATTGACTAACAATCTGTCGGCTGACTGGGGATTAACGTTGCTAAAATAAGTCAATTTTTCTCTGAAAATCCTAAAACGGTAAACTATAAACAAAGGGCAAAGCAAACAGTAAGTTTATCAGCAGCTTTAATGATAGATGAAGCTCATTTCTGCTTTATGTGGGGGCCAGCAAGTCAGGCACATTTCATTTGTAACCATAATGACATAAACATCAATCTGTCTCAACTGCTGCTTAAACGACTGTGTAACCTTTACAGCCCTGTTAAAGAAAGATATATAACTTCTATAAAAGAAAGACCTTCTATAATAACATAAATCGCATAACTTTTCTTTAGCTGCCTTGCCATCGCTTTATGTTGGGTCAAAGGTATAAGCGCACATCCTCAGAAAAAAAGAAGCTGCCGGCATTCTGAAGAGAGGCATTAAAGTAATCGGGGAAATTTTAACAGATTCCAAAATTGCCGTGAACAACAACAGATTGAGACCCATAAAAGCAGCATAAAGCCTTTACTACCTACTGACATTCTGGCATAATGGAAATATTTTACAATGCTTCCCCTTTATGGACCTCCATCCACTATAAATTATATTATGCAAAAAACATCATCATCAGGGATGGCATTAACAGTCTTCGCTTAACAGGTTCTGTGAAAAACGGGTTAGTTTGCTGCATGTACCCTGGAACAAAATTCAATTTGCCGCCATATTTAATGCTACGTTTTTTATTATCTCGCGAGCATATGCTGAAATAGCTACAGATGATGGAGATAGCTGCTGGGCACGGTCATCGTCATGACTTTCCATCTATATATGAATAACAGAATTGGACAAATAGTTTGTGACCTTAGTCAAGGGCTTTGCTGGCAGTGAGAAAAAAACTAGCAGCACACTGCAAACAGCGTTCGCCCGCCAGCATTGAGCTGTGAATATGCAAAGCTCTCTTGTTCTTTGTGCAGGCTTTCAAAACAAAAACAGGAAATTGTTTGGAAACCTTTTGCCTCATAGGGGCATCGCTGGGCAGTGTCGCAGACTGCTTAGGTTGGCAAAAATGTTTGATGCCTCTGTTTTAGTGGAGCATATGCCAAAATCTGCAAAATATGCAGAACGGTATTGTTTTTAGTGTCCTTTTATGGTGATGTCATTGAGGACACACAAAAAACAAACAGCAGTGCAAAACAGAATCATCTGTGACTCATAGTCCAGATGCCTTTGATATAGCCTGATACTAAAAGATAATACAGCAATGCCAAGTGGATGGAGACATCAAAATTAAAAAGAAAAGGAAAAAATAAACAGGAATTTGCATGGACTGTACATCTTCACTTTCTTTCTTTTTTTCCCTAACATTTTTATTGCCAGAATTGTATTATGTAATTCTTGTTCTACTATTATGGAAAATGTACTGTAACTAAGACATAACAGTATTGTCTTTGCCTCAAAACTGAAAGTAAAATTTAAAATGGAACAGTGCACCTAAAAATGTAAATTTGCTGAAAAGCAAACTGAGTTTGATCATTTATTTATCTATAATATTTGAGGGGACAACAGAGGATGTACTTTTTCTATGAAGGAAACATTATCATAGATTATAGACTTACATTTTGACCAGAAGTGCTGATTTGAGGTTGTTTGTTTTTGAACAAAAATTTACAGATAAAGTACTCACCCCCTTGTCATCCAAGATGTTCATGTCTTTTTTTCTTCAGTCGTAAAGAAATTATGTTTTTTGAGTTTTACTGCTATGGTGCCCCGATTTTGAACTTCCAAAATGCAGTTTAAATGCGGCTTCAAACGATCCCAAACGTGGTTGTAAATGATTCCAGCCAGGTTAAAAAGGGTCTTATCTAGAAAAACGATTGGCTATTTTCATTAAAAAAAAAAAAATTTAAATACTTTTTAATCTCAAATGCTCGTCTTGTCTTGTTCTCCCTGTATTCTGGCTCAAGACAGTTAGAGTATGTCGAAAAACTCCAAACGTATTTTCTCCCTCAACTTCAAAAATCACTTCAAAATCATCCTACATCACTGCAGAAGTACTGACCCAGTGTTTGCAAAGTGAACATGCAAAGAAGATCAAACACCCTCAACAAAAAAGGTAAAACAGCGATATAAGACGATTTTGAAGTTGAGGGAGAACATGAGATGAGAATTTTTTGACATACCCTAACCATGAACCGGAAAATAGAGTCTAGGCAGAGTGAGACAAGATGAGCGTTCAAATTAAAAAGTATATAAATTGCATTATTTTTATTAAAATAACCGATCATTATGTTAGATAAGATCCTTCTTCCTTGGCTGGGATCGTTTACAACCGTATATGGTATCGTTTGAAGCCACATTTAAACTGCATTTTGGAAGTTCAAAATCGGGGCACCATATCAGTCCATTATATGGAGAAAAATCCTAAAATGTTTTCCTCAAAAAACATAATTCTTTATGGCTGAAGAAAGAAGGGCATGAACATCTTGGATGACAAGGAATGAGTACATTATGTCAATTTTTCTTCTGGAAGTGGACTTCTCCTTTAAAAGCCTTAATTATGGATTTGTTTCTTACTTCAAAAAAGGCTAATTGTTGGACTGCAGTTGAGTCAGTTATTTGTGTATTATTGTGATGTTTTTTTATCAGCCATTTAAACTCTCATTCTGACGGCACCTGTTCATTGCACTGAAATGCTGCAGTGAATGAGACAAGATGTCACGCTCTGTGTTGCATTTTTTTTTAAAAAAGCAAAAATCCAATACATATAATAAATAAATAATTCCAACATGTAATACACTGTAAAAAATGCAAATGAATATTTTACAGTTTACGAAACATTCTGAGTCTCAAATACTGAAAAATGCTCTTTTCTTGAAATGACATAAAAACCCTTGTGAGACCAACAAAATTGCCCCAAATGTTGTCTCAACTAGTCAAACACAGTTGTCTGAACAAAGAATTTCATATTGTTGAAATGTTAAGGTTTTGTGAGTTCCCAGCATGCATTGCAGCATGAACACATTATGCAGTTCCTGTTATAGGATTATTATTATTTGCTGTTTGCTTCAACCAATTATATCTGTTTGCTGGATATCTTAGTCTTGTAAGATGTTTTACAAACAAAGACAATGTTGTCTACATATTAGAATAAGTTATCCAATGAGGTTTCTATAACAATTCACTGTTTGTCAAAAAATTGATACATAAAAACATAAATTACCTCAACCAAGTTTCCCACACCTTGGTTAACTTCAAATTCAAGGACCTTTTAAGGACTTTCCACGTTTAATACCTTCATATTCAAGGACTTAATGTGGGGACACATTTCCAGTAAGAGCAAGGTTACATCATGTTACTTTGCAAGATACACTGTTACATTTTTCAGGCGTCAAACATAACTATGCAAAAAAACATTTTACTAGAACTTCACAGCCTATTTTTGCAATTTCCCGGTGAAACGCTGAGATACCATCGTAGTAGTTTCTTGCACACATGAACATCTTGGCAACGTACAACACACAACGTAACACGTAAATTTGTGTAACTAACGTAAATCAAGCAAGCTAGTACACATAGGCCGCAAAGTGTTGGCAAAAGAACACATTAGCGGACCGGAGGGAATAAGGGAATAAAAACTTCTTGCACAAAATAAATTCAAGCACTTTCAAGGACCTGCATCTATGTATGGCTATTTTCAAAAACTTTTCAAGGGCCTTGAATTTTTTTTTTTCAGATTCACAAACTTTCAAGGATTTCAAGGACCTGTGGGAACCCTACTCAACGACAGTAATTGTTGTTTCAGTTGCTGTGACGAGACTTTTTCTATTAGCAAAATAAAACAATCAGCATTGCATGAACAAACAAATTTATATTGGCTAGTTATTTTTACTGAGAAAAACTAAAAAAATACTGTTGAAAGAACTCAAAAGTCTTACTGCATCAAGTTGCCTTACTTTTTTAAGCTTTCTCAATTATTTATGTGAATCTGCAGGTCAAAGTTCACTAAACTTGAACTTTAGAACACACTGAAATGCGAAACTTCTACACATTAGCTTGCATTTTCAGTCATACATATTTAAATTTGTATGAATTGAAATCAATGGTGTGCAAAAGTGTACAGTGTGACCGCCCTTTAAGTAAGAGGACGTGCCAACAAAAAAGACAGGTGGAAATTGAGGTGGGACTTACAAGGGCTCATTTGGACACTGAGGCGGTATTGACGGATTTATTCCACGCACTGTCACGGCAGGATGATTGGACATAATTACAGAAGGATCAGCATGATCGGCTGTCACTGATTTTGCTGACATCTGTCTGTGGCCTGCAAACACATGATGACCAAGCTTGAATCACAAAACAGATTTATTTTCCAACAAGGAGAGCATCGCATGTTTAATTTTAGATGGGGCTTGGAACGAGGCTCAGACTTTGTGGAAAATATAAACGGGTAAAGAAATGAAACTGTGAGCAATATCCATGCATTTCTTATTAGTTTCTGTGAAAGTTGAAACAGTCCACATGACCAATTAAGCTTGATAATGTGATGGACCAGTCATAATGATTAATGTAATAGAGCTAATCTGATGCAGTTGTCAATAAGACCCTTTTCTAGCATGAGCTGTCATAAGCTGTTTGTTTGGACATGGTATACTTTACTAAAACCAGTATCAATAAGGTTTCACAAAATGGATTATTTACTTCAGGATATAACTGCATAGCTCATAACAGCCAGTTTGGGATTACGAAAATTAATTTCATCTTGCAGCAGTGGACAGCTTGTATACAATTACCGATAAAGCAGACTAGGAGGTAGGGGGAAAAAAAACTCAATACGGAACACTGGAATACTTTGATTCAACCTTCATCTGAGAGGCTCAGATATTATCTCTTAGCTAAATCCTTTCTTCATTTCATCTTGGAGATCTGAACAAAATGCTTAAACATATGGCCCTAAATTACTGGCAATAACATGGTAACATAAGTCATTCAGATTAACACACCAGCTTGCATCATTTTTCTTTTTTCTTCCTTTTCTTTTCAAGCTGTCTTCATACGTGATTAAATGTCAGATTTTCACCATCATGTGTTCAAGGAGAGTCTCGAGCCCCTTGGGAATTTCTTTTAAGGAAGCTCAAACTTATGAAATTAACACAAATCTGCCCCTTTGATACTACATGTATTCCTTTAAGTAAAATAGAAGATTACCATATGACAACCTTTTAATAATCTGGATTCTTTATATTGTTGTAATTTGCATATTCCATCATACTGCAGAATAGGAGGGCATGACATAAATATAAAAACAAAAAACTCTTTAAGTATAAACTACTTAATGCCGACTGGCCAAAACACATATTATGCAAGTATGCAAACGCAAACTCAAGTTCGTGCCCTACGTACACACCGTAAACGCGTGCTCCATTGGAAAATACGTTCAGGAGCAGAACTGTAGGTAGGTTCTATTACCCGATGTGGTGTTATTTGGGTAAGTTGCCTTAACTGACCTGCTTCACAAGATTCTCTTTGAACTGTTAACTCCGCCATGACAATAGCTGATCTGGAAGAGAAAACTTTCCGTAGACATAACTTTACTGCCACTTAACGCAATGCTGAAAATGCAACGCGAAAAAGCGGTCTGACGGAACGTATTGACGCACGCACGTAGATTTTCCCGGGAGTGATTTATTTATTTTTTAATATCTTTTTGATTTTTTCTTTATTAAACGAAATAACACTACATTGAATCAGAACACATAACAAATACCTGATAAAATTAAATAAAATAAATAAAAATTGCAGATACGATTATAGTACCTTAAAATTGTTAATTATAACATTATTTTTTAAGTTTAAGAGATCACAGAATGAGACATTACAGCTATAAAGACTTCAATCTCCGTCTGAGTACATTTTATATTTTAGCCACATGTAGTAGTAAGGCCCATTTACTAATAACTAAAGATGAGAAATTAGCAGTCACATGGTTGTTTTGGAGTTCTTCATCCCAGTGTGAATGATCTCCACTTTCAATTTACAATCAGAAGTATTTATGACAGATCAGATGTGAGCTTGCAACTGCATTTCAGTCGAGTTATTTTTGTTTTAATGTATCTGTGAGTCAATTAATTGTGTCGTAAAAGGCCACCGTAAACTGTGTGCTGAAGTTAATGAGTCTGACATTATCACATCATTACACCAGCTGGCATAATGGAGCATGTGTTGTTTGTCATAATATGCCATGCCATGCTTAGCAGTTATTGGCTGTTTACATTAGCAACTTTCTGAAGAACTTCAGATCCGTGAATTTGAATTTCTCAGCAAATTCTTCATGAGACAGATTTTGTGCCACGTTCGTGTAACCATGACTTTGATACTTAACAGAAATGTCACACTGTGAAAGTTGAAAGTGTACACTGTTATCAGTTCATTAAATTAGTCATTTAATTTGTATTAAAGGTAGATGCATCATAGTCTAATAACAACTACAGCTCACATGGCCAAGTTCAGATGTGGAAATCCTACAGTAATTATTAAACATGCATATCCACTACTACAGCTTGTGCACCCCTTTTTTTTCTCGTAAGACAAAGTGTAGCCCTCTATACTCAGTCAACTCTGCTCACCATCAGTCTTGGAGCAGAGCACAGCTACACCCAGCACGCAGCACCACCCCACACCATCTCAAGGTCACTTCCTCCTTCAGCTTTGAAGGATGATGGGCAAGCCCAGAGTCTGCCTCAGTCTGGCCTCTTTCCCTTGAAAGATGGTAGGAGAGGGCGAGGCGAACCCCTGCCGCTCAATAACTGGTACCAAATGTTGCCTTCTAACAAAGGTGTTGACCCTTGAGCAGGCAAAGTCCCAGGGCACCTCACTGCAGAGCTGGAGGACAGGCAGACAGCTGTCTTCTGTCAGCCAGCTCCAGCTGAAGATCCCCCACCACCCGGCCAACAGTGAGGAAACTTTCAGAAAAAAAGCGGGGGTTTGACTTCGTTCAAGACCCAGACAAACTTTTATGAACATGTTGAAGGATTCCTTTTTTGTTTAATATATTATTGTGTTTCTTTAGATGTTTTGTTTATCTTTTGGAAGGTTAGGCTCGTTACATTTGCACAAGTGTATGGTTTGTATAGAATTAAGAAATTCTTTTCTAATAGCTAGACGTGAGAGCAAAGCGGGCACATAAATTATGTTGCAAAGCTTTAAAGTTTTGACTAAATAAGAATGATTATATAATTAATATTTCATACCAGTATGAAAAAGAATCTGAATCTTTATCAGACTGTCTCATGCTAAACTCCTCATGCGTTTTTCTTTAATCTATTATTGACTGTGTATCTTTAGTGGGTTTTGTTGATCTTGTGGGAGGTTTGAGTTATTTGTGCAGGTGTCTGGTTTGGATAAAATTAAGAAACTATTCTCTAATAGTTAGACATCAGAAGCAAAGTGATGATGTTTCAAAACTGCGAAGGTTTGTTTGACTAAACTCTCCCTTCCAAAAGGGGGGTTTTGCCATAGAAGAACCATTTTGGGTTCCCCAAAAACATGTGAACCTTTTTTTTCTTAGTGTGAAGAATATTTTACTAATCTGAGAAATCTGTTTCCACTATCTACCTTGTTTGTAACCCTGGACCAAAAAACCAGTCTTAAGTAGCATAGGTATATTTGTAGCAATAGCCTAAAATACATTGTATGGGTCAAAATTATCGATTTTTTTTTTATGCCAAAAATCATTGGGATATTAAGCAAAGATTACGTTCCATGAAGATATTTTGTACATTTCTTACTGTAAATATATCAAAACATATTTATTGATTAGTAATATGCATTGCTAAGAACTTCATTTGGACAGCATTAAAGGTGATTTTCTCAGTATTTAGATTTTTTTTGCACCCTCAGATTATAGATTTTCAAATCGTTGTATCTCGGCCATATACTGTCCTATTTTTAGCTGTACAAAACAGCTCGTTTTGCTGCTTAATATTGCAAATTACTGTGTCTTACCATATTATATTAATGTATTATCTTAATTATGAACATACTGGTTTGTAGTGCAAACAGTTTTACCGTTTGCTGCACATTGTTATTCTTCTCGTCGAAGTCTTGCTCATAGGCTTACTTCCGTGTTGAAAAATAAGGTGGATAAAGAACTTTTCGTGGAATGGAAAGATTCCATGGAAATTAAAGGTTCTTCATGGAACCAAAGATGCCAGTAAAGAACCTTTAATTTGCCAATAAAGAACCTTTATTTATGAGCGTTAATGAGAATGACTGAATAATATCACATTGTTCTCTCAGTATAAACTGAAATCCAAAATCTTTATCCGACTGTCTTGTGCCATTATTGCCCCACAAGCCAAAACTCACAGACTGAGCGCTATCATTCTTGATGGGAAGAAGCTGCATAATTAATTTGTATATTCCACAGTGACAGATGTTTGATTTTGGCCGTAAAAGTAATTAATAAGGGGAGTCAAGAGAGGCAGATTGTTTGAAGATTATTTATGAAGACCTCCCTCTCCCCCTGGTGGCTGGGGGAGTGTCACCTCTCCTTCACGGCCTCCTGTCTTCACCTGCTCCCTGAGACACAGATGTTTGTCTGAGGCAGATGACCCCAAACACACGTTTAGTATCTGTCCCTTAAGGGAATGGCCATGCGGCAGCACGAAGAGAGAGAGAGAGAGAGTGAGGACTGTGCAAGGATTGCACTTCTGTCTAACCACAGGCATTACATAGGGCTTAAGGGGTTTAATTCATATTACAATGGCACTACCTCTGCTTTTATTTGATCTGGAGGACCACCTGATTACTGGGAACAGAGTGGCTTAAGGTTTCAGAGAAATGTGGGACAGCTGTTGAAGAGAGCCTTGTTGTGTGTGTTTCTGTGTGTGTGCAAGGGCTGCAGCTCAAAAGGATGAATGAACAGAGGTGTGAAACATGGAGTGCGAAAGGTACTGAAGACAGCTGAATGAATTAGTAGTCTCAACCTCAAAACCACATGCTGTTATAGTATGTACAGCACTTTCTTGATCTGGCAAGTTCGAACCTGATTGACTGAACTTAACTAGTTATTATCATTAACTAAATTATTAAAAACATTCTTGTTAAATGAATTAAAGCTGAAATAAAACAAAATATAAATATTACGATAAAAAAGTTATGCGAAACTGAAGTTGCAGCACTGAAATTAAACTAGAAAAAAATAATACTGCAATAAAATGTATTAAATCAAAATAATAATATAATATAAATAATATTAAAAATGATAAAAGCATCTAACAAAATTACTAAAATTAAAAATGAATATATATATTTAAAAAAAAGTGAATTTAAAATGTAACAAGCACTGGATTTGCATATATTCTTATATAACTGCTGATTATTTTTTTTCTAAATGCACATTTATAAATGTATAACATTTTCATGCATCTTTTTTGACTAAACTATTGTTTTAACAACCCAACTGATAATCATCAAGTGGATCATGATTAAATATGAGATAGCGCACGCACACGCTTGGAGTAAAAGCAAGCCTAATCAAATTCAGATCACTGTTTTGCAACAGCATGGTGGCCGTAATTTATGCCTCAATCTCGGCTGGAACTTCTGCTTTTCTTTGCCTTTATTTTTGTGTGGCTGGCTGCGTGTGTGCGTGTGTGGCAGGGATAATAATAAACTATAATGGATTCCAAACAGAGAGGACAGCGAGTGAATGTAATTTCCTCAATGTGGGGATAAATCAGGAGGCTGAGGGTTTTACTGGAAAGTTCTTGTGGCTATTCAAATCTGCTGCCGTGATTGAAGCAATCAGAGTGGATCGCTGGGCCGTAATTCGACAGAAGGTTAGCGCAGGTGACCCGCCACAATATGATCTTGTTTATAGGCGGAAATTGCGGCAAGATTACTCTCTGGGGTCTTATTAGACGGGGTGTGATTAAAGATGAAGCTTTGGTGTCTGACGTGGTGGGAAGCAGTGTCTGGAATTTCGATCATTGTTTTATATGTAATGTGCTGGCATAAATTTTCTCTGACAACAACCCAGGTGGGTTTTGTTAGCTGGTTAGGCCCGCAGTAAGAGTTAGGGGCTTACATTAATTCAGAGGAGGGCTTCCATGCAGGATTATGAGCATTAGACAGTATCTAAATAATAATAGTGATAGCAGAGACCATGCGTAGACAGATTAAGAGTCTACTGATCCCTCTCAATAATGACTCTTTTGGACTAGAGGGAACCCCCCAGCTCGACAGGCAGAGGTCCACGGCATATCAAGGTGTCATGGAGCCTAAAAGAGGCGGTGGCCTACATTCACTGGCCATCTGACACAGATAGACCGGAATCTATTTCTGAATCACTGATTTCAAGGTTAAAGAAGTTGATTTATTTGTATGCAATTATATAAATAATACATTGTGAGAGGGGCACTTTACATGAGCAGTGCATAAAAAGTATTGTTCATCAAACAATGAAATACTGTTATTAATTACTCACCCTCATGTCATTCCAAACCTGTCTCTTCGTTCATCTTTGGAACACAAATTAAGATATTTTTGATGAAATACGAGAGCTTTCGGAGCCTGCATATAGTGCAACACAACTTTCAAGGCCCAGAAAGGTAGTAAGGACATCGTAATAATAGTCTGTGTGGTTCAACCTTAATTTTATGAAGCTTTTATGAAAACAAAAATAACAACTTTTTTCAACAATTTCTTTTCTCCATGTCAGCTCTCGGATTTCATCAAAAATATCTTCATTTGTGTTCTAAGGATGAATGAAGTTCTTACGATTTGGAACGACATGAGGCTGAGAAATTAATGAGAGATTTTTCATTTTTGGGTGGACTAACCCTTTAAAACACGTAGTTGTGATTATGTGGCACTTGATTAAAAAGTACAGTTCTATACAACTACAGAACTGTACAATTAACCAGCAACGCATATGAAATTAATTGACCAGTGATAAATTACATCATACTTGTACATGGATTCAATCTATCAGATAAATAGAGAGATTAAATATAATGAAGAAGGTGATCATAAAAGGATACATTTGCATACTAATTAACACAGTGTAATACACTTGCCAATATTCTTTAAACATGTCTGAGAAAAGGCATTGGGGTAATTTATTGAAGAATGGTCTAATAATTAAGTCAGGACTGTGAGGTTTGATTGCGTTAACATGCACACATTTTTGCATGTTTTCAGCAAAGTACTTTTTGACTTTTAAAGTTGTGCTGAATTGTGCTTCATAACTCACTTTAATGTGAAGCTCAGGCACTTCGTTCTCCTCTAATTTCATGGAACGATGCATTAACTTTTAATCAGAACTTCAGTAAGATGTTTTTTGCATTTTTCATTTCTTTCTTGACTTAATGACAATGAAGAAAATATTGCAATGACACGCCACTAAATAAAATACAAAACCTGCCTTTTTCCCCCCCAAGCAAACTGTCACCGCCAAGATTTAGAGGATCATCATCATCTCCTCAGATGGTCAATGTAGCCTATGTTATCTGGAGTATTTATCTAATAAGGCCGTCAAGATTATGTGGGAACAACCGAGAAAAAAAAAGAAAGACAAAAATGTCCTTTGATTGTAGCAGATGCACCGTCTTAAGCGAACCAGCAATCTTCTTGTTTAATATGAGGAATACATCTGTTCATGGTTCAAGCCTCCTGCTCCTTCCTGCAACAGAATATCTGCAACTGCATGTTTCTCAGTAGCACAGTGTTAAACCTCTCTACAGCAATATGTAATTAAACTCAGGCAGCATATTTCTAATCCTAAAGGCTATTATAGATTTACTTAGGCTGGGACATTGTCTGACCCTACAATAGCATTTTTTATTCTCTCCGTGCTCACGACAAACGACTGTGTGCAGTTAAATGGGTGGATAAAGAGTTTTAAATAGATGAGTGCTTGGGTGCCGGCCTTCGGTTTTGTATTCGGTCCTATGAGGATAGAGCTTATCGCTCCATGCCGAAGAGTGTAATTATTCACGATACTTAGCGTCTATAGCGAATGACATATCTGTGAACCTGTCTCCAGTCACATTATAGAAAGTCAAAATGCAGAATATATGTACATGAGGCTTTAATTACTGGATAGCCGCTTTGCACCCCTGGAGGATTAAAGTACTGAGGATATGTAATTATTAAGTGCTCTACATTCGAGCAAGGCTGTATCTGTGATTAAAACTGACCTATCCCTCAGACAAATTGCTTTGAAATTCGGTGAATACTTAAGTTAATTGGTACTTGTGTTTTCTGGCCCTCGTTGCTCGGCTGTGTCCGTACGTATGCAGAGAATCAGAGAGGGATGATGTAACATTTAGCCTGCTTTTGACAGAAGGACCCTTTTCAGCTGGATTCATGTCTAGTATCGCATGTCGCGCTGAGCAGTTGGACTCGCCGCCCTTCTCTGTCACGCCGCCGCAACCGAGAGAATCATCCGGTTCTGGTCTCAATGTTAATGTATTCTCCCTTATTTGACTTTTTAATAGGCTTTTACCTAATTATCATCACATGGTCCAGAGCAGGACTAGAGAGAGGAGACACAAAAGGAGGTCATCTTTGGCAGTGTTGGCAAGCAGCCTACACCCGAGCACCGTTACAGCGGCCATCGCTCGGGCCGATGATAAATTTTCCCCTTGAACATGATGTCAATATGTTGATGTGCCTGCCTTTATTAAGACACCATCCAACTGATAACAAGTCCTGCTGCGTGTTACCAACATAAATAATTAGTGCAGAGACCAAGGAACGGCAGGTGGCTTTTGGCACAAAGAAATAATCATACTTGATGTGGAAAATAAAGTAAAAGGAGCCATCTGTTCCCAGCAGGGGTACAGGGAGAAAAAAACACGTTAACATATTGTCACTAACGTTATGAAATACACAGTTAATAATTCAGTCATGCTTCTGACTCTGGCCACTTGTTTAAAGAATATGAAATGAGTGAAGGTGCCCATCTTGATGCCTGAATTAACCTCGGTGTTCAGTGTTATTGGCTCTTCCGGCTATTTTATTACTTATTTGCTTGCTAAACGCATGTAGGGAGGTCATGTCTGGTAAATATTATGACGCAAACAGCAGATCTGATATCATGTGAAATGAAGTGGAGCTCAACTCCAGCTAAGTTAGTACTAGTTCAGGCAATGGATGGAGAGTGACTTAAGTCGTGTCATATGATGCAACCTGGGGGCAATTTTTATCACCTATGGAAATAGTTGCATCTGGATTGCTCTCCGTGTACTTATTGATTTGTTTTCAAGTAAAAACTTTCTTATTTAAAATGACAATTGACCCTCCGCAGTTTGATTGACAGGCAATCTGACCAATCACAATGCTGAATCTGCCATTGTCCGACTAACAAACCAGACATGAGAGTAGATTTAGGCCTGGGACACTAGGTGATTTTAAAACCGTGGGAGACCACAGACATGAAGACAGTTTCAACTGATTTTTCGCCTTAAAATCCTCTATACGCACACACTAGATGATTCGACCAGACCGTGAGACTACACACTTGTTGATTGTATAGAAATGATTTAACAATGACATGGAATCTCACAGAGACACACAAGATCAAACGTGACTAAAGAAGAAAAACACAATCGACGTTGTCAGCTGGCTCTCCTGGCGGGTGTTCTGTTGTGCAGTGAAAAACAAAATAAAATATGGGTGATGTTCTTTCTCAGTACTTTTCTTTCGTGGCATGTTTGTGGATGTCAGGTTTCAGCTATAGAAGCACGCAACATCCGTTAGGTGACTCACTCTCATTGGCTATTGAGGGTATCACATCAGAGGCAGCCCGATCAAGACGATTTGAGTTCGAGGGTGCTACTTTTCGATCAGGAGTTGTTAAATAATTGTAATGACACCACACAATAGAGGACTGTAAAAGTCTGTGAACTTGAACTTGAATACTGGTGTGTATTGCCGTCTTCACGCGAAGATACTTTCTGATGTTCAATCGTGTTTATTTCATGATATAACTAGTAAAGAGGAAGAGATGATCGGTTCGTGTGCTGCTTGAACTGAGGCGCTACAGAAATCTGTCACAACACATTAAAGAGCCACAAAACAGTATTTGTTATTTGGTTTTCTTCAAAAAATGACAAAATTTGAAAGCTGAGAGTTTGTTTAGTAACCTGCTCTTTCTTGTCTGTCAGCATGCTGTCAGTTTTCTCTTTGCTCTGCGATGTATTTTTCACTGTGTGAGAATGTGTGTCAATTGTGTTTTGATTGAGGCATCACTGGTTAGTGCATTAGTTGGACCAACCTGAAGAGTACAGTTTTTAAGGGTGAAAAAGTACAATTTATGTGACTGTAGACAGATCCTATTGGTGGTTTGACATGTTATTAAAACATAAGCTTTTTAAACCATTATAGAGATCATATGCTTTCATGTTCATGTAAATACGGATGCTACCTGGATAGTCAGAGCATTAACCATCTTTGGTTCAGCTATAGAAGCATGTAACATCCAGTAGGTGACACCTGCTCACTCTCATTGGCTATTGCGAGTATCACCTCAGAGGCTGCTCAGTCAAGAGTTGTAAACACTGTAAATACTGAGTTCGGGGATGCTCCGATCAGGACCAGTTAAATAATCGTACTGACACCACACAGTAAAGGATTTTTTTGAACAAAAAATCGCTGCAACAAACCTCAAATTGGGCCATGCTCCCTGATGGTTCGTGGGTGCAAACTGGGCTTAAAATCGGCCTTAAAATCTTCAAGCATTAAACAACTTGGGTTAATGCTACTTTGGTCCTACGTTGGGCCAACGTTGGTCATCATACAATATATTGCAAAATAGTTAAAATTTTTAGAACTTTGTGTATAAAATGAAGTGCTGACTTCACAATTTCACTGATCAAATTAGACAAAATTAGATTTTGTATTTCTGCAAAAATGTGAATTAAAGTGAATTACTGCATTTCGTGATAATCCATAGTTAACCTAAAAATGAAAATTCTGTTAATTACTCACCCTCATGTCATTCCACAGATATTTTAGATAAGATCCAAAGATATTTTTGATGAAATCTGAGAGCTTTCTGACCCTGCAAAGACAGCAACGCAAACTGAAATATTTTATGGCCCAAAAAGGTAGTAAGGACATTGTTAAAATAGTCCATGTGACATCAGTGGTTCAAGCTTAAAAAACAAAAAACAAAGAAAACAAAAATAACTACTTTACTCAGCAATTTCTTTCGTGAAGCATGCTTCGAAGACTGACACAGAAATTGTTGAAAAAGGCGTTATTTTATTTTTTTCATGCAGGGTCAGAAAGCTCTCGAATCTATCAAATATCTCCATTTGTGTTCAGAAGATGAACAAAGATCTTACGGGTTTAGAACGACATGAGGGTGAGTAATTAATAACAGAATTTTCATTTTTGGGTGAACTATCTCTTTAAGTAATTCATCCAGTCCACAAAATCAGCCCCCATACTTTTGAAGAGAGGAGTCCATTTGAAATCCTCCATTCACTCAAATGACAACCCAGTACCGTGTTTTACAGTATTTCAAGAGAGTGTGGTTGAGTTCAGTGCAGAAAACTGCAGGGACATCCTTTCTAACAATGCTGTGACATACCGCAGGTCCTCTGAGGCATCGTGGAAACCAAAAGGAAACACTCCTTTGCCCAGGAGCAAAGAAGCCATTACAGCCTGTAGTGGGAAGATTTAATAGGTGTCATAATTTATCATGTAAACCGAAAACTGTTTCTTAATTAAGTACGTGCGTTAATGAATTTTTTAATTTGCTCCCTGTAAGTACTTTGCTATGCTAATTGCAATATTATTCACATTAGTTATCGGCTATTGCCCTTGGCTATTTGCTGTAGTAGGAGAGGGACCTTTTTCGTCCTCCTATCTAAAGTTCATTAACTCATCAAACCTGAACAATTTTAATTTCAGGACAACGATCTCTTCTGGAATTCTGTTCCTGAAGATTCAATTTCTCACTATAGGATAAAGATCAGTGCAGCTAATGTTTAATTAAAAGTTAGAATTATTTAATTTATTTATTTTTATAGTTCATTAGAGCAAAACAAAGGCTGGAATCGCAATATGGGCGCTAGTGTGAAAAACCATCATAATCCTCGAAGTAACCCATATCTTTAATGTAGTGACCAACTCAATAATACCACAACTGTGCTTCTATGTCAAATCCTTCTAAAGTAATGCATTAAATAAGGCTTTGTCCCCAACATAGTGTGTTGCATCCACAGACACAGCTTGCAGTGGAAAGCCCTATATGTTTTCTGTCATGGCTCTGCACACAAGTGCATCACTCAGCGAGAAAACCTGCCCCACTAATGCTGATACCAAGATGCTCGAACCACATGGCAGTATTAGGAATGGAAAAAAAATCTGTGAACATTACCCGATAATGTTGTAGAACCATCTGCAGAGAAATGTATTTAATATTCAGTGGGGATCCTACTCACTGACATTAGGAGACCCATAATCCCTTGTAGATTAAATTAAATGTAAGCTCTGAGTATTTATCTCAAGCTATTGTTTTCATCAGCACTAAAGATATTGTTCCCCGCCTCATAATACCGAACGAGGCTGTTGTCATCCACAGCCTCTCGCTGAAATGCAATTTTATTCTGGCATTAATCTCTCAACAACATGCTAGTATTATGATTTTTAACTACACTTTACTTAATGGTGGAAAAATATGCATTTTTGGTATTAAAATAAATCTTCTGTTATAGTCATCTAAAAGCAGAAGGAGCATTACACGACACACTCATAACACATAAGAGCAATTTATCAGCTCTCACAGTGGAAATTATGATAATGGAATAACTTTTATTTATTACTTTGACTAAGACTCTTCTTTTAAATTGCAATTGTTTTATTTGAATCTAATGCCATGAGAGATGTTTGCAAATGTTGCAGATGTCATAAATGCATTTTGTAAAATTAAAACTATTTTAAAAGAGGAAGACAACAGTTGCTGTTAGACTTTTAATATGATTTTTAATATCTCCAACTACCAATATATCATGTTTTATTGATTAAATGTATTAATTCAGAATGTGACATTACTTGCTTCATTACAAGTTAACACAAGGGTTGAATGGCAAAACTTTACATTATGAAATCACCCACAGTGCTTCAAGCATATTTTGACATGTGTTTCATCACTGATGCATTATTGCCTTATATTTCCCTCTCAAATCCCGTCTCAGTGAAGCCCAGTGTGGCTGATCAAGCCGTTCTAACAACTGGAAGACATCACAAGTTAAACACTCATTATTTTAATTTGATGCTAATCATGTGTTAATGAGACTAATCCTTGCAATGATTCAGGTAATTTGCTTAATGGCTGCCCAGAGTACAGATTACGGTAATCAGTCACGTTTGATAAGATGTCTGTTGCAGAGAGGGGAAATTCTCAGGTATGAAAGTAATTCAACTGTGATAAGATAAATTTTGCACTCCCTTTATATCCAACCCAATTCAAACAGACAAATGTCATAAAACTAATTGATCTTTTTGATTATTTAAGTTATTTGAAGCTTGACCATCAACACTGTCGCTTTCATGCAAATACATTAGTTTGTACAAGGAATAAATGCACTGTAATATTCATTAATCCGACATCATGTAAGACTTAAAGTATAAAGTGGCATATTTCCTTACCATTTATTAATGCAACACTGGTTCACTTCCAGAATAAAAATTTCCTGATAATTTACCCCCATGTCATCCAACATGTTTATGTCTTTCTTTCTTCAGTCAGAAAGAAGATTTGGGTTTTTCTCCATATAGTGGACTTTAATGGAAGCCAATGGGTTGAAGGTCCAAATTGCAGTTTAAATGCAGCTTCAAAGGGCTCTACACAATCCCAGCTGAGGAATAAGTGTCTTGTCTAGTGACACGATCAGTCATTTTCTAAAAGAAAAAAAATATATATATATTTTTAACCACAAATGCTCGTCTTGCACTAGCCTGACTTGCATTACGTAGTCACACTAGAGAAGAGCCATGCTTTTCCCACGGAATTGGGCTACTTTAACACTGTTGCCGCCAGTTGTTTTTCAAGTCCGCAGGTTGCAGCGACTCAAAAAACATGATATTTAATGGAATTTTGCAAGGGGAACCTTGCCAAAAAAAAAAAAAAAACAGGGATTTTACCACCCGGAATGCAATTTTTACCAGGGAATCCGTCCAAAACATTTTGGGGTAGTTTCGAGTAACAATTGGATGGGTTTTTTGTGTGAAAACCTGGCAACCCTGGTCACGCATGACATAGCCAGAAGTACCAACCCAATATTTAAAAAGCAAATGTGCAAAGAAAGTCAAATGCCCTTCACAAAAAAAGGTTTAAAACAAAAAACGATGTCAGACAATTTTGAAGTGTGAGGAGAAAATGAGCTGGAGTTTTTTGCCCTACCCTACTTTTCTGAACCGAAGTAGACAGATATACAACAACTAACCACGTATGACCTTTCCAACATGACTATGTAATGTGTGAAGTCGCAGACGCGACTTGCAGAGCTAGTGCAAGACAAGCATTTGTGGTTAAAAAGCATAGAAATTAGTTCTTTTTCTACTTGTTTTGCTAGATAAGACCCTGGGACCCTGTATTTAATAATCAAACTTTTAATTTCCTGGCCTTTGGGAGTATTTTTTTGAGACTTTGTTGAATTATGAAGCATGGCAATTCATAAGGAGGCCAAAGACAAGAGCTTAAGCAGAATGGATGGTTGTTCAGAATGCTATGGTGAGCACTGCCTCTCTGGAGATCCAGAGGAGTAAACACCCCTGCGCTGACAAATGACAGCAGCATAATGACCCATAAGCGCTAACAAATATAAATAGGTGCTGCTTACATTTAACTGTCATCAAAACAAATGCTTGTTAGGCGTTTATGAGTTCCCATTTGAATGATGAATATCTTAATTATCTCATCACCGTTGCAAATCTGAATATTTTCCAGACTTCAGTTTTATTTATTTGCAGGATTTTGTTTTCTTCATTTCGATGACAAAACTTGTAGAGAACAAGAACAATTTGTACAAAAATTATTAAACGCATGTAAACAAATATGTGTTTTACAATATTCTAATCCATAACGGTTATTTAATATATAAAAAAATAGAGGGTGCACATGACAGTTTTAATTGATATTTAGCTCCTATTACGATGCATATGTGAGAACAATGGGAATATGCAAATTCGTCCCCAAACAAAAGGCTTTGCATTGTATTTTAACCAACTTCTTGTCAAACACACTCATAAGACTTATAAAAGGTGACAATGAAGAGCATTTGTCACATAAATTGAGGGATAACCTATATTTCCCTGTTTAATCCGGCCTGAACTGTGTAAATACCCATATAGGGTTTTAAGGATCCTTTTCAACGCGATATCTCACTGTAATGCTAGTCTATTGTGCCGGGCTGAGGCTTACACTTCTTAGCATGCTGAGTGACAATGGACTTATGTGGCGTTCAGATCTGGCAAAGAGGCTTTGGTGTCACAGATTGCCACACAGCTCTGATATCTCACTGTGGCCGATACGCTTTGAAGCCTTACATGCTTTCAGCGGCGCTCTAGCATGAACCGTGTCCAAGCTTCCCACTCTGATAATGGAAACAGCCCCCAATATCCTCTCATTGACTAACAGAGCAACCGCTAACACTAGCTATTATGGAGATTACAAAAGTGAACCCTAAGCCTGTAGTTTTAATTCACATTATTGTTAGACAGCTAGATCTCTACTGAGAAGTGCATGTAGATTATAAAAGGGCTATATCCATTAAGTGGATCAGTACAATTTGTAATATTACATTTTCGCTAAATTAGGAGAGTCTTTCCACTTGTACCATTATTTGTGGGGTTTATGGACATTTAAATGTGTGAAATGACAAAGAGTGCACAAAATATAAACTCTGTAGACCATATTATCGCACAGCTTTCTATATAAAGTTGGATAAGCGTATTGTTGTTCATATCATCGGAAATTCTGTACTATATTATTGCCCAGCTCTTATGCTAAATGTGACTGTAAGATATGTAGATATAAAGATGATCATTTCATAATTTTATGCAAAGCTCTATTGTAAAAGAGCACCATAAAAATAAAGTTGCCTTGCCAAAATGAAAATAATATCAGCAAAATGGCAATATAATCAAATACAGATACCAATAGAGAGAGTGAGCTCATAGTGTTACATCTGAGTCTTCCAGTATTTATAAAATTATATTTATATGCAAATCTTGTGTCTATCTTTGCTAAAACACATTTATATGTAAAATATGGATATGGATGAAAGTTTAATGTAGTTATAAAAAGGTAAGGATTATGTGCTTCAAATTAAACATCTCTTGGGTGCATGTTGTGAAGACGAACTTAAGTTTACTTTACATTTTTTTGGCTAAAACACGTAGGAAATTAACTCCAGCTGCATGTAAACATTTAAACAAGCCAGAAACATGAGAACTGAACAACACTAACAGTGTGGCATGCTAGTTAGCTAGTTTGTTTTTACATGACCACCGTTATTTTAACAATGCTAATCTGTCAGAGGAGCTTCATGTTTTCTTCTGAAGATGTGAACGAGTGATGAATGAGTGTTAAATTCACATTTACCTAAACAGTTTGTGTATCGTGTTATATTTATTGTGTTTTCAGTCTTGAACAAACATAACTTTTGTCAGTGTTTTGGCTAGGATGCTTTATCCTAGTTTTGTTTTTTCTTTTTATTTAGGCAACAGCTAAGTATCCAGCAAACGATGTGAAATATTGCTCTCTTGAATGACTTAGTCAATATAGACTGACGTGAGATTATTTCTTCAAGGAAAATATTCAGCATGACAAAGTTTAGGGTGACAAAAAGGCACTACATTCATTATATTTAACTGTGCTAACTGTGTGAATACATCCACCGCAGCCTTTCCACAGACTGACTCCCAGTTGTTTGTTCCTCCCTCAGACTGCAGTAGTTTATGAAGCCATCTACTGATTGGAGTTGGTATTGCACCAACATTTTTTAAAATCATTTGACGGTTGTTCTCTGCTCTGTGTAGTTCTAACTTGTATTAACAAGAGCTCTTGGAATAACATGCATCATAATCTGCAACATATTCCCTTCATAATCTAAAAAAAAAAACACCTAAAGAGGATGAATATGAACCTCTTCTTTAAGCTGCTTTCATACAGGCAGATGAATGAAAATGGAGCAATTACTATATTGAGGTCATGATGGTAAGAACTGGATCATATTCCTTTGAGAGGCCCGTAGAGGGACGCAGGAAAATTGTGGACTTAATGTTTTGAATGATTAGTAGAAAAAGGCTCTGAAAACCTTTACTGTCTTAAAATATTGTTTAGAAGATATGAGGCCAAAATGCAATAACTACTACTACTAAGTATTTCAAAATAGTTTTCTTACATTTAAAGACAGCATAAAATTGCAGTTTGGATGACTGTATTATTCACATTGGAGTAACATAGGCAAATTATTCGGTACTCTATTCGAATCTAGTAATTATTTATTTATTGTATCAAATTAATTACATCTTTTCACAGTGTTTGTATTCCATGTTTAGCAATGCTGATGAAATCATCCTCCCCTGAAACCTTAGATAAATATAAGGCTAATTATTTAACAAAATATCAATATGTTAACAGCATGGAAATGAAGACATAAAAAAAAGTTTTTTTTGTCAAATAAAACATGGCAATTACAAGCTGATTCTCTTCTAAATTGTGTTTCATTTACAGCAATAATTTTACAATTCAAATATATCTAATTCAAAATCAACATATGGTTTTTATAAACTTGGTATATTTAGTCGTAAATGTAGGACTCTTTGAAAGTAATTAAATATGGAAAAGTCTGCAAACATGGTACATCATCTTATGCAAACACATAATACAATCTTAAACTAAATAATACAGTCAAAACAGCAGAGTTTTACAGTTATCATTATACATGGATATTTAATTTTAGAAACAGTTCTGAATTTTATGTTTTATGAAGTAAAATATGGGGACTTTGTTGGACAGGATGCATTTATCATTTATGCACTGAATCATGGCTATATAGCACAAACAATGACTTTATTCCCTTCACAGCAACTTGTGAATCTTATCCATCATCCTCGTACCCATAAAGATTATTCCAGCTCACGTAACTTCTACTTTCTTCTGTACTGTGCAACCAGAGTTGAAACTCTGTGGATTGCATGCTCTTAACAGGACCTCAGTAGTCCTCTGAGTCTGCTCAAGAAATATTGCTGTGCATCAGACTAGTGAAGGCTGGAAGAGAAAAGCCTTGAGGGGAAACGGGAGTCTGTTTGTCAGAGAAAGTACCAGAGCCTCAACCTACGTCACTTTGGATTCCTCCACACGCTACATGATCCTCCCCGTTCCCCGCTAGCCTGGAGACAAAAATCCGGGCGGAGAGGCCTGCAACAACACATAGACGTGACAAATGATTGATTCCTTCCTAATTCTCTCAAATAAGATGTGTGGAGATGAGAAGAACGATAAAGGGCAGGGAGAAGCGGAGAACGGGGCTGAAGTGGAAAGTGATTAGTAATGCCACCCTGTGTCAGGTAAACTCCCTGCTTGTAGCTAACTGGACATGTCAGGCAAGCTAAATGTTATGCTGTCAGCCTATGACAATGGGGTTAAAGATGTGGCCTAGAAATGCTGGGCTTGGATGGGATGAGGGGGAACAAGTCATTGTTCTGTGAAACATCATGCTAATTGTCGGAAGGGAAGATCCTAGTCGTGAACACGAGGGAGGAGAGGCTAGAACTTTGAAACAAAGTAAGAAAGAAGAGCACTGGTACATTTCCTTGAGCCCATGTTTTCCCACAATCTGAACAACAGTGGAGAAGTGAAATAGCTGAACTGGCAGCAAGTCTTTTTGCGTTAGCGGCAAGTCAGTTCTGCTAGATTTTACTGTGACACTGGTATGGAAAGTAATTAGAAAAGCCATTTAAGGCACCATTGTATGTAAAGACGTCAAGGAAGTAGATTTAGCTAAATATATTAGTCTACAATGCATGTTTTCCCCCAAAATGATTCAACCTAGATGATTTTAACCAAGTTATCTAACATTATCATTCTTTCAAGCCTTACAGAGAATTGCATCAGGCTGTCAGCAGGCTGCCCAGTCAACAATGAATCTTAGGCCAGGTTGCCTTATTCTGGTACGAAGTGCAAAATCGCTGATAACAGCCATCCCACACAACACTTGACCAGTCCAAACATGACTGCTAAGATGCTTATTTCAGTGATTTTTATAGAGTCTGACAAAGAAGTATACATGTTTTGAGACATCTGGTGATTCGATTCAACTTTATTTTAGCTTTTTACTATATGTTTTTACTATATGTTTTTAACAGTACAAATCATTACAAAGAAGCCGTTACTAGTGCCTTAAAATGACATCGGATGCCCATTTTCCACAAGTTGGTATGATTCTTTAGGGTCAACACACTGCAGCACACTTCAGTTAAAATTCCTCAATGGTCATGTAAAATAACACCCTTTTTACATTGTCAAAAACAGCTCTGTTCTCAGCGAGCTGTTTTGGTGAATGTCTCTTTAAATGTTAATGATCTACTGTTAACCCCACCCCTCTTTTGTTTTTTTGTGTATTTGGTGGTGCATGACCATCAAAAACAAGACTCTTCACTTTTACATCCAACTACAAAATACCTGCATTGCTTACAAGACATTGTTGTCACTACAGCTGCTCGAACGCGGAGAAAATGGTCAGTGTACAACTGGCTGAGGGCGGAAATATGCTAATACGGGACAGTCCGTCAGTGGTTGTGGGCGTGGCCTGAGCAGTATGACATCATACTGCTGAGAAAATCAAAATGGCTTGATAATCGAGACTGTTTAGGTTTTTTTGAGAATTAAAAAATAAGCAGTGAATGGATTTTTATAGGATGGTTGCGTCCACACACATTTATATGCAAACATTATGTTAAAGTGAATTTTCATCACCTCTATTTGTAATGTCATTGTAATTGTATGTTTCAGTTGAATATGTACATGCAACTTAAATGTTTAAATGTGAAAATTCTGTTGATGTTTGCATCACTGGTCATAAATTCAGTACTGTTTTCGGTAACACTTTAGAAAACTGTTCCGTCAAATGACTAATGCACTCTTAACAATATAGTAACTACTATGAACTAACAAGAAACTCTGATTAACAAATCACTAAGAACTACTACAGGTACATAATTAATTAATGTAAATGATTATAAATGTATAATTAATTCTAAAGTGAAGGTACTGGTAACCCACTAGCAATGATTCAGGTATTACTAAATCTGTCAGAAGGAATTACTAACTATTTGGATCCGTATTCTAAAGTGAAGATCATGACAATTCTCTAGTAATGACTACAGTCACTGTAAACTTTTGAGGTTTTTGTAAGGTTCTGAATAGTAATACTTCTGATGGATTTGGTAACTCTTGAGTCGTTACTAGTGGGCTATCATGATCTTCACTTTAGAATACAGATCCAAATAATTAGTAATTCCTTCTGACAGATTTAGTAGTACCTGAATTACTATTTTTTCTTGCATCATTCACATTATTATGTACCTGTACTAAGTAGTTCTTAGTAGTTAGTAGTACTAATAATGATCTACCACTTTCAACTGAGCGCTATTACTTATGATTTGTTAATCAGAGTTTCTTGTTAGTTGATAGTAGTTACTATATTGTTAAGAGTGCATTAGTCATTTGTTCCTGTGTAGTTATTCATTAATGATGGAACAGTATTCTAAAGTGTTACCCTGTTTTCTATTAGGTTGTTTTGGCACTGAATGAAGCTCAAAAAGAGCTATATAGAAAGTTTGTATTCACTTTAACTCTCACGCAAGCCACTCGGGTTCCAGTGTCTTCTTGGCCGATATTTTTAATAGTGGTGTTTAGGAAGTCAGGTGTTTGAAAAACACAACAAAGCATTACTTATTAATGGAATGCTGATAAAATCAAATAATCATAAATTCACACATTCCTCTGCAAATGTAACTTCAATCTATATCAAAATTTCGAAGGCAGCATGAGACCTAAAGCATTTTAACCTTCAACTAACAAGTGTCTCCACTGGTAAACCACAGTCAGTGTATACAAATTAACACAATTTAGGTAATGCCAGGTTCAATTCTTTGTTTGCGGCAATATTTCTGAATCGTTTACATATCCAGTCATTCGAGCGAGCTGGGGAGAAGGAGCGAACTAATAGTTCATTTCTGGAGTCCTTTAGCAGTGGCCATTGGCTGGGCAAACAGCAGATGTGATGGACTGATTTCAAATTGCAGACGATAGATGCAAATTGCTGCCTTTGACCACTTTCCAGTGTCCAATCTGACTGTGAGAGAGGTCTTGATTTCCTCTCTCAGCATCGGAAGGGCTCATAAACCCAGGATGCAGCAACACTGAAACTTTTCAAGAGATCTATTAAGTTGCTTGATTGACCCTTCTGCTGATGAAGTTGTTATTTGTGGGATATTTATGCAACATTTAGTGAATAGATTAGAATTGCAAGATGACCGTTCCTATCAAGCGTGTCTAGATTGAGGTTGATTTGTTTTAAATGCAATACATTATCACAGTTGACGCTTAATTATTTGAGAGTCCTTATAAATTGAATGTACTGAACGGCAACAAAACTCCTGGAGCAAAAGAAGCTAAATGAACTAGTAGGCCAAAGACTGATTGAGGTAACTGTCAATCATATGCTATTTAATATGCAAAAGCTTTAATATGTTCTAAGGGCTTTGATAAATCCACAAAAATAAAGCTACTGTATGTGCTCTAACAGTCATTTGCCGGCGATTCCCTTCATTGAATCCCGTTCCGATGAACCCCTCTATACCCATTTTAAGCCTGACTCCTCTGATTAAACTCCTTTACATGATGAGTGTGTGGGGGTGTGCAGGGGAGGTGATTTTATAAAACGGTGATAAGTGTAATTACTCCTGTTGCTAATTGTTCTTGTAAAATTGATGCACTTGCTGTCATTAGCAAGTCGCTGCGCAACCGCTAACGCTAGCCCCCACCCGATCAATTATTCAGGCCCATTTGCCTTTGAATCTGTCACTGACACTTTACATTGTGAGCGCTAGCTTGTAGCAGCACTTGGATACATGCAAGACGGGCAGCCCCCCTGAGAGGGCTACTTTCAAGAAGCCTGTTTCCTGTAGAGCGCTGGGTGTACTTTTGACATGTCACTTAAAATCTGGAGGAACCTCTTCAGCGACTCCATGTTCCCTTGTCTTAAATAAATCAACACATGTCTGTTGAAACTATATTACACCCCTAGGTCTTTTAAAACACAGCTTTGTCTGACTGCACAAGACATGTGAAATACAAAAGCAGTTTAGACACTCATTAGTGACACAATATAACTGCGACTATGTTTTTAAACATTACATTGGACAGGTTATAATATATCTTCACACCACTTTTGTCTGTGGAACAAAAAATATATATATTTTGAGATAGCAACAAAATACAGCTTTCATTATTAAGTTAATAACATTTATTTTATATTGAATTAACATTAAGATGTCATGAGGTTTGAGAAAATTCTTGGCAAATACTTTCTGGACGACCTTTTCATATTAGCTCTAAATATAGATCATTTTGCGGCTCTTTCGAGGGTGGTGTGGCATCTGCTGGTTAAAGCTTAGAACTGGTGATCAGGGTGTTGAATGGTTGCTTGTTTGATCCCAGTAAGAAGTGAGCCATCATCACAGTGCCTTTGAGCAAGACACTCAACCCCAGGGCTAAAAGAGTAGAATACTTTTTAACCGCCCTTCTCAAATCAAATGTAATCATTTAAAACACAAGCATAAATGATTATTTATTCCAGAGTTTTTAAACTGTGGGCACCAGGGGCGTCGGCAGGGAGGAAAATGTAAAAACTTAAACGAACAAAAGAATTAGATCAATCCCAGTTGTAAAAACCAGCATATTCTGGTAGGTAGGTTTTGATGCTGGTTTAAGCTGGTCCTTAGCTGGTCATGTTGCTGGTCAAGGACCAGCATAAACCAGAAAAGGACCTGTGTTTGGGGAGGGTTAATGTATTGACATTAAACTCATTTTTAACATGATAGTTTTATTCCTACATGTACTATAATAATATGTATTAATAGCCCCGAGATACCTAATGTCAGTGAATAAATACATAGATAAGAATCAGTTATTTGTAGTCCCAAATAGTCTAGTGGTAGAATTTTCCTTAGGCCAGTTAAAAGAGTGTTGTCCCCCCTTAAAATATCATTACAAGCGACTCTGTGTATTGTAAATAATATAATGGACATATACTTAAAATAACCGTGTAAGTAGTAAAACAATATAAACTCGAAAAAACGTTTTAAGTTCAGAAAAGTTTGAAGTCCCCCCTCCCCTAACAGTGGTTTGGTCCATAGCCTGCTTTCCCCTCCTTTACCGATACACACACGAGTCCGGTGGGAGAGCGCAAAGTTCTTCAGTAGTGTGAGTAACTTAGGCTTTCAATGCTATTTTATTCCCTTTAAGCATTGGGTGAAGTGATTATTTCTCTTTAATACAGATGATGCTGGATCATTAATAAATTAGTCATGACAAAAAATGATGATATCAGATGTATTTTTCTGTAATTGATTATAAGGATACTAAGCTTAGTTTACCATATATAGCTTGTCACCCGGTAACTTAACACGTCGATACGCCTGTGTGTGAACTGATATTAGGCTAATACTGTAGACCTACCGAGGTGTTTGGTGTTGCTCAATATGACGTTAAGTGGCAGATCAGTGGGCTTGCTGCGGCTGAATATCTAAATAAGAGACGTCCTCATATTATACTTATAATATGACCGCGTGATGAACCTATGAACCGAACTCATTTAAACAGCATGCTATGTACACATGCTGTCTACACATATCTATCCTTACAAGTACAATTTTGTACCCCTTCAAAAATTGTTCTTGAGAAATTTTGTTTATTGTCCCCCTCTACTGTTAGATGAAATGTACGCCCTTGTTTTCAAATAGTAAAATAACACAATACTTTTTAATTTACAAGAAAATATCTGAGTTACTTTTTCAAATTAGTAAGGCCTGTTACTTTTTTTCCACCATTTGATTAAAAGCTCTCCTGTCCCCATGTTGAGAAAAAAGATGTGAAATTTGAACATTCATAATTAATCTTACAAAAACAGTGAAATGCAACTCAGAATATGACACAAACCTGCAATAATTAAATGTTAAATAATACAAATATCCTTTTTTGTATTTAATCCCATTTTATTAACCAGTGTCTGTCCTTCGATGATCCAATTCAACCGTACTACTAAGCAAAAATTACTCAAGATAAACTAACTGTGTGTTAAACTTTCTTCTTCTGCATTCTACTGTACATAATTTCAGCCCCAGGCTTTTGGTGTTAAATGGCTTTTACATTTGACAAAAAATATAACATTTTATATTAAAAACAAACAAGCAAGCCCTGCCCAGATTTAAAAAGTAACGTAATGCATTACTTTCCATAAAAAGTAACTAAGAAACGTAATTAGTTACTTTTTTAGGGAGTAACACAATATTGTAATGCATTACTTTTAAAATTAACTTTCCCCAACACTCAATGGATCAACGTGTTGAAGGTCCAAATTGCAGTTTCAATGCAACTTCAAAGGGCACGATCCCTGATGAGGAATAAGGGTCTTAAAAATAACTAAAATCTAATAATAATAAAAAAAAAATCTAATTTTGCTAAAACCACATTGCCTTAAAAAATTTTCTTCCACAGTATAAACATGTCTGTATAAATTAAAATATATACATTAGCTGCATTAATATGTGACCCTGGACCACAAAACCAGTCTTAAGTAGCACAGGTATATTTGTAGCAATAGCCAAAAATACACTGTATGGGTCAAAATGATTGATTTTTCTTTTATGCCAAAAATCATTAGGATATTAAGTAAAGATCATGTTCCATGAAGATTTTTTGTAAATTTGCTACCGTAAATTGATCGAAACTTAATTTTGGATTGGTAATATGCATTGCTAAGATCCTCATTTGGACAACTTTAAAGGTGATTTTCTCAAATTTGATTTTCTGTGATTTTCTTGAACTGTGATTTTCTTGCACCTTCAGATTCCAGATTTTCAAATAGTTGTATCTCGGCCAAATATTGTTCTATCCTAACAAACCATACATCACATTCAATTTCAAAAAATGTACCCTTGTGACTGGGTTTGTGGTCCAGGGTCACATATATCAGTAAGAAACCAATTTGGTCATGGTCAATAAAACTAAATAAACTAAAACTCAATAAAAACAATACAGATGTACCTTGTTGCACACAACAAAATTACTAAAACTAACTAAAATGAAAACAGTAAATATATAAAGCAAAATAAAATTCAAAATAAGAACAAAAACTATAACAGTGCAGTATATGTGCAGTATATGATACTGAAATAACACTGATGCCATAAACCATATCTTCACTGAATGCATTTTCATTGTATGCCACCTCTCAGATTTAAAAGCCATGCCATCTCAGACCTTTCTGCAGAGTCGGTGAGCATTACCGAAACCTTCTAGACCTTTCAGTATGTTAGACTGTGACACTGGACCAAGTTCACTTAGAAAGCTGAATTGGAAAAGGTCAGTGCTGTGTGTGTGTGTGTGTGTGTCTGTGTCTGTTTGGGTATGCGTGTGTGTTTTTGCTCCGCACTAACAGACAGTGCAAGCTGGCAGGACGGCAGTGGATCCATGGCAGCTGTTTTGTTCAATGTTTCATGCTCTCAGCCACAGCTGCTCCAAATGAGAGTTAATATTGCAGGGGGGCCCTTCCACTCCGGACTGGCCTTGTCACATACACTGAGTGTCAGCCCCTCTCCCTATGACACTGGCTGAGAGGACACTTCTCTCCCTCTCTCTTCCCCTCTCCATCTCTGGGAGACAGTCAAGGAGTCCGTCTGTCCTCTCCGATCTGGTCTGGGAGACAGAGTGAGTGTGAATGTTGTCCTCCAGAGGAAGAATAAGAATAAGAATAGGCCCTGAAAATATGCAGACTGCTGACATAGGCTTCTTTGCATCCACTGGTCAGCTTCAGTGTTTGTGTGAAGTGAAATACGCCTTCTGGCTGATGGGCTGCACAACAAACAGCTGTGCCGCAATGGTGCTTTGTAAAACTATGCAGTAGACACTATTACAGGCAGTACTATATGAATATAAGATCATTTCAATATGTTTGTAAGCAGTGAATCTTCCTGGTTTACCGGACATCAATCAAACTGGTTCTGACAGCACATGCACGTCCATATTAAAATTAAACATGCAGTTTAAATATTTAACATTTATATTTTGTAATATTGATAAATCTGTTAAATGCAACGTCAAATTTTGTCAAAATTAGGCAGTCTGCACACACACACACATGCAACCACACACACACACACATACACACATACACACACACGTTTACTTATCTAAATGGGGACATAGCACAAACTTGCATTGTTTTTATCTACAGATATTACTAAATACTGTAGGCTGATTCACATATAATTAAGAAGTCATGCTCACCAAAGCTGCCTTTATTTAATCAGAAATAGAGTAAAAACAGTAATATTGTGAAATATTAATACAATTTAAAACAACTTTTTTTCTATTTCAGTGTATTTAAAATTTTATTTTATTCCTGTGTTGGCAAAAAAGAATTTTCAGCAGCCAATAATCCAGTCGTCAGTGCAGGGTTTTTACAGTTGACTAAAAATAAAACCATTATAAACATACACATTTTTGTTTCTTGAAATAAAATAAATGTTAGCAGAAATAAAATTAAATGTAAATAAGGAAATAAATTATTTTAATTAATTATTAGTTTAGCTAGCCAATATAAACAATCTAATTTGTATTCAGTTTAATCTGTAGTTCTAAAATAACTGAAACTGAAATAAAAATTAAATATAGTTGCAAGCAGCGATCACGGGCCCAAGCCTTCTGTGCCACCACCACCCTGGTGGAATCAAGAAAACTGTGGAAAAAATACATACAGTACAAAAACAAAAAACCAAAAAAAAAAAAACCCCAAAAAAAAAACAATGCAAATGAGAAAAAACACACAATAAAATGACTAAAACTAACTAAAATAAAAATGTGAAATATAAAAATAAAAGCTAATTAAAATATTCTGTAACTATAATAGTATCACAATGATACTAAATATAATAATACTTTTTCAGTGTCACGTGATCCTTCGGAAATCATTGTAATATGCTAATTTGGTGCACAATAAATATTTCTTCTTATTATCACAGTTTTGATACATTTTTGCTTGATTGATGAATAGAAAGTATTTATTGAAATTCGAAATAGAAATCCATTGGAAATGACTACTACAACTGTGTGTCCTTGCTGAATAAAATTTATATTTCTTATTTTTATATTTGATGTATTTTATAATGTTCCCTAAATAGAGATTTTTCTGACACTGTGGGACAAATTTGTCCTCAAAGAATAGTTAAGCTTGTGTACCCACACACACACATGCAGTGAGTGGGTGCGTAGATCTGGAAGTGTTCCATGCACATTGGTGCAGCTGCATAAGAAAAACAGATGCTGAACTATCCCAAACACCCCGCGTGTCTCATGCTATCTATCAGGAGGAAAGAGAGTAGCCATCTCAGCCTGTAGAGTCACCACAGCGACGCTTTGACAAAGACATCTGTAAGATGGCACAGACACACAACCCCGTCACACACACACAGTGCTTTGGCCGTTGCCAGGCGTCAGGAGCTGTTGCGTTTAACATTCAGATGTTGTGATGGGAAACACAGGATGTTTGTTTTCAGAATGAACATTGCTTTGTTTCTCTACAGATGTGTTATGATAAAAAACAGATTAAATTGACTGAAAAAGAGACATCCTTTTTTATGGGAAATCTTGATGATATTATTACAACATAATTATTGCTGCATTATATTACCACCCAAAACACGGCCAAACTCACAATTCATTTTATATCATACTGTATCAGTCTTTAAAAGTCCAAACTAAAAATCATAGCATATTAGTGTCAACAATGTATTTCCTCACAATGAATTTCTATTAAATATGACTTCAAGCAGCTCATACAATGGGCTGTGTGGTTTCACCATGCATAAATTATAGTTCTTCTCTCATTTTTTGCAAAGCCAGACGGTCGTTGTGTTTCAGAGAACAATTTGTCTGGTGTGGGAATGTCTTCCCGCTGCATGCCCCATATGGCTATTCTCAAGGAGAAACATTTCTGTCACTGCTAGTTTCCTGTCCGGCAACGTCAAACACTCATTTATTCTCTATACTCACTATCAGCTGCATATTAACAGTCTCAAAAGAATTATTATCATAGAATGAATGCAGTTTTAAAACCAAAAATTAATGCCTGCAGATCCTATATATCTAAAAAAAAAATGGAGAAGCAGTGTGAATGCCAGCATAATTTATTTTGTTAACTATATTAGTGAAAAAAATGTATTAAAATTGTATGAGAAAACAACTATAATAATAATAATGATAAATGGTCATTTAACAGCTTTTTTGATAAAAGCATTTGTTAAGTACATGAAAATGATTAATGAAAATCTAAAAAATAACTAAATAAATAAATAAATAACATAAACCTGTCCTACAATATTTCTTCATTGCCTATATATATATTTATTTTTTTTTTTTGGCTAAATAAAAAAATGAAAAAGACTTTGTGCAAATATAAGGGCATTAGAGCAAACCACATAGAGCAAAATATTAGATATCAGAGAGAAATATGTCTTTTCAGTGTAATAATAAAACTGTTTTATTTATATAGTACCTTTTAATGAATTGATGTGTAAATTTATTTGAATACCAAAAAATACAGCTGTAAAAATACATGTTAGACTGCTAACTAATTCTTTATGTACTAGTGTCATGGTTTGTAGTAAACTTGAAAACGAACACAACAGGGATGAAGAACTTAAGTACTGGTGATAATTACCTAAATACAGCTGAGCCGAATGATAAATCAATTAACAACCATGACAACAAACTAAGGAAAATGGTGCAAATCGCCAAAAAAAACTTGTCGCCAAAGGTTAATGCTCTGTCTTATTGGAAATATCCACTACACCAAACCCAACCCTAAACCTAACCGATAGTGTTAACAAATGCAAAACTGATTAAAAAAACGCAATTTGTGACGCAGCCATTCTATTTTTTATTTACCATTCAGATTTGATCTGTTTTGTCGCACCATAGTTTCGTGGGATTCGAACCGGAGCTCTTCATTACCCAAGTGCAAAACCGTAAGGTGTAAGCTACCGAGCAAACTGACTGTGTTAGAAAACTCATGTACATGAAGGACGACGACGTTCAAAAGTATCAATTTTCAAATCGCACAGTATGTTGAAATTGTTTTAAAACCATAATATAATATTCAGCAGTAGTCATCGTCTGAAAATTAGGCTTTATTAATCAAAACTCTGTGTAAATCATACTATGTGTGAAAATGAATAAAAGTTTTACCGCCTCTAGTGTCCATTTTAACCGGAAATTGCTGTGATTTGTACATATAGGTACGTTTTTTCAGATTTGCAGAAATGTATATAGAGGTACGTATTTCCAGTGAGCCTAAGTTGGTTTAAATTACATTTACATTTAGTCATTTAGCAGGCGCTTTTATCCAAAGCGACTTACAAATGAGGACAATGGAAGCAATTACACCAAGCTGATTGATAAAAACTCTCACAGATAATGTTTTCATGACATTTCAAGTCTTTTGAAGTAACAAAGTGGTTATATCTATGTGTGTGAGTTGTTTACGTACTTTTTAAAATTAGACTTCCTATTAACGCCATTATATTGTTTATTCAAGACTGATTCACAAACGTGGAAAGTGTACAAACAAATGAGGCGGGATTTGTCGCATGAACCAATCACAGTCGAACATAACCAGTCATATCCAATCATATCACGATGGAGGCATTGCCTCCTCTCATATGACTTTCCTAACTCACGCCACGATTTTAGGCAGTAGCCCCTCACTGCAGAACACAAGATCCAGGGGGCGGGGTTGGAACCACATCTAGGGGTGTAGATGTGTGGGTTTAGGATTCAGGGGGTGGAGACAGGTAGGTTTAGGTATATGTAAGGTGGGAGGAGTTGGATCTGGATCCAACCTCGCCTCCTGGGTCTTGCGTTCTGCAGTGAGGACCATATAATTTTAGGGGGTCTGTTAAAACTCAATGGGCTCAGGGGAGACGAGAGAGGTGCAGACTCCCACTGTAACTTTACCTGCTGGTGTCGCTGTTGGACAACGTTTTTTTTTTTTTAGAAAAACAAGTGATTTATACACTTTTTAGTTTTATATTTTGTATTATTGGCATTGTTTTATTTTTTTTTGTCATCCAGTATACATTGCCTCCCAACTGCATTTTTATGATTCATTTTACAAATATAAATATGTCTTTTAAAGTCTTCTTTTGCTGTATATGTAGGGCCTACATTTGTTTCATTGCTAATTCTGAGCATCTGTTTGAAGAGATCCACGCTGGGTCTGCAGTGAGTCGTGACCCGACGCAAAACTGGTGGATGCGTTTTATGGCCTGAGAGACACAGGGATAAAATATACATGCTGAGGCAGAAAAGAGCATATTCAAAATTACGACTCTAAATTATGCATCACATAGTGGTTGCCAATAAAACAATCGCTGGCAGTAAACACTGTATTGGGCAGCCTATGTTACGAAAGAAAATCTTGCCATTCTGAAACCTGTAAAAGTGACTGATATTTACTGCTACAGCGTCTCAACATACGGAAATCATATGCAGTATATACACACCTGGTAAAGCACAGATGTAAATGAGCTCAGTGTTCGGTGCCCTGCGTGCCGACATATGACTTCACAGGTGGCAGTAGTGAACAGTGGGCTGTCGGGCTCAACATAGTGCTTTGGTCACAATCAATAACAGCACTCTTCTTCTAAATGTGGTATGTAGACAGTTAATTATAAGCCAGCCTTTGGTTTTAGAGTTAATTAATTTTCAAAGTGCATCAATTATAAGCTAATTGGGTTACATGCCTAGACCCCGAGGAGCAGCCATTGAAGAATAAAGATACCGCTGTCCTCTGCTTCGGTTTCTTTGTGTTTATGATGTACAGACGGTGCATGTTACTATCATTTCTTGTTTACAGTGAATGTTTAAACAGCTGTCATTTTAACCGAGAAAAAAAGAATAGCCATATAAACAATATAACAGACAATGAACTGGCTAAATAATAACAAAAAAAGTATTATCTATGTTCTATTTACATTCAATTCCTTTACATAAACACTATTTCTGGCCTTAGACTCATTGATTAAAAAAATACAGTAAATTATCAAGAATAATGTCATCATATAATTGTTTTTCGGTTTCCTGACTGCTGTTTACTCGTCTTGACCATCAAATAGGGTCCAGCAGATTGGTTGGGACAGACTTTAGCATGTCACTGGGTTTTCGTGGTATGAAAAAGGATGACCTTCAAATAATGAGATGTGCCTGCAGGGCCCTCTCGCCTGCCTGTAAAGAACTCCACAGCTGTGTGTCTCTCTTTCTCTCTTTTCACCCTCTCTTTCTCTCCATCTCTCACCTGGTGTGCCCTGGGGTAGGGGGTGAGAGCGAGCGTCAGTGATCTCTACCCCCAACCTCCAGTCACCGTCCATCTTCACCACCAAACAACAGAGTAAAAAAAAACACAACATCCTGGACTCTGCCCTGTAAAAATAAACAGCACTTTGAAACTACAGGTATCAGGGGATTTTCTCTGCTTCAGATCATGTCTGTATAATATTATCACTGGTATAATCTGATTTTACATATCTGAGGATTTAAAAAAATACATGTTTTTCTCATATTGGTTTATAAGTGGAATCTCAGGAAAACCACACGCCTAAATATTATTTTACAGTCTTGCTGTATTCATTTGTTTATTTGTTTGTTTTCATAATCAGATTCAAGGGAAGTACAATTGTGGTATAATTATGATTAATATTGACTGTTTTTCATTTCAGTCTTGCCTTATGATACGGGTGTAATCTCAGGAAAATCAGAAGTTTAATTATTTAATATTTTACAGTTTGTTTATTTATTTGTTTTTAATGATTAGGTTCAAGGGAAGTAAATTTGCGGTTTAATTATTTCTAAGTGTTTACTGCTTACGATATGAACACAATTTTAGGAAAATCAGAAGCTTTATCATTCAATATCATTTTACAGTTTATTTATTTATTTTCATAATTAGTTTTTAGGGAAATAAAATTGTGGTTCAATTATTATTTCTAAGCCTTAATAGCTTATATGAATACAACCTTAGAAAAATCAGAAGTTTAATAATTTAGAATTATATAATATTATTTTACTGTTTGTTTGTTTGTAAATTAATTAATTAATTCATTCATTCATTCATTCATTCATTAGGTTTAAGAGAAATAAAATTGTGGTTTAATTATTATTTCTAAATCCTTATAGATTATGATATGAATGCAATCTCAGAAAAATCTAAAGTTGTATCATTTAATATTATAAAATATTATTTTACAGTTCATTCATTCATTCATTCATAATTTTTCAAATAATTATTTTTAAGCCTTTATAGATTATGATATGAATGCAATCTCAGGAAAATCAGAAAGTTTTATCATTCAGTATTATTTTATAGTTTATTTATATATTTTCATAATTATGAAGGAACATAAAATTGTGGGTAAATTATTATTTCTAAGCCCTTTTAGTTTAAGATATGAATGCAATCTCAGGAAAATCAGAAGTTGTATCATTTAAAATTATATAATACTATTTTACAGTGTGTATTTCTTTCCTTCTTTCTTTCTTTCTTTCTTTCTTTATTATATTTAGGTTTAAGCGAAATAAAATTTTGGTTAAATTATTATTTCTAAGCTCTTATAGCTTATGATTTGAACGCAATCTCAGAAAAACTGTTTTATCATTTAATATTATTATAATATTATTTTACAGTTTATTTTTTATTTATTTATTTTTTCATAATGGGGTTCAAGGGAAATAAAATTGTGTTTAAATGATTATTTCTAGGCCTTTATAGCTTATGGTATGAATGCAATCTCAGGTAAATCAGAAATTTTATAATTCCATATTATTTTACAGTTTATTTATTTTCCTAATAAGGATTAAGGGACATAAAATTATTATTAAATTAAATTATTATTATATTAATATAAAAAATATTATTTTTTAGCCTTTTATTTATTTATTTATTTAAGGGAAATAAAATTATGGTTAAATTATTTTTTTCTAAGTCTTTATATCTCATGATATTAATGCAATGTTAGGACAATCAGTTCTATTATTCAATATTATGCAGTATTATTTCACAGTGTATTTATTTTTTTATTTTCATAATCTGGTTTAGGGGAAGTACAAATGTGATGTAATTATGATTTCAAGGTGTTTACAGCGTTTGATTGGTATTGAATTATTCAAGATTATATGCACAGGATTAGACTAGATTTAAAAATTTAACAGGTTATTTTGACTGGACGTTTGGGATCTAAATGCAAATCACAAAAGGATTTATTTAACGTATTATTACATGAAATGAAGGTGACATTGAAAATGACAGGCGTTCTTTATATTTGAAAAGCTGACACCTTACAAACAGGTTTATTAAAAATAAACGTAGTGGTTTAAAATGATAGAGTGACAAATAGAGATGCTAAAAGCTGCCTGTCCAGTTTTTAATTTAATTTTCCTGATGCAGCCATAGATCAGCGCATAGCTGGCTTTACTAATGAACTTTTAGAAGAGATGTGGTTCATAAAACTGAAATTCATGGCTTGATCGCTTCTTTTCAGGGCTCGGAGTCTGTGAACCTACAGTATGTAATATTGATTGATGAAGAAATCTATCACATTGATCGTGAACATTTTCCACAATGAAAATGATTGAATTACAGCAGTTCGGCCTTTAATGGATCCTCGGCTCGTAAAAGGTAAGACATAAAGTGTGCTTCAGACCTGCTCAATTAAAAATGGGAGGGTGGTGGTCAGCCTTCCGCCTCTCAGGACATGAGTTATAGACGCCAGTGCAGCTTTTCAGTGCGAAGGAGTTCGGGAAACCAGATTGGTGAAGTCAACAAGTTCTTTGAGCTCAAACACAAACATGTTATGTTATTACCTGCAGTACCTCAGTGGTGTACAGAGCAAGATCATTTATATAACAGCTTCAAACTGACTGTCAACATCAGATACAGAAAAACATCCCAAAGAAGGAGCTCTGTGTCACTGTGGCTGTATATACTGTATACGTAATGTACAAGCTTATCTCGCCTAGTTTGGAGAAACACTGACCACCTGGGGTATGACTAATCCACACACACAAACAAACAGTTTGCTGGTGCGCTGCTTCAAAGGCTGTTTTTGCGAACATCATAATCACATAACACATTGCAGCTGTTGGCTGTTAAGGATTATGGCGAAGGTGACGTTAGCCGGGGGATTACCGTATTTTCATTTCACCAGCAATTTCTGTCATTTTAAGTGAAACAATTTTGTAGAGTAAATAAATCATTGTTGGGTTTTAACAAAGATTACTGTGTTTACACTTGTGACTAAGTAACAGATCCTAGTCGAGGCACTTCAAAATAAATATGAGCCTGGACCACAAAACCAGTCTTAAGTAGCACGGTTATATTTGTAACAATGGTAAAAAATACATTGTATGGGTCAAAATGAACTGATATTTTGTAAATGTCCTACCATAAATATATCAAAACGTAATTTTTGATTAGTAATATGCATTGCCAAGAACTTCATTTGGACAATTTTAGGTCGATTTTCTCAATATTTAGATTTTTTTGCACCCTCAGATTCCAGATTTTCAAATAATTGTTTCTCGTCCAAATATTGTCCTATCCTAACAAACCATACATTTCAGCTGATGTATAAATCTCAGTTTCAAAAAAATTGACCCTATGACTTGGTTTTGTGGTCCAGGGTCACAAATAAATGAATAATAATAAAAAAAAAGTAAGGTGTAAAGTGTTTTTTCCACACTGCTCTTTTACATACAATATGTGAGGTTTACATGCAAACTGTCAAGTTAAATAAATAAATAAATAAATAAAAATATAATGGTAACACTTTACAGTAAGGTTCCATTAGTCAATGTTAGTTAAAATACTAACTAATGTGAATGAACAATGAACAATACATTTATTAGTGTATTTCCTGTATTCATCTTTGTTAATGTTAATGAAAATACAGTTGTTCACTGTTATTTCATGTTAATTCACAGTGCATTAATTAATGTTGCCAAGCACAACTTTTCATTTTAATAATGCATTAGTAAATCGCCACCTTAGAATTATAAGTTCTATCTGCATTCTGAGCACTTTTGAGATATTGAGCTTCAAATTTTTGTGTTCCATAGATTTCTGTAGATAGAACCATTTTTGTTTTCTAAAAAAAAAAAGGCACAAAAAGAAACATCACATAATGTAAATAAATTGTCACCGAATAAGAATATATAAATAACTCAATTTTGGCAAAAATGTCAGATAGAACCCTATAATTCTAAGGCGACGAAATGTTGAAATTAACATTAAGATTAGTAAATGATGTAAAAGTATTGTTCATTTGTAGTTCATATTAACTAAAGGAGTTAACTAATGAAGCATACTGTAAAGCGTTACCGATAATAAAAACTGCCATAAAATTAGCAACATTTTTGCATCAAGATTTTTAAGAAGTCTCTTATACTCCCCAAGGCTGCATTTTTAAAAATAAAACACACACACACACACACACACAAATATTGTTAATATTTTTAAAAAATCAAATTTTAAACAGCCATTATGTCCTCAGTGTCACACGATCCATTCCAAAAAAAAGTTTTAAAATTTTAGATCTTTTTCAAGTTCAAATGTTCAAAAGAACAGCATTTATTTAAAACTAAAATTGGTAACACTTTAGAATAAAGTATCATTTATTAACATTAACTAGTTAACATGAACAATATTTATATACTATTTATTAATCTTAGTTATTATTAAGTTTAGAACTTACTAATACAGTAATACAATTTAAAGTTGTATTTGTTAACATTTGTTAATGTATTGTGAACTAACACGAACATGAATACTTTATTAACTAACATTAACAAAGATTGATAAAGGCTATAAAATATGTTGTTCATTGTTAGTTTAAAAAAATCTTTTGTCAGTTTCTATTTCTGTCTTTTCAGCTTTGACAATTTAAAACTTCCTTGATAAAAAAAAAAGATTAATACCAAATACATAATAATATATATTAATGTTCAATGAAGATATCTTGTACATTTCCAACCAAAACCAAATCAAAACTTAATTTTTGATTATAATATACATTGTATACAAGGCGATTTTCTCAGTATTTTGATTTTTTTGCACCCTCAGATTCTAGATTTTTAAAAATTTGTATCTCGGCCAAATATTGTCCTATCCTAATAAAAAAAAACATGCGTCAATGGAAAGCTTATTTATTCAGCTTTCAGATCTCAAATAAATTTTAATTTTAAAAAACTGTCACTTATGAATGGTGTCACATATATATAATTTAATAAAATATAAAGCACAAAAACGTGGACGTTACTGAAATATTTTTAATTGCTGTTGGCAATACTGCACCTAATTACAAACTTAATATTCCTGCTGAAATTATCTAACATATTTCAGATTATCCTTTTGTTTTCATTGTCATAAAACGTTGACATTGCTGAAGGTGATAAACATGTTGTCACTGAACTGTTTGTTTGCTTTCATTTTTTTTTTTCAACAATGCCATTGTCCAAAACATTTCTGCTGTTTCGAGGATTAACCATAGTAAAGGTAGCAGGTTGACACTGGTGGATCTCTGCATTTTTCCGCTGTTCGCTGACCCAATTCATTAGATAAGACGGCTTGCGTTCACCCCACCTTGTGCCTCTACCATTCACTGAGGATCAGGCATTTATAATCCCTGGATTTTATATCCACCAAAACAGCTTGGTCCCATCAGCAAATTGCGATGGCATATGGTATAGGTTTATGATTCATCTGGCACTTGCATAGCAATGAGGCCCCATCATCCGTCAAAAAACACAGGGAAAATATCGTAATGTTAAATGATGCCAGCGACTGGGAGAGGTGCTGCTTTGCGTGTGGGCGGCCTGTGTTTGTGCTTAGAGAACTTGGAGCATCTGAGGTAGTAAAGCGCCTCCTCTCAGTGCATCTCTGCGGTGGGCAGACTGGATTATGGGCAACGTCGCCTGAGCTGGACCCAACTGGAATAGTCTGCATTCCTCTAACGGCCCTCGTAAATGACAATTGCAGCATTGTCCGACATGTGTCGCTGACCGCTTTACAGTTGACTTGAGAGCGAATCGCCTTTTGATCGCTCGCATTCTGCTAATATTTAGTGATATTCTGCAAATGAGGAAATAAAAGGAACATTTCCTACTGTAGCAATTTTCTGTTACAACCGGAAATGTTAGTACAAATTGCTCAAACATCTGCTGTAAAATTCTAAAAGCTGTTCTGGGCATCAGTTGACACAAATGCTCTGAAACCAGCGGAAAAATCACCGCCGGTCATTGTTTCTTTCCATGTCCATTAACTGAACTTTTCTGACCAGTGGCAAGGTGACTCCTGTTAGCTGCGGAAAGCCCCGCCCTAATCCAAGGCAGCTTCACGGGATTGGCTGAAATTTTTTGTAGCGGAGCAATATTTTCGCTCTCACGCTGGAGTCAAAAGCGAACTGACACTCGTATGGTGGTTTTAGCATTAACAGACGGAGCGATTCGCCCACTCTTTAACCCTCCCAGCACTGAGGTGAGTGTGCTGGTGTCAGTGTCAGCGAATGCCTCATGCTTGCTTTGCTTTTTTGAACTACGCTGCACAACATCATTTATAAAGGTGAAAAAAATCACTAAAACAGCATGTAATAGTTCTAAGTGCTAAAAAAAAAACATGGAGTAAAATACCGTAACACTGTAATCCCCCACCTGCACTTTCCACATGTTGCACATTGGAATTAAAGTCTTCACAGTATGAACAGGATTAGGTTTTATTCACTTTGAAATGCTTTGCATAAAATCAAGTGTCAAGTCTAACAAGACAAGTCTTAAAAGAAACTCTTGATTCCAGCGGCCTCTCTTTGAAAGGTTAGCGTTTAATCACCGTAACCACCATTCTTAGACAACTGTGAAAACTGGGATAACCTGTAAACCCAACCCAGCTTACATAGAGAACAGCTGCATTAATCTGCCTTTACCGTGAAAACAGTCGAGGAAGTGAGGATTCTGTTTTATAGCCAGCATAAGGTGAGGAAATCCGGCTTGATTTTGTACAGAAAGCACCTCCTGCTCTTTTAGAAGAATATGAACTTTATATTTCTGTATTTGACAATGCAAACCACAACTTTTTTCAGCAAATATAATGTAATAATAATAATTTGAAAAATTCCTAAAGGTGGACATATTATAAAATTCTGCCTTTTTCTGTTTAAGTGTTATAATGCAACCCAGAATACGTAAAAAAACAACCCTGTAAGCCTTTTTCTGCAAGCTTTTTTCTGATTTTGCTCATCCCATGACATAGAAAGGGGATCTTATTATAATATTACCGCCCATGCACATTTACACTTAATTTTCGCAAACGACAAAGGTGTACCTGTTCTAACACTATGGAGAAAGTTCGAGCAAAGCATGCTAACTGTTCTGTCTTTGGCTGCACAGATAAGCACAAACACTATTTAGAGTCCCAGCCTCAGAGGAGACAAGAGAGCAGTGTATTTATTGATTCTGGGGACACCTGAGACCATTATATCTTGTAAAAAGGGGCATAATAAGTCACGTTTAAAGGAGAAGTCCACTTCCAGAAGAAAAATGTACAGATAATGTATTCACCCCCTTGTCATCCAAAATGTTCATGTCTTTCGTTCCTCTGTCGTAAAAAAAATTATGTTTTTTGAGGAAAACATTTCAGGAATTTTCTCCATATAATGGACTGATATGGTGCCCCGAGTTTGAACTTCTAAAATGCAGTTTAAATGCGGCTTCAAATGATCCCAAATGCGGTTGTAAACAATCCCAGCCGAGGAAGAAGGGTCTTATCTAGCAATACAATTGGTTATTTTCATAAAAATAATACAATTGAAATGCTTTTTAACGCTCATCTTGTCTTGCTCTGCCTAAACTCTGTGTATTCTGGTTCAAGAAAGTTAGGGTATGTTGAAAAACTTCCATCATATTTTCTCCCTCAACTTCAAAAATAATTTCAAAATCATCCTACATCGCTATAGAAGTTCTGACCCAGTCTATGCAAAGTGAACATGCAAAGAAGATCAAACACCCTTAATAAAAAAGGAAAAACAGTGATAAGGCGATAGGACGATTTTGAAGTTGAGGGAGAACATGAGATGGGAGTTTTCGACATACCCTAACTGTCAGTTCAGGGAGAGTAAGACAACACAAGCGTTTGAGATTAAAAAGTCTATAAATTGTATTATTTTTATGAAAATAACCGATCGTTTTGCTAGATAAGACCCTTCTTCCTCAGTTGGGATTGTTTACAACTGCATTTGGTATCGTTTGAAGCCACATTTAAACTACATTTTGGAAGTTCAAACTTGGGGCACCATAGAAGTCCACTATATGGAGAAAAGTCCTGAAATGTTTTCCTCAAAAAATAATTTCTTTACGACTTTATAAAGAAAGACATGAACATCTTGGATGACAAGGGAGTGAGTAAATTATTTGTAAATCTTTGTTCTGGAAGTGGACTTCCCCTTTAAGGGCAGAAAATAACCAAAAATTAAGACACCAAAAAATAAAAGTGTATATGTTAAACTCTGGTGGAGGGGAGGAAGAATGTAACAATAATAACATCAACCCATTTCATTCAAATAAGTTTTTGATAGAAGTTTGACGTTCCACTTCATCAAACTTGGAAGATGAATTAAAAAATATAATTCAGCAGTTACACCCCATAACTCTTCTATCAAACAGTGTGAACCTGTGATAATGAGCCATGCCACTCAACTCACAGCGTTTTCATAGCTTAAGTGGAAAATCTCCTTTTAAGACCTAATGTTGTGTTAAAGGCACAAGTTTTGACTTTAAAAGAAGTGGTTTTATGGTCATAACCAGGTGTGTGAAATGTCCCTTACGCCTCATTTCAAGGGGAAATTATGAGCAGCACTGAACTCTGTGAAGCTTTCGGTCACGCATTGCTGGGGTACGAGGCACAGCTGGAGAGCAGGGTTCCTGTAGGTTTAATGATGGTTGAATATGTGCTTAACAAGCCCCTTGTGCAGCTGGATGGATGGAGATAAATGAGTTACGTGCGTAACAGCCTGTAGTAAGCACTCAGATTTCTTTACATTATTATTTGTTACATTAAAAACTCATTAATGGTGATCGTATGCATCTCCAAATGAAGAGTTTATTTGCAAAAACAAATAACTTTATTTTTTTTAATTTTTAAAAATCATGTTTTTTAATACATTATCATGTTTTATTGTGATAGTTAGCTGTATTTTTTAAAAAGTTATTTTTACTTAGTCAAAATAACCCAACTGCAGTTTGATTGAGATTAATTGGAATGCACAATGAAAAAACATGATTTTTTTCGCAAATGAACTCTTCAGATCATGACAAATTGATCAGGTTAGCGTGAGTACCACTGACCATTTTCAGTGTTGCATTAAAAAGGGCCCTTCTAAACATGCATTCAAATACTGTTAGCTAAAGAAGAGATGTGTATTTAAAGCAGTTTAAAATATCAAGTCCAGTTCTGCTAATAGTCAGATAAAACAGATAAGCAGATGTTTTGGTTTAAAGCAGTTTATCATATGAAAATATGGCTTTTAATAACTTCTATTACTGAGTGTAAGATATGCAGAATTATGTACAGTGAGTAATCTGCTTAAGTGTGATGTCTGATGAATCATTAAAGTTCAGTGATACTGACAGGTGTTTAAAAAGGACACAGCTTTATTAAAAAAAAGGTTTATACAAATAGATGCAAAATGTCTGAAATTCAATAATGAGGAAAATGTCATAAGATTAAATGAAATTTTTTGTGATGTGAGATTATACAGAGACAAACTGCAGGCTTTGATGTATGGTGTTCAGCATAAGACAACAACTGCAGAACCAAAACTGTCTAACAGTAAACACAGACTAACTATTTATGGTGAATTTAAGTGTCTCCAGCTTTCTTTAACAGATCAAACTATTTCATAGTATCATGTAGGTGAGAAACAAATCAACAAGTCAAATGTCAATTCTGTAAAATGAGTGTAAAATGCAGTGTCACTGGCCAGTGCCAATGTGCAGAGAGCACTGCCTACTATGAAAGCAAACTGACTGTGCGTTCCTTTTCATAATTAATTATTATTTTTTTAAATTCATGTGCTTTTAGACAAAAAAGTGCACTACTACTGTTCTAATAGTAGTTTTTAACCAGTACTTAAGTTTATATCTGCAGACCCATTGTTTTCAGAGAAAAAAAAAAATTAAATAATGAAATTATATTACACTGTTAAAAAAAAAAAGAATAAAAAACATAATTGTATAATGAATATTTGGGAAAAAAAAATAACTTATTGAATTGAAATTACATTCATTGGCCGGACCGCAGCGGGACAGACAGGATGCACTATAATCATAACAAGGGCTGCAAGTACCAATATTTAAAAAAAATGTGTCTAAACCTAAATTAATATACATTATTTCTTTGTCTGTTCATGTACAACAAATAGTGCACAGTTGTCATCACTGAGTTGCATAAAAACTAAATAAATCCTTGTTTTTCTATTCAGTTTAACATTAAAAAAGGTGCAACATTCTAACAGTTCAACATTAAAAAAGGTGCAATCAGCTTTTTTTTTTTTACATTATTCTTTTTTTTTTTAACAAAAATTGCTAATATTATTTTTGTAGCTGGTACGCTTAATTCAACATTACAAAAAATAAACCCAATTTGCTACACAAATACGAAAGGTTTACAATCAGTTTCTTTCCACAAGCATTAATGGGCCATATAAAATATATAAAAACACACAAAAACCACAAATGAAGTGAAAATATAAATACAACAATGTAAAATGCATAGATTAAATAAAAAATGCAAAAATAAAAGGTAAATAAAACAAGCAAAAACAATAATAAAGAGAAAGCAAAGCAGCTGTGTTCTGGTGATGTTCAGGTGTAAGGAGCTAGTAAAGATATTGTTGCAACTATCAAAACCTAATTAAACTTGTACTAACACTTAAATGACTTAAAAATCCTGTGATTTGTGACATAAGAAATATACATAAAAAAATAAGGCAAAAAAGAAGTGCATTAGCTTAACTTATAGGAATGATTTGAAATGTTTAAACTTTATATATGCGTTCTGTGCTTTTTTTTCGGGCGGAGGGGGCGGAGGGGAGCAATAATTAACATCCCTTTAATTACGACGATAGAAACAAAGAAATAATTAAACAAGGGCCTGCCAACGGTCCTGCCATCTTGCACACTTGCATGCCCACCGAATGCGAGGCGCTGCGCCCCATTCTGTTCCCCCCTCAAACTTGATGGTTGTTGAACTTATTTTTAGTGTCATTTGATAAGCTTCCCTGCTTGCACCGAGACATCCCACTGACCCAGCCACTGGTCATTGTCTATACCACTTCCCGTCAAAGCCGGCACGCTTTGTCAGATTTCGACTCGAATATCCATTTTGCATCTGAAGTAGCGTATCGAAAGTGACTGGATCGTTCGAGCCTTTTTCTTCAGCTGCCGCCCCCTTCCTCCCCCACAGTGTTTCCACTGACACTGACATCACTCGCGATCGTCGTCGTGACAGCGCGTTAAAGAAATCTAAAATAAATATATATTGCTCGCTTTTCTGTGCGCGAGCGGAGGGGGGGAGCGCGACGTGGATAATTTCTGGAAATGAACAATACTCATCCGTCCGTCGCCCCTTTCGGTTTGATCTTCCGAGTATATCGGATGAGGGCGTCACATTAGCACAGCTGAGGAACTCAGAAAATGTCTAACCTCTCTAAAGATACATCTGTAAAGTTGCCCCGAGATCAATCAAAGTTTGATACACCCGTGCAGAGACAACATTTTTGGACATCCAGTGGGCGGACAGCAGCTGTATTGACGTGTTAAATCCTTTAACCGAGGGGCACGTTTCCGAATCGTGAAGGTCTATGCGTTAGTGAGCACAGAACAGACTGGCAAATAAATGGGGAGCGAGCAGCAACCACCAGAGGTAAATCTGTCCCTCAAAACCTTGCCGGAGAGCTTTGGTCACAGGGTGTCTTGCGGTGCAATAACGCTCTATTAATTTCTCTGCGCTGTCCTCGCATTGATAGAAAGGTGTCTTCACAAACTAAAGGGCAAAGTCTTACTGCGCCCAATACCTTAGGGCGTTCTGTCTACAATTTGTCATGCGTGTGCACTTCTCAGTGTTAAAATGACAAGATCTCCAGTCAAAGAAGCCCCGCTAGGCATCCGACGATAGTGGGCTTGGAGAGATTTTTGTGAAGAGACATTGCCAAGAGGCAAAGTACTTCTGCACTCCATGAGCCTACTGGGATTAGTTCTACTTCTCAGCCAACGGCAAAGAGCCTCATCTCATTCTGCTTTTTTGAAATAGCCTCCGTCTGTGTCCATAAGATTAGGTTTTTTTTTCCTCCACAGAAGGCACAATATGGTCAGAACATGAAAAAGCCTTTGCTGTGCATTAAAGCTAACCAGATCAGCTGAAAAATCAGACACTTTTTTTTTTTTTTTGTAAATCTATTTAGTCATCCGCTTGCTTTTCAGTAGCTTGAGAGATAACAGAATTATAAGTTTTGGAAAGCCAATACTTGTAAGCACTGAAACAAGATACTCTAAAGTGGCCAATGATAAGCTATGTCATGTTGAGGAAATTACGCTTTTTCTGTCGTTCCATCTGATATCCTTGGAAGTCAAAGTATTTCAGAGACGGGATGCTGTCCTCTATTGATGCTGCACCCGACTGAAATTCATACAGCGTCCCTAGAAGAAAAAGAAAAGGACAGAGAAAGATTTGATTAATTAACTGCATGATTCATTCATGCATTTTTAGTAAATCATGTTTTAGTATTATCATTATTATTACATTCATTAAAGTATTGAAAACAACAACAACAATTATTACTATTATTAACAACACATACATTTTGTGCCTTTTTAAACACACATGGGTGGTAAAGATGTCCCTAAGATGTCCCTAATTAAGAAAAAAAATAATAAAATATATTTTTAAATATAAATATATATATATATTTTTTTTTTTTACAAAATATATTTTTCATAAATTTACAAAATGTCTGAATGAAGCACTGAAATCCACAGGCCAGTTGCATAAAATGAGCCTCTGTGTTAAGACCTAGGTCTTAAGACCTAGTTTGACAAACTAGCAGTTAACCAAGTGGTAATCAGTCTTTTTGGATTTCGGATTCATTTTGGATTCAACTTAGACTAATCTAAATTTTTATGTAATCGAATTTAAAAAAATTGTGACAAGTCTTAAAGAAAAAAATTAGATGACTAACTTTTAAGACTAGTCTAAACCTTTATGCAACCAGCCCCATGAATTAAGAAAGGTGGAACTTGCAAAGTATGTCCTTCTCAGGACCATCCTATACCGTGCAATGAAGAGCACCTTTATTACCCCCAAAGATGTGTAATACAATATAAAGACATCAATCAACATAGCTTTTTGTCAAAATGGCCCTTATGTTAATTGTCCACAAATTATTGTGGACAACAGTTCCCTTAAAAAAAAATGTAAATATTATAATCTATAACAATAATAAAATTAAAATGTATGTGTATAAAATATTAATGTATACAAATAATAACACATCATATAATGGTGGTAAATGTCCTTGGAAATAAAAATATAAAAATATATTTTCTTAATAAAATTATATAAATATTATTTTTTAACTTTAATTATTTCTTTACTTCCAAAAATATACGTTTTAAGTATTTCTGTGCAATGATTCAAAATAATTTTAAAACAATCCTGAAAAATGTGTCAGTTGCTTGTGCTTTAATTATAGCACAGAGAGTTGTTATGTGTTGTTAATGTTTCTCCCACTGCTCTATAGTGTGTGTCTCATCAGCTGGAGAAACTGGGTACACTGGCACCAAGAGGGAGCTCTCGCCTAGCTTATAACCACCATACACACTCCCGCACACGTGTGCACACACACACACACACACAGACATATTGGTATAGGTTGTTTGCGGGGACTCTCCACAGGCGCAATGTTTTTATAATGTACAAACTGTATTTGTGACCCTGGACCACAAAACCAGTCATAAGAGTCAATTTTTTTTTTTATTGAGATTTATACATATTATGAAAGCTGAATAAATAAGCTTTCTGTTGTTGTACGGTTTGTTAAGACAGGACAATATTTGGCCGAGATCCAACTAAAATCTGGAATCTAATGGTTGCAAAAAAAAAAAACTAAATATTGAAAAAAATCGCCTTTCAACTTGTCCAAATGAAGTTCTTAGAAATGCATATTACTAATCAAAAATTACGTTTTTATATATTTATGGTAGGAAATGTACAAAGTATCTTCATAGAACATGATCTTTACGTAATATCCTAATGATTTTTGGCATAAAAGAAAAATCTATAATTTTGACCCATACAATGTATTGTTGGCTATTGCCACAAATATACCTGTGCTACTTAAGACTGGTTTTGTGGTCCAGGGTCACATTTTCTATCACCCTACACCAACCCTACCCCACACAGGAAACTTTGTACATTTTTAGATTTTCAAAAAAAACACTATTTGGTATGTTTTATAAGCCTTTTGAATTACAGGGACATAGACAGAGTCCTCATAAACAACTTACACATTGTAATACTTCCGTAACTAGGAAAAAAAAAAAAAAACGGTAAAACCACTGCACACACACACTTATGTGCAGGATTTATCAATGTTTTACTGAACTGAAGCACTTTTGTCATTGAGAGCTAATATATTTTTCCCAACATGTATGGTTGATAACTAGTGTGTAACAACCAACAATGAAAAACTAACACAGTCGCCTGCCCTAGTTTCAAGTCACAATTGGCATTAGATGTTGGAAGAATCCCAGTGTCTTCATAGACTATCCGCGAATATGGGGCTTTACGTTGTCCCTGCATTGTAAGCCAAGCGAGGCGCACCCTCTGCGATAGATCTCACTCCGTCAACAAATAAGGCACATCAGATGCTGTTTTGGCCACCGTCGATTGTGTGGCTAAGTTTACTGGATTTTGCAGGCTTTGAAGCAGGAACTCTGAAAAGCTGTCCGCCTTCGCTACAAAGGCTGCGAGAGGCTCTGCTGTAGGAGTCGACCAGGTGCAGAGCAATACGGTCAGACCCAAACCCACGGTCAGACCCATTTTAACTCTATCGCTCCCAGGCAAGAGCACTTGGCTATGGACACTATATCTATGCAATGTCACACGGAGACAGACAGAGCCCACCTGTGCAACGAGAATAGAAGGACCATGGGCTAGATGTCAAGGTGATGACATTGAAAAGAGAGAATACACTGAAGAGATATTTTTATTTGTTTTTCCTACTTGAAACTCGCAAAATGCAGTTGTCAAGAGGAGATGGAATTGTATTGCATAACTAAATTGTATTTCAAACAAATCACTGTGATTTTTGGTTCATGTTTATGAAATGAGCCTGACTGCAAGTTTTAGGGTGTATTTTTTGTATTAAAGATAGTTCATCAAAAATTTCAACTCTGTCATGAATTACTCACCCTCATGTCGTTTCAAACCTGTGAGACCTTCGTTCATCTTCGGAATGCAAATGAAGATATTTTCGAGTAATTAATGACAGAATTTTCATTTTTGGGTGATCTATCTCTTCATAACAGTTCAATTAAGATCCCACGAAATGCCATCAGTTGAAAGTTGCTGAATACATAAAAGCAGGACTAATTACACCACACAGAGTTTATTACAAACTGAAAAGACACTTGATTGGACTGATCAGAGATTTCTCATGGTTGCATGCCATCTTTAAGAGATCACACAAGGCTCAGTTCATCAAGAGCTTCACCTTCGTGACCCCACACATATGCTTCACCTATACAGATCAGTCAAACAGAGACAGCCTGTTGGGGGGCCATCATTACCCCTCCATCTCTGCTCTTTGGAGCGCTCTCCGAGCCGCACCATTCTGACGGCCACCAGACTTCACAGAAAGATGTCTGCTGCTCTGATTAGCCGTGTGCTTGGGCACCTGTCCAAAGGAGGAGTCTGCATGTGTTTTTGCATCTCATCTTCTGCTAGCCACTCTCTGGAACAGCTTGATTCCCCCAACCCTAGAACTCCCAGAGGAGCCGTCTTGCACTTTCTGTTCTTTAAAGGAGTGAGATCCAGGAATTGAGAAAGGTGGAACCTGGAAATAAGCCCATGTCCTTCTCAAGACCATCTCATTCCATGTAGTGAAGAGCATTTTATTCCCCCCAAAACATGTATAATACTATGTGCAGTATTATATCTTCTTTACATTATTTGTCAATATTACAATATTATAATGCATAAAAATTGTTCAAAATTGTATGTATATAACATAATTGTAAATTATAAATTTGATGTTAAATTATATAATTTTTAACACACTTGTTAAAAAGACAGTAAGGTTTTTTTTTTTTTTTTTTAAAAATGAATACTTTTATTGAGCAAGGATGCATTATACTGATCAGAATTGACAGAAAACATTAAGAATGTCGCAAATGTTCTTTTGAACTTTCTATTAAAGTAAAAAACCGTATTGCCATTTCCACGAAAATACTAAGCAGCACTGTTTTCAAGATGGATAAAAATGTTTCTTGATCAGCAAATCAGCATATTAGAATGATTTCTGAAGGATCATGTGATAGAAGACTGAAATAATGATGCAGAAAAATCAGCTTTGACATCACAGGAATTAATTACGCTTTACAATATATTAAAAAACGTAACAATATTTCACAATATTAGTGTTTTACTGTATTTTGATCAAATAAATGTAGCCTTGGTGAGCAGAAAAGACTTCTTTCAGAAATTAAAAAAAATACATTCTGAAATTTGTGTGGTAGTGTATATGTGCGTGTGCAAATTTTAAATAAATGTTATATTAATACATTTGAAATCAATTGTTTATACAATTAAAAGTCCTATATTATGATATATAAACAATTAATGTATACATTATAAGAGTATGTACACTACCACTCAAAAGTTTTTTTTGAAGTCTCCTCTGATCACCAAGCCTGCATTTATTTGATCTAATATATAGCAAAAACAGTACAATTTTGAAATCTTTTTTACTATATAAAATAACTGTTTTCTATTTGAATATATTGTAAAATGACACATTATCCTTCAGAAATCATTCTAATATTCTGATTTGTTGCTCAAAAAAACCCAAAACAAAACAAAACAAAACAAAAAACAATTATTATTATTATTGTTGTTGTTGAAAACAGCTGAGTAGAATTTTTGTCAGGCTTCTTTAATGAATAGAAACAGCATTTATCTGAAACAGAAATCTTTTGTAACATTATAAATGTCTTTATCATCACTTGCTTAATTTAAAGCATCCTTGCTAAATAAAAGTATTCATTTCTATAATATATGTTAATAATACATGTTAATAATAAATGTTTCTTGAACAGCAAATCAGCATATTAGAATGATTTCTGAAAGATCATGTGATACTGAAGACTGAAGTAATGATGCTGAAAATGTAGCTTTGATCACAGGAATAAATTTCATTTTAAAACATATCCAAATAGAAAACATTTATTTTAAATAGTAACAATTTGTCAGAATGTTACTGTTTTTGCTGTACTTTGGATCAAATAAATGCAGGCTTGGTGAGCAGAGACTTTTTTAAAAAACATTAAAAATCTTACTGTTCAAAAACTTTTGACTAGTACTGTATTTTTTCCAAAGATGCAAAATATCTATACATTTTAAGCACACTATATATGAAAGTATTTTTCTTTAATTGTAACCTTTCTGTCTTATTTATAAAAACTACTGTGACATTACAGAGAATAAGGTCTGTCTTCTAAAGCCTTTCCACATATTGAACATTTTAGAAGATCAAAATGGGACAGGAAGTGCAGCTGCAAACAGGCCTAGAGAAAATGCCAGAATGTGAGCAATCCTGCACTCTAGAGCTGGCCCCCACTATCTCCACACCCATGGTCCACATACGGCCCACATAGCACCGCCATCTGGTCTGGTGGAGATTCAGAACCAAGCCAAGAGAGCCTAAAATCTAACGCCTGCTGACAACTTGGATAAATTTTCCAGTCATTAAAAAGTGATATAGGCACTGGAACACCGAATACATTAAAAGCCTCAAGAAAAGGACAGTTTGAGCCACTAGAAAGAGTGAAGAAGCTCTCGATTTTACAGTTGAGAAACTGTAGCTGTCACGGATGAATCAAAACGGATCCTCTGACAAGCATTAAATTTGGGAAAAAGCATGTCAGCATGAGTCTCACAGACTCTGGAGGACCTAATAATGCTTTAACCCCCTGGGGTCGACGATCACGCCGGCGTGATTAGCTCACGTTTTTTAAGATCAGTGCAAAAGACACTAAAAATACTCCGTCAATTTTGGTCACACAAATAAGTGTTATACATCATTAGAAACCATTAAGTGTATACTTTTTTTTGAGCACACTCACAATAAAAACTGAACTATGTTCTGCTTTAAATGAAAGAAAATAAACAGGGTGCTTTCTCAGTCTTCACTGTCTCCGCGAACAGCTTTTAGAAATGCGTCAATAAAATGAACCTAAACTCAGTGAATACTGGACACACAGACAGGAGAGATATATCTATAGAAAGCTTGATATCTCTACTTTTAAATAAATCAAGTCTTATCAAAAACAAATATTCTGTGCTAAAGTAATCCGCGTGAAACCAACGTGATGCCTAGTTTTTCCCTCAGAGCTAATTATTTTTAATGCGATCACGCCCACAAGCTGCTTTTGCTTTTGATATGATAAATAGCCACGTGCGCGGCGCCGAGTGTTAGCGCCCACATCATCGTAAACAAAACTTGACAATTCATCAAGTTCATCTCGGCTACTGTTCGTTTCTGGAAGAAGACGCTCTGAGAGAAACAGCAGAATTTACCTTCAGGAAAAAAAAAAAAAAGACGCGCTGAGAGGAAAAACACAGAATTCACCTCAGATGAAGAACAACGCGACGCGCAGCTGATCCAGAGGAAGAGATCAGTCTGATGAGTAAGTGATATTTCTTTTTTGCGTTAGTTAACGTTTTATTTTGACATAAGTTTGAACACATTTACTAGCTTGGGTTTTCCTAAACTATGATTCCTGGCTAAAATGTTTGAAATCGAGTGAAACATTTTGAAAATGAAAGTAGCTCATTGTATCTAAATTTCTTACGACGCGATGAAGTTTTCATGTTCTATATAATATAAAACAAAATACGATATAAAAGTAATATGAGTGTACACTGTAACATGATGAATGCTACGAGTCAAAGTATGTCTAGATCATGTTTATTATTAATAATTTGTTCCCAAATAGAGTTTTATAAGGTGCCAAACCATCATTTGTTTCTCAGATATAAAAATGTCCTTTTTACATAATACAAAGTTGGCGTGAATCTGTGACTACAAGATCGTTATATACAGATTCTTCTGATATTAACATGCTCAGAGGTGTTTTTTCTTTTTCTTTTTTAGTGATCTGATACCTGCACCACAGATGAATATTGCTGATTTTTACTGGAGTCTCTTCAAACTTCTGAGAGCGCTGTACCAACATCAAATATTATTCTTCACTGATTTTCAGTAACATAAGCTCTGTGACTGTTTTTTTTTTTATTATTATTTTTTTTTAGTTATTATCTTGAATCCATGGAAAGAAGCAGCAAACACTTAAATATCAGGTATGGTTTACTAGTTTTACTTGCTGAACAGGAATGACACAAGGTCTGTTCACATCTCTGTGGTTCGGTCAGTGAGTACAATAATAATCTTTGACCACCATTATGTATGTTTTGATTATATTGTGTTGTAAATAAAATACAAACGACCAAAACCCCCCCATTATCTTACTTTCCTCTTATTCTTTGTTACCTGCCTCATAGTGACAGTCACACTGATGGGCCATTAGGGGACGGCCTTTTGTCTCTCAGGTGTGAATCACTAAATATTCATGGCCGTTATCCCTCCCTCGCATACGGCTTTCTATCACAAAACATGTCTTAGAAAATTTACATCAATATATTGTTTTCTATGAAAGAGTAAGCACGGTCATTATCGCATCATTTTGAAGTAAATATTCTAGCCTACAAGAGTGATTACTCAAAAGCCTTCCTCAGGACTATTCAGTATGAGTTTTATGGCCTTATTTCAGCTACATTTATTTTCCTAAAACTTACTAACCACGCATAATATTTTTTTTCTAAAAAATGCAAACATGTACATCCATCTTGTTCACATATTATTGTAGCACTGTTTGTGCTGAATACAAAAAAATTATATGTTGGCCAGTAGTATGTTATAAGTAGTTGAAATAAGCACAAATGTCAGGGCATGTCTAAACATCTAAAGGGCCCCAAAATCACCTCAGACCCCAGAGGGTTAACCGCAGCTTGCTTTGAAAGTGAGAGTTGACAGCGTGGTGGTGATCCCTGTAATTTAAGTCCACCGTCACAATGAGCCACAATGTCTTTTGGAGGCGCACAGGCACTGTAAATTACAAGGGGATATAAAATACCCCCCCCTCCTCCGGCTGACATAATATTTACAACAAGTCCTGCTGGCTCAAATCTTGTCTTCTGGGTAAATAAAGTGGCATATGATCGGCAATCAGAGAGCTGATGACTACCGGATTGACCCACGAGACAGGAGAATGATGGTTTTTAATCTCAAGACACCGGTAAAAAAATCCAGCACTGGCATTAGGTGTCATGATGTTTACAAATTGGTCATTACTGGCTCACATTTTTAGCTTAGTATATAGTAAACAAATATAGTCTCTGCAAGCCATTAACTTCTACTTGTTTATATCTGCCTCGGACCAGTTGTTATAAGTTAATTCCGGCAAACGCAGTAACATGACTGAATCCAGTTTTGTAGACCTACTGCACAAGAGCATGCATTTGCGTACTGACATGGTTAACAGCTGCTAATGCACAATTACCATTTGAAATTGTCTAATTGTAATACTTTATAAGATTTCTATTCGAACTGAAATTATAATGCTGCATTCATGCCATGCCGTAATTCCGAGATGAAAACACGTGACATTCTACTCTATCTGAATTATGTGTTTCGATGGCAACACTATCAATGCCAAAGTCCTCACATGTTCCTGAACTTGTAATTACAACTTGTAAACTCAGAATGTTTTTAGAATTACGACTTAAACCTGTTACAGATGTGCCACGTGACCGCCGTCAGGTTCGTTTTGGCGCCACCTCAGAGTCTATGAGTAAGCTGTGAGTAAAATGTCACGTGTTGTCATCTCGGAATTATGGTAATTACGACATGGCGTAAAGGCACCATAATTCTAGGCTATTCACTGCTGTTTTCAAAGCACAATGCAAAAATGTGACATTTCACTCGCTGATGCTCTTCTCTGAACGCTCTTCAACTGGAAGCATACTTGCTGGCAACCCACCAAAATAAAAGCTGGTTATTTTTAGTTTTGAAAATTATGAAAATTCATATAAAAAAGTAAATATAATCTTTTTATTTTTAAATTTACTATAAAATAATTGTATTTTTATTTAATACTCCCTTTTTATTTTGAAATATAATAGTAGTACCACACTTTATTATTTTGTTTATTATTTTATTTTTAAAAATATTTTGTTTTATTTCATTTAAAAAAACTAAAATAAATTAGAATGATATTATTATCATCACTACTATTAATTAATTATTTTTTTAGTTATATTTAATAGGTCACACTATATGCAGTGTGAGGACCAAACCAAATCTCCAGGTACTCCTCTGATTATAGTTCACGTAAAACAAATGAAGTTCATGCCTCATGTCTTTTACAAAAGAAAGTATTTTGAACAATGTCTTAGTTCTTTTTTTTTTTTACCAGCAATGGTTACCAGCATTTTTCAAAATGTGATCTGTTATGTTTCACAGAAGAAAGAAAATCAAACAGGATGGAACGACATGTGGATGAACAAATGATGCCAATTTTTATTTTGGGGTGAAGTTTTACAGTCAGGTTCTCATGAGAGCACCTGGATTTCATTTGGTGCTCACACTATACACAGTGTGATGCAAAATAAAATAATTAATAATAGTAATAACAGTATTATTAATTTTATTTAGTTATTTCTAATAAACAAAATAATGTGTGATAATATTATTATATTTAAAAAAAAAGAGCATGTTATTAAAAAAAATGCAATTATTATACAGCAGATTTTTTTTTTTTTTTTTAATTTATGGTAACATTTACTTTTCTTTTTTTCTTTCTTTCAAAAATGTTTCATAATTTTCAAACCTACAGTCCGCAAGCTTTTATTTTGGTGGGTTGCCAGCAACTAAATGTGTTGCTGGTTTCAGCGCTGTTGAAAAAAACACGTCAGTGAATAAAATGTCACAGTTTTGCGCTATAACCATCAGCACATAGCCTACATTTATGCTTTCAGTTCGAATGAAAATTTTATACATTATTATTATTACTAGATCTCAAATTATGATTGTGCATTAACAGCTGTCAACCATGTCAGCACACAAATGAGTGGTCTAGACTTATTTACCCAGTGCATTTTTTTTATTTTGGTCGTGCATGAGCACCACTTACATGCACCCTTGACTGACGTACAAGACACTAATGGAATCTAAATATTCACAGTAATACCTTCAATCATAGATGCAGACAAAGATGGGAGACTTAATGATTCAGATTTCACCTAATGATTCATTTAAAGCCTTTTTTAAAACCTGTATGATTTTTTCTCTTCTGAGGAAGTTTTTGAAACAACATAAGAGTAACCAAAAACTTTGATTTTCGAATTAAGAACTATACAAACATTACTGTATAAATTTACTGTATAACACAGAATGTCACAAAATTTGAATAAATCAAAAGTAGTTAATTACACTTAAATCAAATCGCGATATGGACTAGTGTCTGTGAATATTAAGCTGCAAAAAGACTAATTAAATATGAATCCTGCGTGTCTCTTTACGAATGAACGGCACAGACGCACGTTCATGAGCATTTTACAGTTTAATTTGAGTAAAACTAGCGTCATATCATATATACACAAAAGTTTAAAGGAATTCACTGCAATCCGTCAAAATAAAAGTCTGGTTTAACTTGAAGGCACTGGAAATAAATATCTAAAAGTTGTTTCAGCTTAATATAATTTGTAACTCCGCTGCCTTAAAATTTTTAGCTTCGTCAACTTGAAATTTTAAGTTACTTCATGTTAATTAAAGTGACAGCTGGAATATTTTAATTGACTAAACTAAAATATTTAAGTCAGCGGGGTAACAAATTATTTTAAGTTGAAACAACTATTTTTTTTTTTTTTTTACAGTGTACTTTTAAAACGAAATAAACATTATTTTTAAGGAATAATCACACAACATTTCTTCCATGTTTTAATTTTAATAGTAAATCCCCTTTGTTTGCCCAAAAAAGTTAAAACATAAATTAAATTAATTTTATAAGGCTATTTTAAGCAATCAGACAATTAGACATATTTTTGGAAAAATAAAATGGATTTCATAGGGCCCTACATTTCTGTTACTACAAAACTATTTTTCTGTCACTAACCAGTTCTCGACTTCCGACTTATTGCAGAGGTTCTTGATCATCTGATATCTGGAGATGACTTGCTCTGGGGAACCAATGTGTTGGAAGAGATCAAGTTTACAAAGCTCGGCTTAGCAGCATGGTCACCAGAAAAGTCTTTTCCTGTGAAAGTAGCTTAAGCAAAGCTGCAATACATGTGCAGATGTTTTCTGCTCCCCATCCTGTCTTTCTTTCTCCGGGTTTGTCAGAAAAAGTGCACATCATTGCCAGCTAACAGCTCTGGGCACCATCCCCTGGTTGTTTGAGAGAAAATGCCAGTCATTTTGGCGGAGCGCAGGCGCTCACAGACGGCACAGGCGGGCACAGATGGCACTAATGGACAAGCAGAATCCAACAGAGGGAGCAGGAACGAGCCACCGAGGAGAGCTATTCCAAATAGCAGCAGTGAAAGCCAGGCCCCGCTCAGCTTTAGCAAGGTTACCACTGCAGCGTTTCATCATAAAGAATTTAAAGTGATAAAATAATCATAAGGGGGGGAGAAATCTGTTTGGCCAGATGCCAGCGGATCAGACGGGAGAAGATCGTTCTTAGTTGAATACATGTTCAAGTGTAGCAAAACTTGAGACGGCAGGTATCCGCTCCAGCTTGCCAGTTGAAGAGCAGGGATTGTTGTTTGTGAATGTTGTAAATTAATTTCCGAGGTTGCGTGAACTAAAATGAGGATGCTCATTTTAGCGATTGATATACTGGTTGTAATAGTTTTCATGAGCTTGTGACTTAAAAAAATGACAAGTGCAAAACATAATATTGTTTATATAATGTAAAGAGCCCATTCATGCTTTTTTTTTCCTCAGTAAAAGTACAGCTGCTGGAATAAAGATGCATTTCATTAAAATAAAATAAGATAAAATGTAAATAAAAATTGTGATATTGTAAAACAGAAAAAAAAAATTATATTGTGTTTTTATATTTAAAAAAAGGGCTGTCAAATCATTAATCGTGACTAATCGTGATTATTCGAATACAAAATAAACGTTTGAGTTTGCCTAATGTATGTGTGTGTACTGTGTGTAATTATGTATATATATATATAAATACAAACACATTCATGTATACATTTAAGAAATATTTACAAGTATATGTATTTATTATAATTTTTTATATAACATATTATATATAAATACAAATATTTTGTACATAACATATTTCTCTTAAATATATACATTAATCTGTGTGTGTCTATATATACATAATAATTACACACAGTACACACACATATATTAGGCAAACTCAAAGTTTTATTTTGTATGCGATTAATCGTGATTAGTCATTTAACAGCCCTAATTAGAAAATAAAACACTTTCCTCTCTATGAAACTTCTTTTTTCTCTCATGTTTGAAGTGTACGCATTTTTTTTTACTGTATTTTACATGAGAAAGGTGCAAATTATGAGAGCTGTAATGTGCTTGTAGTTCCTGCGTTTAATCACCGAAACCCCCCAAGCAGCAGAAAACTCCACTTCCTCACTCCTCTGCTTGTATGTGACTATTTCCCTTCTTCCCCTCCTCAGAGAAATCTCACGACACTGCAAATGAGCATCCAAACAAAGCTGTTGGGCTCATCTGTACTTTTTCATTTCTGGCCTGTCTCTGCAGCTTCAACTGGCCTGCAGTCAGGCCCCTAGACACGATAAACATTCAGCTGCACAAAAACCATAAGCTAGCATACAGGCTCGCAGTCCAAGAGAAAACACACTAACGACAATCTAAAAACTAGGCCTGTCAAAACGAGCGTGTTAACACTTGCGATTAAAAATGTTATTCATTTTTACAAATCTGTTCATGCAAATACTCAATCTGACAGTACAATTGGAGCATTTTGTTAACCACAACCCCTCTCTCAAAAACAGCCTCTGATTTATAAATAAAAAATATATTTATAATATCAAGCTTTATATATTTTCCAAAATAAAATAATAAAACATACTTCATATTTTTAATGTCAATATGTAGAGCTGTTTTTTTATTTTTTGTTTTGTCAAATAAATAACATCAGTTAATTTAAATTCAGTCTTTAGAAAGCAGAATCAGACCGTCATCAAATTTAGCAAATACAAATGTAAAAATAATTGCATTATTTCCTTATAAACATATTTAATTAATATCTTTAGAATACATATCTTAGACAACCTTTGAAAATAGTTTTTGTGAAATCTAATGAATTCAAAAAAATATATACTATTAAATATTGTAACGCATTAACAGCCCTACCAGAAACTCCACAGAGAAGCTGCTGAGAAGCGGAATGTGCAAAAGGCAGAAAAAGTATCAGAGTGTATGTTTATGTGAGCCTCCCTTTCCCCTTGGACTCGTCCGTCTCCCCTTTCGCTTCCACCAGCGTGGCGGCGGGCGGGGTCACATGCGATCTGGGCCAGAGAGAGATGGGAGGCATGCGACAGGAGTGGCGGTAATTGGAGGGAGCTGTCAGGAGCAGCGTTGCGTCCGTGTGAGATTCCTGCCATTTGGATACGACCACACGCACGTGCCAGGGCGCCTACCATCCCGTGGGGTGGCACGCATTAAGGCTAGTGATGAGGCTAATGTGTGTGGAATCGCTTCTGGCACCCAGCCCACAAGAGGTCAATGGGTGACCTGTTAGAGAAACCGAAATGTAAAGGAAAGTATACAGCTATGTAAAATACTACTCAAGGTGGCACGGACTATGACAATCGTCTAACTCTAAATGCAGCTCATTTTATTTTTTGTATAACTATGAGGAGAAAACATTAAATTTACATTTACATTATCTTCAGGAATTTTCTACATCCAAGTTAAGATATGAAATTAAACAAATTATAGCAGACTTAAACTTCCATATACAAAAACAGGATATTTGTATATACTTAATCATTTACTCAAAAAAGTTTGCAAACAGTTGAGTCTGCACATATTCTTTTATTTTGATTTATGACCTCGTGATGCTTTTACGAGCAAGTTCCCCTCATTATTTAATGCAAAAAATTCAGCTTTAAATTACAGTAGAGAAAAGGTTTATTTATGTGGTGCTATAAAGCACAGGAGTGTAAATACGCACTGGCTGCACACCCTGCTATATTCAGTAGTAACCCTGGTGATAAACCATCTTGTTATGTCTACTGGGGAAAATATGCTTATCAAGCCGCATGGTAATGTAAGCAGTAAATAACTTGATCATTGCACAGCAACAGTGGAAATCTAACAGCATGAAGCAGCTTCAGGCCACACTACATTACTAAGGAGAGCTGTATGTGTGTGTGCATGTGTGTGTGTTTTTTTTCTTTTCCTAGACCACAACTGTGAGAACTGGGTTAATGTGACCTGAGTTGGTCAGACAACAGACTGGTCAGGAGGAGAGAACACACACACACACACACACACACATGCACAAACACACTAAAGCATAAAACTATTACTTTAACAGAACATCATTCTTCAGATATACACACCTAAAATGTTGGCATCCTTTTCAAAAGATTCCATGGTGCAAGCACGTATTCAAAGGCAAGACAATTGCGTACAGGTGTAACAATGCCTCAAACCAATAATCACTACAAATAGCTAGAAATAATCCCACTGAGTCAGTCAGAGCCTTTTGAACACCATTGTTCGGGAATCCATACGAGACAACCCGTGACCTTTCCTCTAGCGTCTGCCGCAACCTCCCATGGAGACCAGACACCAGTCACCATGTCACACCTTACACATCTACTTCTCTGCAGACCTTTTATTCACCTCCTCATCAGCTTCCATTAACTCACATCTATTGCATTTCTATCTTCACAGAATATTCAATTTCACTGGCAATAAACATATCTAAAATATGTGCCTGGACTAAATTGGTAGGATCTCTGATTACTATGGCTGGGTTTTGACACATATTTCACAATTTGAATCGATTCTGATTCACAAGCTTGCGATTTGATTTCATTTCCGATTCAAATCGAATCAATATTGACTATTTTTGGATATGTATCCGGTACAGTACATGCCAAAGATATACATGGGGTCAGTTGTACTACATTTAGGGCTGGGCGATTTTTCTGCTTTTATCGATTAATTCGAATTTAATGTTTTGCCATGATTTTTTTTTTTTTTTTTAGAAATCGTGGAACCTCAGTTTTGAATAGAAATATTACCAAGCGTTAGACTTGGTTTGACAATATGCCGATGAAAACAGTAAAGAGAAAACGATCCAACCGCATGTCGGCACACGTGATTAACCCCATGATTACTGGTGTTACACCTCAAGTAGTATAGTCTTAGTATTATTTCTGAACATATAATATGTAAGACAAGTTTGTGCAAGTTGTAGTTGTAGTTCATGCATCTTTTCTGCAAAGATATTTAACAAGTGATTTGTTTAACGTTTACATCATGTTGACAAACATGTGTGGTGCACTTAGAATAGGATTTTTTTTAATCCTAAAATAAAGAAAAAGTTACTAGAATCTTGTTGTAGTTACCTTTTCAAGTTGACTAATTAAAAATTGTAAAAAATTAAAAATTAAAAAAAAAAAATCAGTCAAACATTCTGAAAAAAAAAATTGAGATTTACATTTTTTGCCATATTAACCAGCCCTAACTGCTTTACTATAATACTGAAGGTTAAAATTAACTGATTTGTATACAAATAATTAAATTACACTCAATGAAGTTTTTATAATAAAGTTACAATTACACAATTATATTTCTACTCCAATTAGTTTTTTGAAATATAAACATTTAAATGGTGGCTGTCATAAAAACTTAACAGATTTATTTACACAAATTAAATATTAAAGAACAGTAAAAATTACAATGAATATATATCATAAGGACTCATTTCTAGTGTCATTTTTTTTCTAGCTGACTAACAGCTGAGGTAAATGAGATGTTAGGTGACATTATTTACAGTACACGCTATTACACTGACGTCCTTCTGCGGTTGAAACACTGACTGAATGATTACATGATACATATTTCGGCTAGTTGTGCTCTTTCTTTTAACATACCTTCAGATGTTTATTCATGTTTATTTTGTGCTATAACTGGTAATAAAGTGGAGGAGATGATCAGTTCATGTGCGCTTTGTGCTGCCACTTCTCTTAAACTGAGGTGCTACAGCGATCTGTCACTCTACATTAAACAGCACCAAAAAAGCATCTGTTGTTAGAATACTGTAATAAAATGGACAGAATTTGAAAAATGAGATGTTTCATATCAAAAGTAACAAAGCACAAAGATTATTGCGGTTTATTGGATGGGGAGTGTGCTACAACGTTTTGTTGGTTAACTGAAAACAGGATAGACTAATCGATTCTTGGGATTTAATTAGATTAAAATCGAGAAATCTATATTTTTTACCCGGCCCTACCGATTACACTCACTGAACTAAGAAATAACAGCCCAAGAGGGAAAAAAAAAACCTTAGTTATAGTTATTTAAAATTGCAACAACTTCACAATATTAGAGTTTTCCCTGTATTCTTGATCAAATAAATGAAGAGCATAAGAGACTTCATTTAAAAAACATTAAAAAATAATAATAAAAAAAAACAATAAAATTAGAATAAACATAAACTCAAGGATGCGAATAACCTTAATTATCTGCCCAAACCAATAGAATAAATAATGTAGAATTTCATAAACAACTGCAAGATTGTTGTTTATACAGCAGAATGGATCAGGCATCATAACAAATCATAATATATTATCAAATCAAAACCAACAAGTGAGATGCAGAGAAAAGAAAAAGGTGCTGTGCACTGAGAGACAGAGACTGTAGCATGGCTCTGTCCCCACTGTATCAGGAGGAGGAGTGTCTGTATTCAGCTATGCAGATGTCATGATAATGAGCTGCCTGCACAGGCTGGACGGTATTGTGACTGCATGTCTCTATCTGTGTGTGAGAGAGCGTGTTTTTCTCCCATTAAAACCAAACACCATCTTGGACAGTGGCATCAGCCTGTTCCAGACCCAGTCCCAGTCATTTTCTTGAAATGAGGTTCGCAAATACTATTGAATCAGCTAAGAGCAAACGACAAGGGGGTGGGGTGAGCGAGTGCGCTCTTAGCTTTGATGGTCCAAACCAGTGACAGCGTTTGAGGCCGTGTATGTGTGTTAGCAAAGGACAGGCCCTGTGGATGAGTGTGGGTATATTTGGAGGGGGTGGGCCTGGCTATTAAATGGAGGATGACAGGGAGTAATTATTCTAATGCGCTACTTTGCAGTGTGGCTGGGTTAAGGTGTCAGCTGCGAGTCATTAGGCCTGACATGCGCTGGATAGCGACGAGACAGCTGTCTCCCTCCCAGGTGGGCTGACCCACACCGCTGCCACCACGCTAACCGGCCACCGTCAGGGTGCCTCTAAAACCGGTTAGCCCAGCCCTGGTAGTAGCTATGTTGTACCCTGGCTAATGAACACAACCTTTTCAATTTTACTGCCCAAACACTCGATAACTTTCTGTCTCTGCAGAGGAGGAAAACCAAAGTAAATACATACAAGCAAATACATAGATAAAAAAATATATAGAATTAACTAAATGTTGTCGTTTTGCCATAAAGTCATTCCATATGCCAGAGCGGAAGAAGAAGCAGAGCAAATTAGTTTGACTTTACACTGAAAACATACTAAATGTAAGTCAAAGAAAACAAAGAAGGGAAATCACTAAGAATAATAACGGTGTTCATTTGCACATGCTGTTTTTGTGGCTGTTTCAGTGAATTATGCAAATCAGTAAGCGGTGCAAATATACCCAAAAAAGCAATCTGAAGAACGCAATTCCCTAGTTTGTAGACCAGCGCTAGGGTAAGGAGCTTGACTCCAGTACATGTCTGGACATATGGAAATATGTCTGGATATAAAGCTCATCTTTGTCATTTGATAAACTACCGACATCATGATCGCTAGAAAATATACAAAAGCATTTAGTTTTCTTTTTTTCCACCTACTTTCTGCAGTGAATAATATTGAAATGTGAACCTGAACCAGAAAATCAGTCTTAAAATCAGTTAAACTGAGATTTATACGTCATCTGAAAAAATAAATACGCTTTCCATTGATGTATGGTTTGTTATGATAGGACAATATTTGGCTGAGATACAGCTATTTGAATATCTAAAAAAATCTAAATATTGAGAAAATCGCCTTTAAAGTTGTCCAAATTAAGTTAGCAATGCATATTACTAATAAAAAAATATTTTTTGATATATTTACGGTAGGAAATTACAAAATTTCTTCATGGAACATGATCTTTACTTAACATACTAATGATTTTGGCATAAAAGAAAAATGTATAATTTTTATTACAAGTATACCCATGTTACTTGGTTTGTGGTTCAAGGTCATAAATGCTAACTGCCTCAAGCTAAGAGTTTAATAAATAAGGCACACTTTATATTAGTCTAACTGATATAAATTATGGTTATTATAACTTAATATAAATACTCACAATGCAGTGCTATTTCAGTACATTTAGCACCAGCTAAATATAACATAACATTATAATATATAATAATATAATATAATATAATGAAAATACATACATATAATATAATGTCCTGTGCTGAAAACAAAATTATATAATTTAACTACCACACAGGACATCAACTTTCCAAAAGTAGTTAATGTCAACTACCTACATATCTTACAGTGACAAAAATCTACATAAATATGATTTATTTTCATATGTTCTGATTCTGGAGAATCAGTGCCCTCGAGCCAAGCCTCAGACAACAAGGACAGAATTAGTGCTAATATATGCAACCATAACAAAAAGCAGGACTTTCCATATCCTTATGTTACAGAGGATCATATCAACCCTTACCCGATGGCCATACTTATGAAAAGTCATGAGTCTGTGCATATGTACCTAAGAGCAAAGTTCACAGAAAAGACCTACAAAGACAAAACAATGTTAACCTAACCAAAATAAGACTGCTCCATCCCACAGACAGACATGAAAGAGTTTCACAGAAAAATGTTAATGCTTCAGCTCTCCCCCATACTCTGTTATTTTAAAGTTAGCACTGTTTTTTAAAGAAGCTTAGCTTTTTTTTTTATTTATGTAGTTATTTTTTTTGCATGCTTTTTAACCATTTTAAACCATTTAGTCAGGAAAATCCACAATTCTGGAATTCCCATTTGGGTTTCAATTTTCAGAAATTTTCTAAAATGAAGTGTTTCTCAACTCGTGGGTTGGGACTAAAATGCTAAATAAAAATATAATGAAATGTATATAATCATACACATATCACTGTGCAAAGTTAGAAAATAAAAAAAAAAGACTTATCAGGGAGAAGAAAACATTCTCTACGTTTTGTTGTTGCTTTGTCTCCACATGATCATTAAGACATCATGTGTAAACAGGACTTTTTCAAAAATACTGGTATATACGTTCGGGCAATTTACAGGTATGAAAAGTTCTAAAATTACCATTAAACTACCTGTAATGTGCTCTGTGTAAATGCAAAACGAGATTACCAGTATGCACACGTTCAAGTTCAGAAGAACTGCAAGGCATCTACTCTGGACCAATCATAACACTCTGACACAGATGATGCATTTACTCCGTGCTGTTTAGTTCAGTTTGAAGTCGCCTAATACAATATCCCTGAGCCAAAAGCTGCATGAATATAAATGTTTGACACAGAAATGAAAACATCAACAAAACACTGACCGTGTTTATCCTTCCATCTTTACAAATGATGTCACAGAATTTACCGGTATTTTAAAACTGATGTGTGAATGTGCTTTACTGGTAAAAAGACGTAATGTGGTTGCCTGTGTGAACAGTGGATTTTTGCGTTTACCAGTAAAGTCGTTACTGTTTTACAGCAATTTACTGTTATTACTGTGTGAAAATAATCTGAATTCTGCAAAGAAAAGAAAAAAACATTTCACCAACAAACAATGAAATGAAACCAGACAGAATAAAAAAAAAGTCAGATTTCTTGTATATGAGTCAGAAGCGTTACACAATGTATTAATAATCATGGGAAATTCCCTCAGCCCTTAAATGGCCTAGGTGTCAATATGATGTGATGAAGTTATTACTCACATGCAGGCTAAAGTGAGTACATCTATGATACCAAACAAACTGTGCCCCATGATGCCACTGGGCCCAAAACCAGAAACACACAAGGCCTTCTGCTTCTAATCAAGACAACCAGTAGAGGCCAAACACACACACACACACACACACACAGTCCCTCCTGAGCCCTTGCCTTTTGTTAGATCTTCACATTGTCACGTCATCAGTGGCTCGATATTTTTTCACTTCCCTAATGATCCTGGTGGCCAAAGTTTATGTTTTAATTAGTGCTACTGTCTCTCTTTTATTTTTGGGTATAGTCTCTTTTGTATATTTTTTTAAATGTAATCAGATAAAATGCATGGAAACGAATTGAGCAGCATGCTGAGATCTACTGTGTAAAGGATTTGTGTTGGACAGATAGACAGAACGGATGGGTAAAACACTCGAAACTTCTCGGGGTAGAAAATTTATGCGGCTGCCACTTCGGAAGGGTTTGGGCCATCTGATGGGTTAAAACTATTAAGACCACAAGAGCAGTTCTGCATCTGTGCACACAAAAATCGGGATTCAGAACTACTTAAATGCATTTGTTTTGAGACCCACAGATACATATCCAGATGATTGTGATCAAAACAAAGGAAAGCAAACAATGCCATTTCCCACAGATCTGATCTCTTTATGTCGAAATCTCTCGGCTGATGACAACCCAGAGTCCTTTGTTTCCACTTGATTTGATGATATATGATATGATGTATGGGACAGAGTGACCTATAACTCATTAAGGTTGACATCGTCATTAAACTTACTATGTTCGATTATAAACTGTTACGATGATCTATTATGATGATGAATGTCATATGGATTGTGATTCACATCTCTTTAATTTTGATAAAGCGTGAGACCGGCGAGCAGAAGTTTCGGAGTGACATTCGGGAACAGAAGCAGGACTTTTTGATTTAGTTTTTTGAGGGCACTAGCTTTCCTCCTCTGAGAGAACGTTTGACTGACAGGACGGAACAAATACATAAATGAATAAACCAATTTTTTCAACAGCTGCACGATAATTGTCACATCTGTGTCCTTTCTTTCAATCAATTATGAACCACAAGTTGTAATTTATTTATGGCCAATTCAGGCTCTAGTGATGAAATGTTAAAGACACTCCAAACGCAAAGTGATATAGGGATGCCAAACTTGCCATCTTAAAAAATACATCTGCTCAAAATTACATGCTGCATTGCATCAGACCTGTAAGAAAGTGACTTTCTGCCCAAATCAAGGGACCACGACTCTCATCTAGAATATGATGTGATATAAGATCTAGGGGGAGATCCCGAGGTGCTGTTTCAAAGCGTCAAGCCAAACGCTGAGTTTCAGCAGTGGCAAAAATCAAGCCACATTCTTAAAGTCCTGCTTTCTAACACCGTTAAAGTCATGCATTTTATGAGCAATTAAATTAATTTGTGTCTAATAAAGATTAGAACTTCATTTAATATTGCTTGGGACATCGGTTTAAAATAAAGAGGCCTCCCAAATTTGCATATTCAAACTAATTAGCATAATCAAGCCGCTGAAATCCCGAGCTTAAAAAAAAAGCACAGCTACAAACTGAAAAAATCATTCATTGCGTATTAAAAGCTATAGTAGTTTCTCCTATTCAGCTTAGTTTTCTAACAGTGCACAAATTGGGATCACTACTATTAGTATACCTTTAAAATCAAAACATTTATTTTAATTTAATGTCTATATTTTATTTATTGAATAAAATTTATTTTAAATTTAATTATGTTACAAGTGTCTCACTTTCATTTTAATGACTCGATTCATTTAATTATAAAAAAACATATTACATGTAAATGCTACCATTCTTTTTTTTACTCCATTTTAATATGACCATTGTTGCAAAAATGTGCATATTTAAATATCCTAAAAACAAACCACTAAATAAATTGCCTTTTAAACAGTCGTGCACTGTGTTCATCACTTTAAATATTCAAATTGATCAGACGAGGGCAGGAGTGAATTACAATACATTACCGATTCCCTGTATGATTTCCATAGGTCTGTCACACTTAAGGAGAAAAATCAATGCGACAAAGCAGCCCAGGGAATGTCTGACACTAACAGTAATGCTGTTTAATTAAAGCCAAGATTCCAGCTCTCATTGTAACGGGGCTTTGATTTTAATAGACGATGAAGAAATGGTCCGCACGTTGACGCGAGCACATTCGTAGCCAGTCTGGCCAAGGGAAAGAGAACGCACACACATACACACAAACGCGGCAGGACATCAACTCGGATTGAATCAGGGGGTTAAGGGGAAGTACGCAGAAGCTTGCGCCTGTGTTAAACAGTCTGCTAAAGGGGGCAGGTACCAGCCCACCCGGCTAATCAGCAGAATTTGCTCCGATACAGGAGGAAATGGATTTCTGAGCACATGCCTCTGTCACATACATCAGTATGATAAAAAACCTCTGCAGGCTAAAACACTTGACCTCAATATGGAAAAGAAAAATTATGATGCAAACAAGAGGAGAGAAAAAATATGATTGTTAATGGATTGTTTTTTTTTTACACTCGGAGCAGGCTTTCAATCCAGAAAGTTTTAAGTCAAATAAAGCCATGCTGAAAGCTTATAAAAGAATTAAAAGCATAAATCATAAAATGATTTAAATGTTTGTTTCCCCCAATTGTAATCTCACACTCAATTTAAAAAAAAAAAAAATTAAAACATGTTTTTAAATATATATTTAATCCAAACAAAAACTTTTTTTTTTATTTGCATTGCATTGAGGATTATACAATGACACTAATGGCAGTTTAATAGTGCTTAATGTACTGGAGACAATGGCTAAAGCCCCATCAAATAAGAGAAATGCTATCTATCTACATTTGTGGACGTGTTAGCTCCTCTCCAAACTCATCTAATGTGTACACTACTCCAACCCAAGAGCTCCTCTTTGGCGCTTCCACCTCCCTCCCCCAATTTCTAGTTCCCAGTGCCACCCTCCAAACCAGCTCACTGGGGTCCCCAACCTAATCCTGTTACCAGGAGGTCTGGCTGTTTGAGGAGGCTCGTAGATTAACACGGCAGACATTGTCGAATTTACAACCAGCCACATGGACATCTGCCCTACTTTCTGCATTTCACATATCCCCCCCAAAAAAAGACAGAGAGAGACCTGGTTCAAAGAGCAAGGGGCCATTTCGTGAAATCGGCAAGCCAGTCATTGTTAAAGCTGTCATTTCTCCTCTGGGGCCGGTGCGCTTTAACTGAACTGTCAGCTTTCTACTTAATGCTTGTTAAGGGTAACAGGCCAGTCTGCTGATAGGACTAATGAGGACCAGAAAAAAAACACAAGCGCGTTTAAAGGATGCACACCGATTGTCATAACAAACACAATGGTGCCGTAATGGCTAGAAAAATCAGCTACTCAAGGAAAATTATGAAGATGTGAAGATTTACAGCAGATGGTGAAAGACTCGTACTTCTATAAATATGTTAATGTTTTGTTACGCGGTCAGCTCCCCGCTTCCATAAACAAGTGCTTTCCTCTGCTTTATTATTTGTGACGCTCTGATTTAATTCCAATTACCCCATTAATTAGAAATCTTGTGCCCTCTGATCTAGGGTATGTTTCAACTTAATAACATTTGCCAGGTTTTATTTGTACACGGAGAACAGCGCTTGTATTTGTTCACAGAACAGAAAGTGTTTTTTTTTTTCCTCGAGGCAAAAAATCGGTATTTGCGCTGTATTTGTCACATAACATCCTGCGATAACACAATCAGAGAGAGATTAAATCATTAAATACTATTAAGCACTCTTATCTCCTGTCATTTTCCTTGAGACGCGAGTCCACAATTTGTGTTCTTGTTTAATCAACACATTGATTATTTGAAATCTGCATATCAATGGGATACATCACAAAAGAAAATTTTGGGAGAAAAATTAAGCCATTTAAATGTAACCAAAAAACAATTTTGCCTTAAAGCTGAAGTGTTTGATTTTTGCACACAGCATCACTAAATGGAGGTAGATTTATACTTAAAACAAGAAAAATACCAATAAAAATGAGACAAAAATAAACTTAATTCAAGATACACTATCTGAAAACAAGTCTTAATATCAGATATTAATATCAAAGTTTTATTTGATTTGATTATTTAAAAAACTCTTATTTGAAGAATATTTATATATTTGTGACCCTGGACCACAAAACCAGTCACAAGGGTCAATTTTTGAGATGAAATGAGACTTATACATTCTGACAGCTATTCTATTGGTGTATGGTTTGTTATGATAGGACAATATTTGGCCGAGATACAGCTATTTGAATATCTAAAAAAATCTAAACATTGAGAAAATCGCCTTTAAAATTGTCCAAATGAAGTTCTTAGCAATGCATATTACTAATAAAAAAACATTTTTTGATATATTTACAGTAGGAAATTTTCAAAATTTCTTCATGGAACATGATCCTTACTTAACATCATAGTGATTTTTGACATAAAAGAAAAATGTATAATTTTTATTATTATAATTTTACAACTATTTGAAAATCTGGAATCAGAGAGTGCGAAAAAAATCTAAATATTGAGAAAATCATCTTTAAAGTTGACCAAATTAAGTTCTTACCAATGCATATTACTAATAAAAAATTATGTTTTGATATAGTTACAGTAGGAAATTTACAAAATATCTTCATGGAAAAATAAAAGAAAAAATGATAATTTTGACCCATACAATGTGTTTTTGGCTATTGCTACAAATACACCCATGCTAATTAAGACTGGTTTTGTGGTCCAGGGTCACATATTTGATTTTCCATTTAAAAAAAGAATCTTATTTGAATAATATTTAGATATGTTGCATCAAAAAAGACAAAAAAAAAAAGAGAAAGCCTGATAACAAAATAATTTTTTGTAGCAGAGTAATTCTTTAAAGAATTACAGTATTTATATATTTTAGAGGAAATCAGACTACAAATGGTTTGATACCAGTCTCTGGAATAACAAAGTATTTGAACATTGCACAAAAATCACACACAGGAGCTCGAAAGTCCACGCAGATATTGCATATCTAAATGATGCCGCTTCTACCTAGTGCCAAGCAAACCACATTTCTGACGGTCGATGTATTGCTGATCTGTTCAGAGCAGTTCAGTTCTGCTCATTAGGCAGTTGTCCCTCACTACAGCAGCCAGACCCACTTCATACTGGCCTTGCTAGTTCATTAGGACACTGTTCGCTCTTTTGGCTCCCGGGGTAAAACACAAACAGTTCGCGGTCTGCCGCTCGGCGCCCTAATCCAGTCATGAGACTGGGCTCTTAAACACTATTGCGGCTAAGCCTGGCCATGTGTGCCTCCGACCTGAGGGACCCGGCCCGCCAGCCTAGAGCCTTAATCTTCCCCTCTCTCTCTCCCTCGTTGTCACTCTCTCCTTCGTCCTCTACCCCGTTGCTATTTCTCCATGCCAGCGTTGCCTCCCTCTCTTCCTCTCTCCTGCCTCCTCTAATGGCATTCTTCAAGAGCTGGCCCCGCCGTGCTGCCCGCTCACAGTCTCTTAATTAAAATGCTCCCACCGCTCTGTTTATGTGACCGATGACTGTTAAATTAAGATGCTGTCACACTGGGCCGCAACAGTACATTTTTATTTATTTATTTATTTATTTTTTGCCGGGGCGAGTTCCGCCACGAGCGCTAGGCCTCGGGACCGCGAGCTGACATGTTTTCTTTGTCTGAGGTCGGAATTTACACCATTTAAAAATACACTCCACCTCATTACAGCACTGCCCTAAGGAGGCAAGCAGTCGGCGTGGGCTAATAAGGTATGTGTTATACAGAGACTGATTTTAATAGGGTTTAATGTATGCAGAGGCTACGCTAAAGTGACATTATACGTCTTGAACAATGCTTTCTGGGGGTGTGGGGGGACATCGGTGCTAAATCTGCAAATATTGCATTTGCACCATGCTTGTATTACACACTGAGCCGTCCTTGGCTTCGAAACATCTGACAGCATCGACTCAGCCTGAGTAAGTGAGAGTGGGAGTTAAAACCAGAGAGAAAATGAGGAGGAAATATCCTGCTGAACGACATCTTGAAAATGAATATTGAAAAACCACCCTATCTATAATCAGCATCAGTTAACATCATCACTCCCATACCGCCCCCAGAAGTCTCCGCTGAGAAAACAAAAGCATTAAAAAGAAATTCTGTCATCATTTACTTACCCTCATTATAAACTTGTTTGACTTTCTTTCTTTTGTGAAACACAACAGATGATATTTTAACTGTTTTTGTTCATATAATGAAAGTCAATGAGTTCAACAACACTGGACCCCACTGCCTTTTTTTCTTTTTTTTTTTTCTTTTAAATCCTCTTTTGTGTTCCACAGAAGAATGTGAGTCATACAGATTTGGAATGATGGCAGAATTTAAATTTTTGACAAACTAATTTTAAATTTAACTCTTTTATATACGCTACTGTTCAAAAGTGTGGGGTCAATAAGATTTGTTTACACTTTCATTCAGCATGGATGCATTAAATTGATCAAAAGTGACATTTCTAATGATACAAAATATTTATATTTCAAAAAAAAATGCTAACAGATCCGAAGGATCACTAAAGACTGAATAACGGCTGCTGAAAATTCAGCTTTATAAAGTATTTTTAAATAAAAAAAAAAAACTATTTTATGTTGTAATAATACTGTATTTTTGATTTAATACATGTAGTCTTGGTGACCATAAGTAAGCAAATGTTTTAATGGTAGAATAAATGATGACAGAATTGTCATTTATGGATAAACTGTCCCTTTAAGACCCACAGCAGCAGGAGAAACAAAAGCCTTTTCTGCGGGTCCCGTCTCGAGTTTGCCTTTGTGTGGAGTCTCTCTGGGGTTAATGTATGTTAATGTATCATTTATAAAGGTGCTTATTAGTGTGTTTTGCAGACTGCTGCTTTGTAAAACAATACCGATCCCTGCCGAGATCGTTAGTTTGAGGCGGGAGCGAGAGAAAGAGAGAGAGAGAAACACAGAGGCGGGCGGGCGGGCGTGCGTTCAAAAGAGCCCCCGCCAGTAATAGGCCAGCCCTTGACGCGCTGCCACCTTCTCTACCTGCTGTCCCCCGCCGCTCTTTCCGGAAACTTGACGGCAGATGTTGCAGTGCTAAGCTGGCTCTGAAGTGCCTCTCTGGCTCCCCGGTCTCCCTAACAACACAGTCAAACCACATTAGATCTCTTTATTTGTGCCCCAGGCAAGTTCGGCAGTGCAGCTGTGTCCACCCTCCGCTCTACCTTTGGTGTTGGAGCCCCTCAGGCGGTAAATGGGAGAGCAGAAAGTGTTCAGGCTGTCTTGAAAAAACTACATCTGCTGACAATCCAGCAGTCTGTCTGTGGGCGGAGTGGGGGGGAGGGACCGGGAGGGGTCTCCGAGCTGAACAGATGTCTGCGACAACCTGCTTCCTTACACCTGTACGAGTCCTCGTAACCCCACGGATCCAGCGCTGAAAAATTCATGACCCCGGAGGGTTCCTGTCGGGCATCAAAGCCCCCCCTCTCTCTCTAGCCGAGCGTACGCGGCCCACCTTGGCTCTGGCGAGGGACTCCTCGGGCTTTGATAGCTCATGCCTGCACCCAGCGCACTTGATCAAGGGCTTGAAAGTCTGCACGATCGAGCTGTGGTCTGACTGAAGTGTGCCAGGGTCCCGCTTGGAGGCTCCAGACCCTCCTCTCAGATGTATTGAGAGTTACAAAGGTTTTAACAGTTCGTTTGAAGAAAGTAAAACAGAACAAGTGGCTCAAGCGTGACTGGGATATTTCAGCTAATGGGAGCACCAGAGCCGCACATGCGGTGAGGGCTTCTTCAAGATGAAACAAACCCAAACAAATGCTTCAAACTGTGCCCTACTTTACAAAAAAAAAAAAAAAGTTAAATTGTAACGTGCGCATAGTCAGCACGACTTGTGAAGCCCGTTTACTTCAGGGATATTTTGGTCTCATAAGAAGATGATCCACTTGACTGAAGTTCACTTCATATTTAATTTAATTTTTCTAGACTCAGTTTTAATGGTTAAATTAAAAATATGAATCAAAAAGCATGTCTAATTAATTGAAAATGATCATTTGGTACAATGCACTTTTTGTGTACATACATGTCTTGACGTTGTACTTATATTTTAAAAAATACCTGTATGTAATTACATTTGTAATTAATTTCTGTAATTACATTTATAGTTACACTGTTGACCCATTTCTTACACCTTAACCTACCCTTTAACCTACACATACCACCAAACATGTCCCTAACCTTACCCATATCCCACCTCAATAGCAGTGATTTGCAATACAATATGACCATAATAATTTTTTGATGTAATTACATAGTAGTTAAGGTCACCTAAATATAAAGTGTGACCAAATTAATTTACTATTATTTATTTTCTTTTTTTTTTTTAGAAATACTGTGTTGTGTATGTTAATTGTTTTCTGGTAAATAAATTCTGGTAAATCATTTTTCTGGTAAATAGTCCTTAAACATAATGTTTTAATAATAATTTAATAAGTATCATTAGGCCTACATTAAGTGATATAGTTCAGTCACAGTTTCTTCTAGTTAAAACAAGCTTTAATTTTGATGGGTTGCAGTGAAGACCTTTAAGTTTCTGTTTGTATATGATATGGCAATAAGTTTTCTCAAAAGAAATGGTGAAATGCTCATGAAGTGACAGTTCTAGAGATGATGCTCATGTGTTCATGTACTCATATATTGAGGCGGCAGAGGTTGAAAACACTGCAAGCACGTGCTTCAGTATGCGTTTAGTAAACGAAATTGTGCGTCACGGAGACAAGCAGAATTCATATTTTAAATAGCATTTCTGCAGCTTATTATTTACAGACACTAGTCCGTATCACGTTTTGATCTAAATGTACTGACCAACTTTTAATTCATTCATCCGAAAGTTGATAAATTCCGTGACATTCCATGTTATACAGTAAATTCTATTTTTATGACTGGATTCCGCAATTCCTCCCACGTTTTCCGTATCACAGAAATCACAGGACCTTATATACATTATCGTTCAAAATTTTGGGGATAATTAATGTTTTTATTCAGCAAAGGCGCATTAAGCTTTGCGGTGACAGTAAAACATTTATAATGCTGCAAAAGATTTCTATTCCAAAAAAAAGTCAGTACTAATATTCATCAGTTTTAATGTTTGCAATATTAAGAAATGTTTTTAGAATATATTAGAACAAAAACAATTTTTTTTATAATATTTCAACACATTTACTGCATGTTTGAACAAATAATTGTAGATCTGATGAAACTTCTTAAAAAAAAAGATTAAAAAAAAAAAAATTCACATCCAAACTTTCAATGGTAGTGGAATCTATAAATTTAAGGCCCTTAAATGTTGTTGTTCTACATTTCTAGGACTTGTTTGTACACATATTAGTGCATTACGAAACTTGCAGAAAAGGAAGTGTCTGCAATACAAACTCATGACAGTCACATCCTGATGCGTGTCTTTGCAGCTAGGGTTTGTGAAACTTGCACATATATTCATTGTAGCACGCACACAAACACACATTCACACAACAAAGGAAATAACCCCTGAACTGTTACAACATGTGCTGATACCCCCTTATGCTCCTTTTGCAGCAATGGAATACTCTAGTAAGGTAGTATGTAATGGAGATGAATCACGTTTCCAAATTGCACTGGGGTAAACCGTCTGTGGCTTACCTTATCTGCGGTAGTTGGGCGCATGAGTGAAACTCGGTCATATTGTCGCCGCAGAAGTGCCCACAGGGCCTCAAATCGACCCTATGATAAAACAAATATCAGTATGTGGCTTCAGCTTGGTTTGCTCTCGACTCATCTCAGGAAATAGCATTAAACGGTATTAAATGGCAGTTACTTGAAGACTCAAATAGAGGAAATAGCCTCAACAGAAACAGGAAGTGACTCACCTTGATTGGAGTATACCATTTGGATTCAGATTGATGGCATGTGGATGGGGGTGCAGATGGCTTTTTGATCATGGGTTCTTCTGTCTCCTCTTGTATTGACACCACTGCATTCTTGGCCTTCTCCAGCCGTGCACCCTCCTCTGTGGACCCTTTCTCTCCCCAACGGACCTATGCAGAAATTTTAACATTCAGTAAAATGTCATGTTATATACTATATTATATTTTAAAAGATAAAAGTATAAATAATTAATGTAACTGCAAATTCATGCCTGTCCCTCATTGAAAAGCCTTAATTAAAACTGCACTCCACAAGCTGTAGGTTAAAAAACACATCAATATAGAACAGCTTTTCCACAGCATCTCTAGACGTCCCAATCTGCAACAACTCTCAATTAATAAAACATTCTTTGCATCCCATGTTTCTCTAAAGACATGTCAGGATGTGTTTTAAGTAAAGAGGAAGTATACAGGTTGATCTTAGGTAAACCTCCTCCCCGGGTTCTGAGACAGCTTCAGAAATGGAGATAGGTTGTCTGGATGAATGAAAGCTTTCGAAACATTAAAGAAAGTTGTGCTTTTGTGAGCCCTGAGCTTTACACACTCGTGGGAAAAGTTAACGGATTTCCAAGATTTCAGAAGGAACTTCTGTGTGATGTCTCCGTTCCTTTGGCGCTTGGAGGACGGAGGGTTGAGCGTGTAACAAATATCCCTTTTAAACCAGCTTTGAGATGGATAGAGTGCTAAGTAGCACATTTCAGCTGAACAAAGTTGAATGACAGAATGGAAGTCAGCAAGATGAATTCATCTCGTCACAGTGGTTCTCAATCCTTCAGCGTCAACATGACTTAAGACAGCGGGACATCATGGAAGCTGAACTGGCAAGGCCCCGTCACGTCAAAACCATCAGTCAGTGGCTGCGCTACATTTAAAGGGATTTCTATCAGAAACGTTGAGTTGCGTTGAGCTTGACATCACAGACACAAAGGCTTTTAGATGGCAAGAAGAGCTCTTGTGTGGATCAAAAGAGAACAATATGTTTTCTTTTCCAAGCTCACTAATGCTCCACTTCATTATTTACAGTCGAAGTCAAAAGTTTACATACACCTTGCAAAATTTGTAAAATGATAATTATTTGACCAAAATAAGAGGGATCATACAAAATGCATGTAATTTTTTATTTAGTACTGACCTGAGTAAGATGTTTTACATAAAAGACGTTTACATATAGTCCACAAGAGAAAATAATAGTTGAATTTATAAAAATTCTTAATACTGTGTTGTTACCTAAATGATCCACAGCTGTTTTTTTCATGAGTCCCTTGTTTGTCCTGAACAGTCAAACTGCCTGCTGCAGAAAAATCCTTCAGGTCCCACAAATTCTTTGGTTTTTCAGCATTTTTGTGTATTTGAACCCTTTCCAACAATGACTGTATGATTTTGAGATCCATAATTTCACACTGAGGACAACTGAGGGACTCATATCCAACTATTACAGAAGGTTCAAACACTCACTGATGCTCCAGAAGGAAACACAATGCATTAAGAGCCTTTTGAACAGAATGAAGATGTGTACATTTTTCTTATTTTGCCTAAATATATAAAGGGTTCAAGGGTGGAAAGGGTTCAAATACACAAAAAATACTGAAAAACCAAAGAATTTTGGGACCTGAAGGATTTTTCTTAAGAACAGCGGGCGGTTTAACTGTTCAGGACAGACAAGGGACTCATGAACAACTATCACTAAACAAAAAAAAAACAAACAGCTGTGGATCATTCAGGTAACAACACAGTATTAAGAATAAGCATATGTAAACTTTTGAATGTTTTTTATAAATTCAGCTATTATATTCTTTTGTGGACTATATGTAAATGTCTTTTATGTGAAATATCTTATTCAGGTCAGAACTAAATAAAAAATAACATGCATTTTGTATGATCCCTCTTTTTTTTGTAAAATAATTAACATTTTGCAGATTCTGCAAGGTGTGTGTAAACTTTTGACTTTAACTGTAGGTCTGGACCACAATGATCAAGAATATCTGACCCTTAAGTATACTAACATTTAAATGTTGTCTAAAGCAACTTTAAAGGAGAGATTAATCCAAAAGAGAAACCTCTAATGTCAGCCGATAACCAATATATTGTGCATCCCTACATGTGACCCTAACTAAAGCATTCCACTCCATGTGCACTCCAGATTTTCCATTTTCTGTTAAACTCTCACTCCACTGTCACTGGTGAGAGAAAGCTTTCCAAAAGGAAAAAAAAAAATGTTTTTCCAAAAACATACTTGCTTCAGCCTCCAGGCAAAATTACACAACCCTTCTTGAACTCTGCACCTCTCATTAACCGTTCAAAACACACTGTTCTATAAAATACAATTGTATAATGTCCTAGAATTATGAAAGCTGTCTGAAAAAGAAGCATGTTGATGTAGCAATACATGACTTTAAGATCCAAAGCATAAATAATGTCAGGCAGGTCATCAAACACTCTGTAGAGAGAGAGTGGAGGTGGCGGACAACTGCTAAATGCTCAAAGACAGCTGTGATGACATCAAAAACTTTCCTGTCATCAGGGGGCTGCAAATCATTATAAGTATCATTAAAGTGTAATGTCTCGATGTTTACCTCCATGCGTTTGATTCCTCCAGCTCCTCGTCCCCCATAATAAGATGCATCCACAGTTGGCCACTTCTTCTTGGGTAAAGGGTCAGGCTCTGGCGCCTGAATAAAAATAAATTTGGACAGAAAATTGATCAAACTGAAACTTTCAGACTTAAAGAAAGCATTGAAAATACAACAGCAGATGTGCGACTGTTATATTTATGCACACTAGCATTCAAAAGTTTGGGGTCGTTAAGCTTTTAATATTTTAGGAATTACATTTTTGGAAAATATAATTCCTGTGGTGGCAAAGCTGGGTTTTCTTATCTCAGTCTTTATAGTCACATGATCCTTCAGAAATCATTGTAATATCCTGCTTAAGAAAAATATACTATTATTATTATCAATGTTGAAAATGGTCATGCTGCTTATTTATGTGAAAACCAGGATTTTTTTTTTCAGGATTCTTTTTATGAATAGCATTTATCTGAAATATTTTGTAATATTAATTAAGTCACTTTTGATCTATTTAGTGCATCCTTGCTGAATAAAATAAGCATTTTTAAAAAAAAAAGAAATCTTACCCCACACTTTTGACATTTCTGACTATATTTTAGCATTTTTAAAAACGCACCTTGAAATGAACACTAAGAAAGAATTTTTGTGTAACATACTAAAAGGTTAAGTATTTTTTTAAATAAAAATATACATTCAAAAGCACTGATTAAAAAGTAGATATTTTATCCAAAAAAGATAATCTTACAGGTGGAGGTGGACGAGGCCTTGGAGGGGGTGGGTCTTTAATAACCTGAGAAGAGAGAGAGAGAATAAATTTGAATTAAATTAAGCAAAGTTAGTTATTCCTGTCTAGTAAGGACCTGATTCGCAATTGAACAACTGGAGCCTGGCACCACCACAATTGATTACTGGGATCTGCTTGTAAACTAACGCTGTAGGCCCCTGGTGCAAAATAAAGAAGCCCAAAAATCAACTTGTTGACAGGGGAGTCTTTGGGGTGAGCACGGTGGTCCGTTTATCTCTTAATTAATTGGACGAGGTTCAACGCTCCCCTGCAATCCCCCAATCATAAAGTCCTGAGGAATTAATTAGCTGCAATGAAATGCAGAAGGGAAACTTGGGCTTCACTCCAGGCTGATCCCGAGTGCAAAGGCGTGGAGAGTTAACAGGATGAGATGTCTTCCTATAGCACTTCTGTGACTGCTTATCCGTCACGAGAAACAATACGCCGGATTCAGCAGGTGACTTCCCTCACAGACAAGACGTCTTCCTCACTGGAAATGTCTTTGGCATCCCTTGATTCTGGTGTCGTCATATTAGTGATCGCTCAGCAAACTGCTTATCAACTGACCTGACACATCTAAGCACTCTTCAACATGATGGATAAATGTGTTACTAGACAAAAGTGAGTTTGAGTCAGAGCAGCGGGTGACACAAAACGTCATTTACTTGGTTGAAAGGGCAAACTACTGCAATATAACGGCTATAATTCAAAACGCTAAGCATACTTGAGGCTTGTAACTCACAAAATAGGCTCCAACAATCTAGATAAAACGTCTTGGATGTGACCATGTTTCACCTGTCAACCATGTAACCCCGTCCACTGCAGATGCTTTCCAAAATGGAAGCAAGCCTTATCTCATTAAACATGAAAGATGGATACACTGTCATTGCAGGTTACGCATTTACTAAATTAGTTTTCAGGAAAAAAAATGCCTTTTAATCATCACATATCATGGGTAGAACAGCTGTTTCATTCACATTAAAGCACACTGATACCATTTTGCCATTGTTACCATTATAATGATGGAAAATGATCAATTAGAGTTAATTAATTGCTCTTTGACTGTTGGAAAATCCAGTCCTATCCATCCGTGGGGCCCCAGCGTGATCAGCGATGATTAACATAACTTTGGACAGAACCTTGTGCTAAAGGATTAGCTTTTTTATTGAGTAATTAAAGAGCAGATTTATATTTGCCAGACATATTGTGGGATAAATAAGGCATTACACAAATGACATGCTGGGCTGTTAGGTTCTCAAACTACCTGACGGACAGATGTGGAGCCAGGACAACCATTTAAATGTGGTCCGGACGATGAAGAGCTGATAATTAAATCCGAAATGTCAGTGTACTTAGCCATCTGACACTCGCGCGAGGGGCTAAAAACTAGTGGCACAGCTGTGGAATCGACCAATCGCAGTCCAGCAGCGCAACGTCCCCATATGGCTTTCGGGATAATTGTCCAATTGGAGTTTATAATCTGTCCATTTCACCCCTCTGAACACACTGTTGTGTCAAGCTGTTTCCCAAGCTTAACATGATCATGGACAAGTAGCAGGTAGCATATTTGCAAATTAAAATGGTGCATTTCCATTAACATAAAATTAACCTGTCTGCAGTAAAACAACAAATTAATGACCTAAGAGTGTGTCATCACAACATAAATAAACAGATGCCTTTATGCAAATAAAATGATGTTATATATTTCCTTTACAAAAACGTAATTTAAAAATAAAATGTTATTTATTTATTTACACTGTAGTCAGTTTAGCCTTTGGACTGACCCGTTGCATGGCGAAAAAACACATACTTGCATGCTTGACCCTCCACTTTCTTTTGCACATTCTTACTATTTGTGAACCTGGACCACAGAACCAGTCATAAGCGTCCATTTTTTTTTTAAATTCTGATTTTTACATCATCCGAAAGCTAAATAAGCTTTCCATTGATGTATGGTTTGTTCGGATACGACAATATTTTGGAGATACAACTATTTGAAAATCTGGAATCTGAGAGTGCAAAAAAAATACAATTATAAAACTGATAGTTCCGGTCCTTAATTTTGATTTGTTGAGTTGCGTTCGAAGCTGTTGTAAATTACTCAACAAACACACACCTTTGTCTACATCTGTGTGTTGCTCGGCAACCACTTTGTTGTAACCACAACTGTTTCTGAGGAACTACATTGTTTGGCGGAAGAATGATATTTTTATTAGTATCATTACACTTTATTTGCTCTGTTTTATTTAGTGAAACCTTACTACTTATATGGAATAACCGTTTTATAAAAGCAATAAGCCCTGTGAAGCCGTGGTTTACAGTGAATTTATAACAGCTACAGTGAATTTATAATGCTTTGCACCATGCCTAATAATGGCCCTTAGCTGTTATAAATTCACTGTAAACCATGGCTTCACAGGGCTTATTGCTTTAATATTGAGAAAATCGCCTTTAAAGTTGTCCAAATGAAGTTCTTAGTCATGGATATTACTAATCAAAGATTCAATTTTGAAGGAAATTTACAAAATATCTTCATGGAACATAATCTCAATATCTGGCATAAAAGAAAAATCGATAATTTTTGGCTATTGCTACAAATATTCCCGTGCTACTTAAGGTTTTGTGGTCCAGGGTCACATATGGTAAAATTATTTGGTAAAATTTTGGCATTTCTGCAAAAACCGTGTTGTCGTGGCTGTGGATACTAATTTGTGTGTTTCGGGGGGGATGAGGTGCTTCTGTATTTCTCTGATTGCTGAAAACTGGCAAGGCTGAGTTTAAATATTAACAAAGCACACATGGCCCTTCTCTTGTGCCGGGGTCCCTGATGGAGAGGAACAGCAGCTCCTCCACCAAGACAAACAGGGCCGAGTCCAGACATGCTGCGGGGGGTTTACATTTTAATGCCTTTGTTGGTTTTCCAAAATATGCTTCCATCTCATCCTGGAATGGCTCCCGCCAGGTTCTCAAAGAGAGGTGGTGCATATCATTTGGTGCTGCTGTGACGCTGATTGCCATAGCGATACTCGCCAGCTTCACGAATTTGAGATATTTTGTAAGTGCTCCATCTGTATAGACAAGCACATCAGAGCCAGAGAAGCATAGCTGCTGTTTTATTTAAATTATTATTTTAAGTATAAGAGAGTGCACTTTGTCTGGTTTTATTTTACAGCCAAAAAAAAAAATCACAAGCACCAACAGGACGTTTATTTATTTATTTATTTTTTTTCGCACCTATGAAATGCTTCTGTATTTTTGAGAGCTGTTCTGGTTGCACGTATCAGATGAATAGCAGGATGTGGTCTGTACATTTTCCTTCCTTTAAGCTACAAATGTGATGTTCTAATTAAAAATTCTCATAAAGCTGGGTAAATGTAAACCATAGCGGTATATCACAGCAAATGAGCTCCTACTGCTGATTTCTTATCTTACTGTAAGTGAATGATGTAAACCACAAGAGAATTTAGAGATAAAATACCATATAGGCTAATATAAACAATGAGAAATAAACATGTTAATGTTAATCTCAACACCAGTTCAATCTCAAAACAGATTTTGTAGGTGAAAAGGACAAAATTCACACTGGGATGCTGGAAGACATGTGACACTTACGACAGTGCAGCAGAGAGGCCAGAACCACCACATCAGAGCCAAAGCCAACAGGAGAAGGAGCACCAAGAACACAATGGCCACTACTGTGCCGTCCGACTAAAGAGAGAGGGAACATTTACATTTAGCTTAAAAACAGGATAATAGCAAAATGTTATGAAAACTGAAAGTAATAAAGGAAATACTGCATGTAATATAAGTTCTAAATTTTGTTGTAAGTATATAAACTGAAGAGACATTTGTGACCCTGGACCACAAAACCTGTCATAAGTCGCATGGGTATATTTGTAGCAATAGCCAAAAACCAAGCAATAAGTCAAAATGATTGTTTTTCCTTTTATGCCAAACATTATTAGGATATTAACTAAAGCTCATGTTCCACTAAAATATTTTGTAACTTTCCTACTGTAAATATATCAAAACTTAATGTTTCATTAGTAATATGCATTGCTAAGAACTTAATTTGGACAACTTTAAAGGCGATTTTTCTAATATTTTGATTATTTTTTCTGTTTTTTTTTTTGCTCCCTCACATTACAGATTTTCAGGCCAAATATTGCCCTATCCTAACAAACATTAATATATCAATGGAAAGCTTATTTATTCAGCTTTCAGATGATATATCAATCTCAATTTCAAAAAACCGACCCTTATGACTGGTTTTGTAGTTCAGGGTCACATTTTTCCTTTTGATATCATGTTTGACTTACACATGTGGAAGCAGTGATGGTGAAAGCACTGGTGATATACGATGTGCCACCGTTCAAACTGATCAGAACCTCCATTTGTCTGTAGGAAGAGAACACATAAGCACATTAAAATGTATTTTGTACGTGGTAGTTTTTACACTGACTTGACTAAAGTTTGAAAATAAAAATGGAATATAGTTAGTCTTCAAGCAAAACTGTGAGACTTTCATGGCAGAATATAGGGAAGGAATTATTTATAGTATTAAGTCATTTCTGATAAATTATGAGTCACAGTAGGCAGTGTTTTACAGATAAAAGTGAGGAAAAAGGGAATGACTATAAAAGGGAAGAAAACTACATCTTACAACAACAAAAAAAAAAAAAACAGAAGTGAAATTAAAAATGTATGCTAAATTAAAACCACCAGAAGCTAAACTGAACTGAAAACAAAATAAACAACATATGTAAAATTCAAAATGATACTAGTGATGCTCACTGGTGTCATGAAAATGATTTGAAGTTTAATTCCTACAGAATTTGAGTTGAAATTCTTATTTACTGAGGAGGGAGTTGAAGGTGGCTCGCAATTAAGGCACTAATGATGAACGGCATTGTAATTTCCATATGTCTATTATGCAGGAGACAATTACCATGGGGCTAATGAGAATCCTCAAGCAGGAAATCGACTGACTGAACGCCTGAGATCCTTCCCAAAATGAGAGAATATGTAAAAAAGACAGACCACTGTCTGCAGAGCCAATGATAATGCAGTGGAGACATAAGAGAATAAGAGCCATGTACAGCAAACAATGAAGACTTCACTAAGGTTCCTTCACAAACAACACCAAACGAATAACTTTTTCTCCATAACAGCCTAACCCACACCTTAAAATCTTTCACAGTGCTGCACTATAATGTAATATTTTGGTCTCTTGAGGGCTTTTACATGATATTAGCTTGAATTGTCATAGCCTTTTTAAAATTTGGTCCTGAGGCTGCAGGAAGCTTGTAAAGGGTTTTTTGCATGTTAACTAGGTCCGTGTGCTGAATGGATGAGAGGAGAGGCTAATTCAGCTGACATACTCAATACATGCAAATGGGAGGCAGGTTGTTAATCAAGCTGGATATATGTATGTTTGGTGAAGAGAAGAGAAGCGATTCACCAAATGATTTCATTTCCTTGACGTTCTTTAGATGACCTTTGTTGGACACAAAGTAGTTCGGAAGAAATATTTATTTGATGCTCCGTGAGAACTGATTATATTTAATCAGTATTCTTGGACACTGCGATTGGCAACAAACACCACAATCAATGATGGCTCATTTATTTCTCTTCAGAGCTACTCTGAAACCACAGTTCATCCCAGAATGTCCCATATCAAAGGAGTATACACTGCGGTGAACTCCAAAAGCCATTCCCAAAAGGTTCGCATTATATTGAAATTAGGTGAATCCCATGCTAAACATACAAGGCTGTCTCATCTAATGGTTTTCTTTTGTCTAGAAATGCAGAGTAGAAGAAAATGGGACAGAAGTTCAGCAGAATGAGTCAAGCACACAGACAAAAGTGCTCTTGCCGTCACAGAAGGCCCCTCATAGCACCACAGGACACTCAGAGTGGTGTGTGAGTTTGATTTCTTGTCACAAAGCACATGGTGACGGAAACTGAAAGTGACGTAGCTGAATGGGATGATACGGGTGTCATTACTGCATTATTGAAGGCCTAACATATGCATCAGGCCTCACAGGCTGACGGAAGTTTTAGCAAAGTTAAATCTCTTAGATTCACTGCCAAGTAATGACGTCATCGTTTTGAGTAAATTATGCTGTGTGTGAAATGCTACCGTACTAATAACTTATACCATCTGATCTCAGTTACATTAATTTAAAAAATATTGCCACCTTAAATAGCAATTTGGTTAGCTACCCGCTTCTTGTTAGTAGTAGCATTTTTTTTAAAGAAATGAATACTTTATAATACAGCAAGGATGTATTAAATGTAACAAAAGTGACTGTAAAGATATTAATAATGTTACAAAAGATTTCTATTTCAAATAAATGCTGTTCTTTAGAACTTTTTTATGAAAAAAGTATCAATTTCCACAAAAATACTGATACTTAATAATAAGTAATGTTTCTTGAGAACCAAATCAGCATATTAGTATGATTTCTAAAGGATCATGTAACACTAAAGACTGCAGTATTGGCTCCAGCTTAAAATATATTAAAATAGAAAACAGCGATTTTAAATAAAAATACACTACCAGCCAAAAGTTTTTGTACACTAAGATTTTTAATATTTTTAAATTCTCTTCTGCTCACTAAGCCTGCATTTATTTGTTCCAAAATAGCAGATCAAACAGTAAAATTGTGAAATATTTTTTACTATTTAAAATAACTGCTTTCTTTTTGAATATATTTTAAAATGTAATTTGTTCCTGTGATCAAAGCTAAATTTACAGCATCATTACTCCGGTCAGATGATGCTTCAGAAATCATTCTAATATGCTGATTTGCTGTCCAAGAAACATTTATTATTATTATTATTATTAGAAATATTTAAAACATTTGGGTTGGGGGGGGTTGATTTCTGATTTCTGAAGGATCGTGTGACTGGAGTAATGATGCTAAAAATTCAACTTTGAAATCACATGAATAAATTACAATTTAAAATATATTCAAATAGAACACACTTTTTTAAATAGTAAAAAAAAAATTCAAAATGGTACTGTTTTTGCTGTATTTCAGATCAAATAAATGAAGGCTTGGTGAGCAGAAGAGACTTCTTTAAAAAAAAAACATTAAAAATCTTACTGTTCAAAAACTTTTGACTGGTAGTGTAAATCTTAAAAAAAAGCAAAAAAAAAAAAAAACATCTCAGCGAACAGAGGCTTCTTTCAAAAAGATTTATAAAATCCTACCAAACCCAACAGTTTGAACAGTAATGTAACTAACCTTTCCACATAAATACACTGAGTCTATAGTGTATAGTGTATTCAAGTTCAAATTATGATTATATCATAGCCTGGCAAGCATCTTTCCAGCATTGGTGAAAACACCCAATATTGTATAACCACATATGAAAAACATCAAACTTTCATTAAAAAATAAATAAACCGTTAATCACGTCATTGCCTTTCATTTGAGAAAGAATGATCATCTTTTTATCATCTAGCAGAGTGAGAGAAGGAGCTCTGGTGAAGACAGTGCTGCCATGTTATCTGGGCGCATCTCCCACCCCCTGTGCAGATGGAACTAAAATGGCGGCCTGACAGATCAGATTGATTATTGATGAGGCACGTTCCACCACTCGCGCTGCAGGCAGGTGTCAGGTCTGTCCCTCAGTTATTTTTCTCACTACGCTGTTGTTGTGAAAACGCAGGTGAGGACATGCTGCTGCCAGACAAAAGTTCCTCACCCCCTCCAGCCAAAGACTCAAAGGGACGGGGCCGGCCAGCGCTAATGGGCAAGCTGACAGATGCCCTAGATCCTGGTCTGACGAACCAACAGCTGTCGTTGCAGATGAGACCCTGATATCTGCCGCTACGTCACTGAACCACGAAGACCCTTTAAGTCCCAAAAAGACACTATCTGATAGTCCCTAGTGGTCTGTTCCAGCAAGGACTGTTCATATGTTTGCATATGATATAAATGGAACTGGGAGGCAAACCGGACAGATTAGTATAAACGGAAGTGAAGTGGAAGGAAAAAGACAGAGAGAGAAATCCGTAGCACCTAAACATGTTGCAGGTGTTATGTGGTAGCCTATTGTCAGTATGCGGTGAATTATTTAAATGGGAGCGTGGAAAAGGGAATCGGTGCATCTGTCGCACATCCTTTTAAACCCCTCCACCAGATGTGTTTACTAGCCGTTCATAGCAGCAAACTACTTAATGGGTCACAGTTGCCAGCCAAGAGTTAATTAAGCAAGCCTTTTGAATGGCGACCACGTATAGGGCATCAAACGTCCCGGTTAAGTCAGACCATAATTTCACGCAAGCTGCTCACAGCTAATCCCATATCTAAACATGGTACTGCATCTCTCAGCTATTTGGTAGTCTGTAACAATCTGTAGATTTCAATTAAACAAGATACATCTTAGAGATCTCAGTGACACTTGCTGCTTTATGAAACATGAATACTCACTGTCCCACGGAATACAGCACTGGAGCAGGACACAGGACATAGTCATTCTTCACCTTGCTTGGCTTCACTTCTGCAAAACAAATAGAAAGTTGATCATGTTATGATCCGCTGCCAAACTAGCTGGAGAACAAAGTCCCTCCAAGATGAGCACCGCCAGGCCATTTGTTACGATGTAGAGGCTCACTAGAACTGCTGACGTGTGCAGTCGGGTTTAGGGAAGAGTGCCATTTTTTTCATCTCATATGAAAATGCTTCCTTTGTCTCATCACTGCTGAAGGCACCCAGAATTTAACGTTCATGTATTTCCTGTCTGGTTACAAAAAGCAGTGAGCAAACATGTGGATGCCACATGTGGATCTGTCGTCTAATCATACTGCACTCATAAAGGAAATACTATTTAGGGACTGTTAGGGACAGAACTAAGGAGCTGACTGTAGTGGCTATATAGCATGTGGCTGCTTATGGAAAACCATATGTGTATGATTTTAATACACAGTTAAATAAATAGTTCAGACAGTTTTCAATAACTTGCCCTCATATCATGCCAAACTTATTTGACTTTATTTGAAAAATTAATTTGACAGTTTAACAAACTAAAAAATATCCTTACAATAAAAAGTCAGTGGTGTCAACAGTAGTTTAGGACGCCTTTGAATTTAACTGTATGAACCACAGAGTCATTTTTCAAAATAATTTTATTTGTGTTCCACATAATAAAGTCAATCATACAGGTTTGGAACAACATGAGGGTGGGTAAATGAAAGTAAACTTTCATTTCTAGGTGAAATTTCCCTTAAAAAATTTATTATAAACATATGGTTGCTTTAGATTAGTGTCTCTTGATCTTTTTGATACAAAATCAGGGGTGCAGAAACGTTTTTGAGAGCACCTGAACATTTGGTTTAGTGCCTACACTGCACATAGTGTGACCTATTATATATAACTATAAAAATTAAAAGAATTAATAACAGTACTAACAGTGTTATTGTGCTTTATTTAGTTCATTTTTAAAATAAAATGTGACCCTGGACCACAAAACCAGTCATAACGGTTATTTTTTTAAATTGAGATTATACATCATCTGAAAGCTTAACAAATAAGCTTTCCATTGATGTTTATTAGGCTGAAATACAACTACTTGAAAATTTGGAATCTGAATATTGAGAAAACTCACCTTTAAAGTTGTATAAATGAAGTTCTTAGCAATGCATGCTAAAAATTTAGTTTTGATATATCTTCATGGAACATGATTTCTACTTAATATCCTAATCATTACATCATTATTAAATAAAAGAAAAATCAATCATTTTGACGCAAATAGTGTATTTTTGGCTATTGCTACAAATATAGCCGTGCTACTTGACTTTTGTGGTCCAGGGTCACAAATAATAAAGAAAATAAAGAATAAAATGTGATAATACTATTATGTTTTAAAATAATAATGAGTATTAAATAAATAATACAATTATTTTATAGTACACTTAAAAATACAATTCTAATATTTATATTTTCATGTTTCCCTCTTTTTTTCCCTTTTTTATATGAATTTTCAACATTTTCTAACCTAATATCATCAAGCTTTTATTTTGGTGAGTTTCCGGCAAATGTGCTGCCAGTTTTAGCACTACCCAGTGAAGCGTGTCTGTGAATGTTTTGCGTTTTGCACTGAAACCGGCAACGCGTAGCCTATATTTTTGCTTTCATTTCAAATTGAAATCTTATATAATATTACAGTTCGTCCATCTAAAACGGTGAATTGTGCATTAACAGTTGTCAACCATGTCTGTATGCAAATAAGCGGTCTGAACTTATTTATACAGCATATGTTTTATTTTTGTCCCGCATATGCACCACTTCTAGTTAATATAAAACCATAATATATATACAGAAACAATGTTGTGTTGATGTAGCTAAATAATTAGTTATTTTTAAGGATATATTGTTAGATTACATGTTTAATTATAATAATAATAATAATAATTCTAATAATTAAATGAAATAACTTTAAGTCATCCTCTGGCCCTCTTGGAAGTTCCTCAGTGGGCCCCGCCACCTGGTTAAGAACCATTGCTTTAAATCTTGATAGTTGGTAGTTCAGCATCTTATTCTGTTTTTAGTAATCTAATGTGACTGTTAAGCCACAAACCATCTTAAGTGCACTGCATCCTAGGTGTGGCCTGTTTGTCACTTGCTGTACGACACAACTGCCTTTCAGACACAAACCCTCTCTTAAATTATTTGGTTTTGTCAATGAAGTATCATATCAAGTAAGGCTAAGATCAATGTATGCAGTATAACCATACTTACTGTGAGTAACTCCATCCACTATGAAACTGCAGAGCACTCCTTCTGTTTGCTTCCCCAGCGTGAACCCGTTACCTCTCAAAACAATGTCAAAGGTCTCTGTGGTATGTAAACCAGATGAGGACATAATGAGAAGCACTCCTGGGCGTTCACCCAAATCAACGATCACATACACGCGCGCGCACACACACCAAATCGCAATTTCATCCACCCTGACAGTTGTAAAAGCCCTTGAAACGCTTACCGTTCACGCAGACGCTGGACGGCTCCACTGTTAGAATCTCCGTGCATGATTGCTTGAGGATCTGTATGATAAAAAATGTATTCAAATCAGTACTTGTCACTGCTGAATCACTGTATCAGCTATCACAGCGTCCGGGTCTTTAGCATTCACGCCGGGGATGTTTGCTATGCCAAATCAAGCTCAATGAGACGAGCATCACATACAGTGCAGTGTGGGATAGACCCGTGTCAGCCGTTATGGGGAAATTATGCGGTGCCATTTTCCCTCTTCAGCTCTATTAGGGACCGCAGGCTGACATTATCATATAAACAGGCCTGTGAGAGGCCAGCATCGCTTCTCCCATCATCCACATAAATCAACAGAGGACAAACTATGCAAATCTCTGTACACAACGGGCAAAAAGACAACATTAACAGAAAGATATGGTCCTCCGAATCGCCTGCCGTGGAGATGAGGCTTCAGACTGAAGTGGAGGACAAGTACAAAACAGGCTGATTGAATATGACACCTGATAAACTCTGCTATCATTAAAGGGGAGAAGGAACACTGACTGAACGTCAGGGCTGGAAGATACTCAGGATGCTCTTTATGGCTCTTTAATGAGTTATGAGATGGCACGATACAAGGGAGGTTCGTCGCAAGACATTTCAACTTATTTTCTCTGACAGGTATCTCCACACACATAGGAATAGACTCAAAGTCCCCCTGTAGTCAAAAACTGAATCCCTAAAACTCATCTTTGATCATCAAATTTACATATTTAAATGTTTTTTTCTTACAAAAATCATTTTCTAATGCTTTCAAACAGCTTGAATGTAATTTACTACATTCCAGCACACCAGCTGCGGCTCCGCCCACTGAGTGGCAAAAAGACTGAGTGGCAGCATTGGTTTCAATGTGAATGCTGCAACAGAACACACAAAACACCTCTGAAAGCAGAACGAGCTTTGCGATTGAGTACACAAATAGATTTCACAACAAACCTGAGGTATATGTTTACAGCCTGCTGAAAGCTACTGAAAAGAGAAGCAAATTAATCGCTGCAATTCAAAGAAACAAATGGTCTCCAGGCAGTGAAACACCGATTTGCAGTTATCATTTCACGTTAATATCTTGAATTGTGCAGTAAAGTCACATCCTATATATTGTATTATAGTATATTGTATTGACAACTGTAAGAAATTATAGTCTGCCTCGACCCAGATTCCACTCCACAATATGTTTCATCATGCTCATTTCCCGAAATGTCTTCATTATTATAGAGAAGAAGAAAGTAAACAGTTATGTTGTTTCTAGAGCACTTCCCTTACGGAAAAGAAGTTTTTTCAAGTGTGCTATTAGTATACTTCTTTTAAACTAAAAACAGGAATGTATACTTTCAGTCTACTTTTTATTTACTTCTCAGAAATATTCTTAAAATGACATTTAAGTATACCTGACTTATACTTAGAAAAAGTCTAAATATATTTGAGCTATACTTGTGCTCTGAGAATCTGTGTTTTCATTGTTATACCATGAGAGATGCTATTACACATCTTCTGTACAGAATTTCCAAAACACAAGTGAAGAAGAAACCAAAACAGATGCTTCCACAGTGTAAAAAATGCAAATACATATTTTCCATTTTACGAAACATTTTGAGTCTCAAATACTAAAAAATGCTATTTTCTTGAAACTATATAAAAACCCTTGTCAGACCAACACAATTACCCTAAATGTTGTCCCAACTAGTCACAACTGTCTGAACAAAGAATTTCATATTGTTGAAATTTTAAGGCTTTGTAAGTTCCCAGCATGCATTGCAGCATGAATAAATTATCCTGTTACAGGATTATTGTTTTTCTGTTTGCTGACTTAATTTAAACTTTTTTGTTGTTGTTTTGTCATTATTGTTATTTATTTGTTGTACTGTGACATAAAGATCTCATATTTTTAATTTTTGCTGATTGCCACCGTTCTTGAGGGTTGTGTATCTAGTTTTGAGACCTAGATTCTTTTCAACTACTTATATCCACTTCCTGGATATCTCAGTCTTGTAAAATGCTTTACAAACAAAGATGATGTTGTCTACATATAAGACTAAGTTATTTATAATGTTATGTATGTGTGTTATATAGAAAGTGGGCCAATTTAGTCCCAAGGAGTATTAAAATAGTACACTTATACTTACTACATAAAGTATACTTAAAAATACTTAAACTTCGCTTAAGTATACTTAATAAAATAAACTTGAAGTATACTTCTTTTTGGTAAGGGTTGGGATGATCACATCTTGAGCAAATGGTGACCCATTGTAGCATGGAAGCGGGTGTGGGAGACTGAGAACCATCTTAGAAAGAGGTGTATGAACATGATTAATGAACACAGCTGCTACGAAAGGAGCAACTTCATTTACATTAAGGGTAGTAAACTTTAACTGTAGAAAAGGTTTGAGCTAAGGATGTTCTGGGTTCATTCCGACTCTGTTGAACCCAAGGTACAACATGTACTTTGCCACTGCTATGCTGCAATAAAGATCTTCATCAAGATCTTCTACGTCCTCTTCACTTTTTCTTACACTGGCGAGCCAGCCAGGAGGATTTTCCAAAAACAAAAGCGGGAAAAGGTAAGAAAAGCATTTTCTTTTATCTATGCTATTTTTGTCAGGGAAACCCCCTCGTTTAAAAAAAATCCAGAAAAGAAAATTTTAAGGACAGAAGAGAATTTGGTTTAGTCAGTATTAGCAGGAGGAGTTATTAAGCCTATTCTGTACAAATTCTGTTTAAGATTCTAACGAAACTGAATCAGCCCGACGCAGTGTGGTTGCAGAGGTCTATTGGAATTGTTGTTTCTAACATAACTGAAGCAAAGTGCTTAAGTCAAAGTTTCTAAAGTAATGAAACTTATTGTTGCTCTGTTATACTTCTGTTAAGATTCTAAAGTAATTGAATCAGTTTGATGTAGTGTGGTAGCAGAGTTACATTAGACCTACTGTTTCTAAAGTAACTGAAACAGATTTGTAATTTTCTAATGTAATCGAAACAAAGTGAGTTGTTGTGGTAATTCTGATGAATTTCTAATGTAACTGAAACAACCCGACGCAGTGTGGTCACAGAATTATTTGATAACTGTTGTGTGTTTTAGTGTATTGAGTCCGATGCACTGTGACTCTGTGAAGTCTAAAGCCCAAAAAGCAGTGTTGATTTGTCTGACGTACTGTGGCTAAGTAAACTGTTTTAAAAATATAACCTAAAACCCGAAGTAGTGTGGTTTTGTCCAACGTACTGTGACAGTGTTACATTTTTAACAGTTTAGTGTAGTGAAGTGTAAAGCCCAATGGAATGTGGCCGTGTCCAAAGAAGTGAAAATTTGGGTTAGAAGCCTGATGTAGTGTGGTTATATCGTGTCATTGAGAAATTGCGTGGATGAAAAGATCATTTTGAAGGAACAGTTAGTGAAATTTCAAAAGAAATTTCAAAGTTTGAAACAGAGACGGAAACATTTAGATATCTGTATGAAGGGACAGCTAGACAGTTGCTAAGTGCCCAATCCAATACTGAATATGATGAGAATAACTGCAAGGAAGCCTTTAGTCAAGGACATAATTCTTCAGATGATTCTGTGAGATTCCCAATAGCACAAGTGCAAACAAGACAGAATGGAAAGAGTGAGTTCTTGATCAAAGAACTGAAAATGGCCAAGCTGTTAGACAGCTGTCTTTTATGGAATTTCAAAGTCTTGTTACAGCAGTGGGAACTTTTGACCCTGATAACATGGATCCTGTAGAGTTCTTGTCAAAACTGGAGAAAGTTATTGTGTGTCAGATGAAGATGCTTGTAGACTTCTCACAATCTCCATTCCTCGCTCAAAAGAGCAAAAGCACAAAAGAGCAGACAGAAGAGCAAGGAGAGAAGCTCTACTTAGACTTGCTGGATCTGATTTGCTTAACTTGAGAAAGATAACCTGGAGAGCATCCTCTAACATTTGCATCCAGGTTGTGGGAAATGTTTAGCTGTTACAGTGGTTTGCCAAATGCAATTAAACAAAACCTCATGTTTAAATCTGCATTAATTGCACAGAGCAGTTCGCACATGCGAGAAGCCATTGCCTTTGGCAGGAGAGAATGTTCTAGATTATCTGATGTTTTACATCAGAGACCAAGGAGATTTGACAGAGTAAATTCAGAAGGTGTTACTCTCTGTTATGCATGTGGAAAAGCTGGTCACATTGCTAGACATTGTCAAGACCATGAGAGACCTCATCAAAGGTTTGTATGTCATACATGTGGAAAAGATGGTCACATAGCAAGGCATTGTTTGGAGAAAGCTCAGGAAGTTGTTTGTTTTGCTTGTGGAAGGATGGGACACAAAGCAAGACAGTGTCACTTTTCACACAAAAGAACTATATACGTTTTTCAGCTGGATGATATTACGATATGTATAACATTGATATAAGTGATCACCGGGGTTTAGAACAACCTATTTTGTAAATAATGTGATTTATTTATTTTCCCGACGTCAAAATCAGACACATATAAGTGTTAGAAAACATGATTCCTGGCTGCATCAATATCCATTATCTGAATTAACTGATTATCGTTTGTTTTACTCGTGTTTTCGCATCTTCCCTATTAAATCCATTCACGCTGAAGGCTCTTTTGCCACTCAGTCCGACTGAGGGGGCGTGTCCCAGCGGGAAAGTGACATCAGTGCATACCCTCTATACAAATTAGCCCCGCCTCCACTCAGTCACACCAGCCAGAGCCTCCTGATCCACTAACTGAACTGTAGTAAACACAATATAATTGCGATATACAGATAATGACTGATAAAACTATGTTTTTACTAGCGGACAACTACATTGGATAGCCTACTGTAGTATTTGTTAAAGTTACTTACTTGACAATGTTGCGTCGTTAAAATGCCTTGAAGACTCGAATGCAACCTAGTTTGTGATTCCAATTTGCGTCCACGAGCATATGCGTGTGAAGTACAGACACCAATGCGGGAGAGGTGGGTCTGACTCCGGGCTACTTTTACACTATTGCCGCGAGTTATTATTCAGCGGTTAGCAGCTAGCTTAGAGTTTACATAGTTTTGCTCAATGTCATTTTTGGTTCCTTTGGGAAACTACAGTTTTAAGTAAATACTCAGCAATGGTGTTGATTAATGGATTGGCACATTGTTTGTCTAAAAGCATATTAAAAACACCACAGACAAATAAACAACATGAAAAAACTACATTTTCACTACAGGGGGACTTTAAAACATTAGAGTATCCAGCTATCTATAATTGTTACACAGATCTCTAGAATACTGGATTCTGATTGGTTAATCATGCCATTCTTGCAGTGCAACAAATTCTCAAATTGCAAGAGACACACATTCTCAGTTAAATTGAGATCATGGATTTGACCTTTTAAGCTTTTTTTCCGTCTTGGCCTTTTGTTTGGATCACCGTCTTGCTGAAGAGTTTTCAGTCAGTTCTCAGCTTCAGTCAGATTTAAATAGCATTTCTTGTGGTATTCTCTGGTAGTTTGCTTTGATGTTCTTCTGACTAATAACAGCTCCAAAGCATGATATTGACATGACTTTACTGTATGATGTACACAAGGTGTCAGCGCTGTGAAAATTAGCATTACAAATACGGCTTTCAAATTTGGCTAAAAATATTCTTGACCTCATCTAACCACAAAACCTTTACCTTTCCAAATCAATCTAGGTCAATATTTAGGTTTTCACTCAGAAAGACTGAGTGTACAGAGTGTACCGTACCATACCATGTTTTTGGGACCTTTCCTTTGGGGTACCTAGCACAGTAGTTCAGTACCTAAAGGGTGGAGCTAGACTCATTGCAGAATGCTGACTGGTTGACAGAAAATCGTCACTTGTGCACTTGTCCATTTTCTGCAGTACTTGCTCTTAAAATACTCCGTCATTCTTGGTCATACAGATAAGAATAGTACATCTTTTGAATCTGTAAAGACTCTACGTTTATTTGTGTGCACTTATAATAACAACAAAACACTGCACTTTTGTAAAATAAAGAAAGCAAACAGGATGCACTTTCTGCCATCTCGGTTTCTGTGAACTTGACTGCGTCAAGAAAAAGAATTAACCGAAAGTCAGTGTACACTTGCCTAGACATTAAGAATATATCTATAGAGAGCAAAATGTCTACTTTAAAATGGAAAACAAATATTCTTAGATTATGTAATCCGTATGAAACATGCAAACAGGTGCAAACAGACTTCATCTCCACAGCCATAAACAAAGAAAACACTAGTTTATCAATAAATTATTAAAATGTTATTGCAGCCTCCTTACTGTTTTTCCCTGACACATTCATAATCATTACTTCTGCTGGTATGCTGTGGCGAGCTTTGTAGGCAATTAAAGACTCATTATGATTTAAATGGTTTATTAATAAATGTGCAATTAGTCAACTAATGCTTAAAATGAACGACTACAAGTCAACCAGAAAAATCTTTAGTCAAGGGCAACCCTAATTTTTAAAGACTCATGCGCACCACGACAATGCAATTTCTATTTTCTTATATTTAAACATTTATTTATACATTTAATTTTCTGCTATTTAAATTATTTGTAATACTGTAATAAATAGAATATGCAGAAGAACAGTATTTATTAGCATATATTTATGTATTTACAGTCACTTTTGATTGTTTATAGGTTACAGTTTAATGCATTCCTGTTGAATAAAACATACATTTCTTAAAAAAATAATAATTTACTGACCCCAAACATTTGAAAGGTAGTCAACCATGTAAAGCAAATATTTAAATGACGCCACCAAAAAAAAAAAAAAAAACTTTCCCTGCCATCAATCAAAACATTCTTGGAATATTATAATAGGCCTGGCTAAATCTATTCTTTAGGCTTTTGCTTTTTGCAAAATCTCTGTTAAGTCTACTTTAGGCCCGGACTGCAAAGCTGCACAGATGATCTCAAATCCTGGAAATCTGAGCAGAGAGCAACATGAGGCCAACTAGCCCAGCCTCCAAGATTACTAATCACTGGAGAATGCCTGTGTTTTGCTGGGCCTGAAACTCCATTTGGCCAAACAAGCCTACTCAGTAACAAGACGATGGGTCTTTTTTTCGTATCTGTATTCTGGACAAAACAATAAATAACAAGGAGGTCCTGTCTTGCATGACTAAACCTGAAAAATATCCCAGAAACTGATTCCTGTGGTCACAAAACAACACGCCCGTGTACAAGAACACTGATCTCAGCTGGTGATGGTTTACTGATGGCAGAAAACGTTCAGTCTTCATACCATGTTTACAACGCTAAACCGTATCTTCAGTAAATGCCATGCACATAAAGTGGCAAAGATGCACCGAAGAATACTTGCTGAGAAACATCATGAAGCAAATGGAAAGCATCACAAATGAATTGTCAACAGACCTTGTAAGATGAAACAGCTTTGGCAAGTTCATACAAACATAATGTTTCACAAAGTTCTTTAAAATCTACAATTTACAACCAATTGATGCTAGCTATATTTTATAAAGCTGCTTTACAAAACAGCCTTTCTGAAAACTTTGCTGTAGTTAAATAACAAATCTGGATTGTTTTAGCATCAAGCATCTGCCTGAAGCCAGTCTGTTAATTGCAAAAATACATCCATTTTCCAAAAATATTCCCAAAAACGATCTGTATGAGCTAGTTTAGTTGGGGTGATGTGCTTGTTCTTGTTCCTCTCAGCATTTTTCCCTTGAGTAAGGCATTTAACCCCTTTTTGCTTCAGGGGGCTGTTTGCATAAGAAGCCTACTGTAAGTTGCTTTGAAGAAATTGTCAGCTAAATGACTACTTAATAGTTCAAAGAATGGATCTGTCTTGGTTGACTAGAGGCCTCGATCACACCTTTTGGGACGGGGGCCCCTGGCACGGAGAACTTACCGAGTTAACAATGCCTTTGAGAGCTTGAAAGCCTCCTTTGACTGGGAACACTTGCTCCCTGGTATCAGCCACATCGGCGAGCTGTTGGCAGGCAAACAGAGAGATAATAATAACAGGGCTGATGGCCAAACAAGAAAAAAAATGTGCTGACATTTCCTCTCCTGCAACTCAGTTTGTCATTGCAATAGAAACAGGAAGAGAGCAGCAATCGTGTAATTAAAGGCAACTCTGCAAAACCCCTGCACTTACTGAAGCTTTAGAGAGCTTTTTAAGTGTTAATCGCACATGTATTCTATAGTATTTACAATTTTTTTTAAATCTGCTGTAATGCCAGAATTACCTGTTCTTCATCAAAGTCCTTTACACCAACACAGTACACACGAGCCCCATACGTCCTTGCTACATCAGCCTACATACACAACAAACAGTCATAACAATGCAATTGTTTGTTGCTTAGAATTTGAGAAAAATCGGTATGTTAGATACCAGCTCACCTCCTCCTTAGTGAGCTGATGGATATATGGTTCAAGCTTTCCATCAGTCAAAGCCACAATGATACTAGAGGACTTTTTAAGCTGTTCTTTCATTTGTGCAGTAGCCTGGAAGGAGGAAGAGAGTGATAGTTGTGTGAGTAGAAACTTCTCAACATCTATTTTATCACAAACTGCAGCGATAAAAATGTATATATAAAGATATATACAAATGTTTAAATGATCTGTCATTGTATCAAAGACACAGAACTCATCTTAAGGCCAGATTCAGGACACTGAATGTGGTGTGTTTATTTAGAAGGATGTAATTATACCTTATCTTAGTCATGAGGGGAACCAAATAGTTCACCAAGTTTTATTTTGTTTATTTCAGTCTAGGAAATACAGTAAGTCAAGGATATTTTCCCTGCTGTGTCTGCCCAACGTTATTATTATTATTTTTAAATAAATTATTTTTTTTAAACACACACACAAATTCTATTCTAATGTTTATCATAAAAAAAGATGTCATTTACCTGTTTAATTCCTTCATGCATGTAGGTTTCTCCTGCTGGGTTGATTTTACTTAAATGTTTCAGTCCCTCATTTATTTCTTCTCTGATAATAAAAAGCAAGGAATATTGTAATCAGTGTACATGGATACTACTAAATGTTTCACAATAAAATATAATGATCGTTTTCGAGTCATGCAAAACCAAAGGAAAGTTTTACACCATTAGCACTGTACTGTACAACAAACACGTGGTGTATTACCAGCTTTCTTACACTAGGGACTGCAAACACTTCATGCAAGCCTGATTCCATACCTGTCTCCAGTGAGCTTTAACACAATCTCTGCTTTCGATGAAAACACTATGAAGGAGACTCGCATATTTGGACTGGAATGAAAAAATGGGGAAAAAAAAATGGAAAAACACTGTAAATGAATGACAAATGGAAAATCAGGCACAGCTGCAAATTTTAGTTGGATACATCTTTTTTTAACCACAGCAAAAAGCTCTTCTTGATTTTAGACTCTGACTTTATTAAATAAGCTAAATACAAGCATTGCTCAAGAGAAACCCTGTGATGTAGAAAGTCTAGCTGCAACCATAAGAGTTGTTTTCTGAATAAGTTAACCAATGTGACCAGCTAATAAAAGCTTGTGACTGGGAAAAAAAATCCCTTCTGTCTGGACCAAGGAAGTGATTAATTGATATGCAGACAGGAAACAGGTTGTCATGCGTGATTCATGCAGACATCCTGTTGGTGATTATATTTATACCTGTCACTTCCTATATATATTCCTCCTACCTTTCGCAATATAAGCAGGACAAACAAGCAGCGACAACTTTTCTGCAAAACAGTGATGCAATGCAGATGTGCAACTGGATCTATGTCAAGTTCAAAAAGTAGAACAATGACATTAATACTGGTGTATTTCACTGTTCAAGCTACCCAGTGTTATTTACTATTATTTATTTAACATTATAGTATTTAGTAGCATTTGGAAAAGGCTTTTATTTTTAGATTTGTCAGTTTTTATTTAAACATTAGTTTAAATCTTTTTGTAATTTTTTTTTTTTTCAGTTTTTGCTTTAGTAATCTTAGTACTTAGTATGTTTTTTTTTTTTTGTTGTTGTTATTTTCACGTACAGCACTTGTGGTTTTTGAAAGTGCTTCAGAAATAAAGTTGCGTTGAGTTTATTATTATTCAGTTTTATTCTAATTAATTGAAACAATTTTTAACTGTTTTAGTTAACTATAACAACACTAGTGCCGTCGTGCATTTACAGACTGCTGGTTTACAAAACCAGGAATTTCATGTCCTACTGATATTGGAACAGCATTCTTTTCTCAGAAAGAACTGACACATAATCTGACAACAAATATATAGCTGATTATGACAAGTACATTTCAATGAAGCAGTTGGTCTTTTTCACAACCTTCTGTCACGAAAGCTGATACAGCATAGGAACATGTTGGGTTCCTCTACACATTTGAAGTCAGGTCTCAGGACTGAGCATAAGGAGAGGTGCTGCTTTTTCTCACTCAGAATGACATCCAATCCACAACCATCCCCCACATGAGATTCTCAGGGAGAATATCCAAATGTATCCAAGCAGCCAAATTTTGGTAACAAAAATCAGATGAAGAAGAGGCAAGAGAACTGAACATTTCGCAAGCTGATTAAGTGATAAATACAACAATGTCTCGCCAAATGGTATTACGATGCCCTGCGTGAAGGAAAAACTGTCCCGGAAAGGAAATGACCTTGAATGTTCCTGAATATACAAAGAACACAGATGTACTGTAACCTACTTGTATCATCTTTCAGCTTGGTCCCTTATTACACCATAAAACAACACAGCTCTTCAAGGTAATTCCTAAATGATATATTCATACAGCAGGTCCATTCAGTGCTTAAAAAAGCAGTCTAAAGCAAGCCAGCGCAGACCACATGGCACAACAGAAGACCATCAAAGTCTATGGCAGACTGCACTGGTCTTCCTGCACTCATGACTTAAAGTACATTGGCTGCGTCTTCTCCTTTCATGTGTGAGGGATAAGTGTGCTGTTGGATGGTTGCAGTGCAAATGGCCATTCTCACAGCCCAGAAGACTGAGCCTCCTTGCCACCCACTCCCACCTGCTCCCTTTGCTATTTTCTCAAGCAGACTGCTTTCTTCTGGCTAGGTCGCTACCGTCTGTACTGGCACATACATTGAGTCAACGTTACATAAGTTCACATTCATCTGGCGATTTTTTTTTTTTATACGTTTTGTTTTTTTTTCCCCACTGTTGGGCCATCTCAGAACCGGATGTGTAGCTGCCATACAGCCAAGTTAGCATTCAGCTTTGATTCAAGTTGTGATGGATGAAGTACATTCAGAATTAGGATATTTACCTCACAAATTTCTCTGTAAGATTCTTGACGAAATCATAGATCTGACTCCAGTCGGTCGAAACGCTCCCAGATCTGTAAGGAAGCACATGAAAAAAGTCAGTGCTAATGGAAAAAAAACAGCTTGAGGCAATTATATTTAAAGCCTTAAGTGAAATGTCCCCATCTGGTTATTGTAAGAGTTGTGCTGTTGATTACACTGTGGCAAAGATGCTGCTGAGTCAGTTACACTTCAGTGTTAACACTATCTCAGAGAAATGATGTCTGTCTATAAAGGGCTCAGCACAGACCTTGTGCTATGATAACAACATATGAGTCAAGGCACTTGATTATAACTGCTGACCACTTCAATTCCCTGCATCACTCATTCCTGAAAACATTGCATCATTTCTACACCAAACACCAAACAACTACTTGGGTCAGAGGCGGATGTCCAGCGTATCCATAAAAGCAAATGAATAAACAAACTCATAAATGCGCCAAAAACATGATATATAAATTACGATTCAAAAGTCTCCTATGCTCACCTAAGCTACATTTGATTAAAAATAAAAACGTACAGTAACAAATGGTAATGTTGTGAAATTTTTATTTATTCCTGTAATGGAAAATACAAATTTCAGCAACAAATATTCCAGTCTCCAGTGTCACAGAAATCCTTCAGTAATCATTCCAATGTGCTGATTTGGGGCTGTCTAATATTTTTGTGGAACTCTCAGATGAATAGAAGAACACAAAATAACTACATTTACTTGAAATAAACATCCTTTGTGTTATTTTAGTTGTCATTAAAATGTTTATTGTCCATTACTAGACAATGAAACTTGAACATATTAACTAGTCAAGTGAACGTGCTTATTAAGCAATGCAGATAGTCTCAAAATTGTCAGGTATCAGCCTCTTAATTGGCCTGGCTGAATACAACAAACAACTTTTACATTTTAAGACACTTAGCAGATAAACAAGATGAAAATATCCAACAAAGCATTGTCATTTTCTTAAACGGAAAGAGAACTATAAGCATGTATAACTATTCTGTGTGTTTATATTAGCTATTTTGTCAATTTATTGTTCTTAACACTCTTATTACAAGGAGGCTTACACTTCTGTTTGGTATGGTGTACAAATCATGTTAAATTGGCAAGCAATGGGACAGGTAATAGGGAACACACAACTTTTGCCAAGTTAGGATTCCAAAGCCAAAAAAGGAGTCCATAGCAAATACAAAGAACACCACACAAATCAACATCAAATGAAGCTGTGGTATAATGAATGCACAGTCAGAATGCAACTGTATACATGCATAGTGAGATGAGTTCATGATCATTTTGATTACTTTTCCATTATTGCAAAATCTGTACATATTGCAACATATAATCCATAAATCAATTCAAGTGGAAGTGGACTTCTGCGACATTAACCGCAATGCAATGCAGTGTCTTTAATGAGAAAAGTGTATAAAATGTGCCCTTGATGTAATAGCTACAAGGTAATTGAACTAATAATTATAGTCCACTGCATGTGCTGAGAACATAAAACACAAGCGATAGGTAATTAGAAAATCATTTTTTATGCATTGTCTTTTTCCTTGTCTCAAGCCAAGGTCAGAGAATCTAGAGAAGCTTTAGTGGGACCATCAGAGAACATCAAACCACATATAATAAGAGAAATGCTCTGGGCTTGCAAAGGGAAGTCTGAATTCCGGTCAAAGACACTTGAGGCCGGATCTGCTGGTTTTGCACCAGACCAGTCAGTTCTGTGCTGCTCTACGTTCAAAAAGAGGAAAGAGCATATCTGTGCCATCATCCTGTAATATTCCCAAACAGGATAAAGCACTGTACGGAGGCCAACAACGATTCTCAAAGGAGTGTAAGTTAATATGAAACATTGCACATGCAGATGGAAGTCAGAGACGGTTGAATAGATGGACAGACAGATAGGAAGACAGAAAATGGGTTAGGGATAGTTTTCTTCGACTTGTGTGCATCAGTTAGATTGCATTCTCCCTGCAGCAAGTAAAACTACTTGTGTCTAAATTTTCAAAAAGGCTTTATTTCAACTAAGTGCCTTGCTGTGTGGCCTCTGAACGACGCTGGTCGCCAGCAATGTCTGGCACAGATGTAAAATCAGGTCAAACCTGTGGAATAGCTAACACGGACAGTTGTTGGACGCTATTCACACCTTAACATACAAACACGAGCTTGGTGTGATGTAAACTATATACAACATTATAAACAGTAAATATGTGCGTTATAAATAGATTGAATTTAGAACAACATTAAAGTTTGCGAGTACTTACCGGTCCAAAACAAAGTAAAGGTCGTAGGCTCCGTGACAAGAAGGGGTTTCTGCTTTAAAAGTTGAAAAGCATAAACAGAAGAAAAGCATCGCCGTGGTTGCCACGGTCCAGAAAGTTTCCTTTGTCATGACGACGAGTTTTGCATCCGCGGTATAAAATAAAAAAGTGTGCCTAAAACCGAGGTGAATGGCGTTTTCTAATATGAAGTGACATCAAAGCACTGTCAAGTTCAAAACAACAGCGCTGTGTCCCCCGGTCTGGCGCAACATGATCTAATTTATAGCGTTGCAGAAAAGTTCAACTTCTTCCTGTGAAACATAGGATATGCAACGTCACTGCATCTGATTTCTTCACTTATCCGTTTTACGCCACCCCTAAAACAAACTGGCCGGTGTCGGTTTTTTGCGAGAGAGGACTCGCAAAGCGCAGATAAATTGTTTGGAAAAGTTCTTTGCGAGTTCGAGTACTTCACCTAGTTTTTAGTGCGCAGGCGCGTCCGCCCAGATGTGCAACAGGGTTTTGAGGTTGAAATGCCGTTTGGCTCGCACGCTCACACCCAGCAGCTGTGATTCTTCAACAGGATGTGTATTTCAATAGGACTATAAAAGAAACAGTGCCCCTTCTTTTTTTTTTTTTTGTGGGATACTGATTGTGTTTGATAGGGATACTCCTTGTAACACTGAATTTTGATCACAGACTGCAAACAGACAAGCCCTGTGTTAACTCCTTTATGTGGCAACTTATGGCCTTAAGTCATGTTTTGTGTGATCTGCGTGGGGAAGTTTTTATCTGCGTTAAATAAGCCCTTAAGGTAATACATTAACATCATACTGTATTGCGCAATACTAGAAAACACGCGATTGTTCATATTGTGGTTTGAAAAAAAAACAAGCAAAAATAAACTGATTAAATTTAGGTGTACTGAAACAGAAACCCTAGCCTAAAATCTCTTCTTGTTTTATGGCATTATTAAACTTTACAGTTTATTGTTGTTGTTGTTGTTATTTCTTTGCATTATGTCTATTTGTGTATTTAATTCAGAATAACTGCTAAATAAATACATGTACACTACCAGTCAGTTTTTGGACAGTAAGATTTTTTTAAAGAAATTTATTTATTTCAAAATACAACAAAAGCAGTAATATTGTGAAATATTTTTACTATTTAAAATAACTGCTTTCTATCAGAATATATTTTAAAATGAAATTTATTTGTGTGATCAAAGCTAAATTTTCAGCATCATTACACCAGTCAGGTGATCCGTCAGAAATCATTTTAATATGCTGGTTTGTTGTTCAAGAAACATTTATTTATTATTATTATCATGAATAATTTTATTATTATTATTATCAATATTTAAAACAGCTGAGTACATTTTTTTAGGATTTTTTGATGAATAGAAAGATCCAAAGATCAGCATTTGTCTGAAATAAAAGGCTTTTGTGACATACACTATACCATTCAAAAGCCTGGTATTATAAACTGAGTATAAAAATACTGAGTATAAAAAACTCAGTATTTTTTATTATTCATTTATTTACTTACTTATTTTCTGGGGAAATTACAGAAACTAATACTATTATTAAGCAAGGATGCTTTAAATTGATCAAAAGTGATGATAAAGACATTTATAATGTTACGAAAGATTTCTGTTTCAGATAAATGCTGTTCCTCTGAACTTTCTATTCATCAAAGAAACCTAAAAAAAAAATGTACAACAAAAAATATCAACATAATAAAAATAATAAATGTTTTTAAAGGAGCAAATCAGCATATTAGAATGATTTCTGAAGGATCATGTGACTGGAGTAAAGATGCTAAAAATACATTCAAATAGAAAAAAGTTAAAATAGGAAAATATTTCAACATTTTACTGTTTTTGCAGTACTTTGGATTAGACAAATGTACGTAGGCTTACATATTAAAAATCTTACTGTTCAAAAACTGTTGACTGTGTCAATATAATATTAATGACAAGTTTCTGAGAGCTTTTATTTGGGGGTTTGTTATCGGGACGGAGAACTGTTTCATTAGTCTGCTTTTCCACTGTACCATGACAGGATACATTTAATTAAGTTTCATTCACATGTTTAATTGCTATTATTACCAACATCAATGGAAATATATTTTTTGCATTTCCTTTGATTACAACTTTTGAAAACTAATGTAATTTAATGACGGAGTTACGCTAAATGCAATATATATAATATCATGCCTTGAGTAGCAAAAACCATCATAAGCCACCATGAATTTTTAATAAGGCCGTGAATCAAACACAGTCAAATGTTCATAATTAGCTTGGATAATATTGATAATTGTTATATATCCAGATGATGGATCTGAAGTGGTATGGTAGTGTAAACACTGTTTGTGTTTTACATGCTTGATTATGGTGATGTACTGAAAATTTCATCCGAATGTTGGAAGTTCTATTCCGCTGGTTTGTCATGGACATTTTAGTGGTAAGAATAATTGGAAATGACAGGGAAAACAATTCAACTAATTGTGAAATGCATTGAGGTGTTGAAACTCATTATCAGAGGAGTCCATAACAAAAAAACAAAGGTATCCATAATTTCAGGCAACATTTTCTTCCCTCTTGAAACAGTAAACAACAGCCAAAAACAATAGGTATAAAGATTCACACTGGCAAAGAAACATCTTTTTGGTTTCAAACTCTTTTTTGCTATGTGCAAAAATCAAATCGTGTACAGTAATGTTTAAAATTTTAAGAGTTTACAAGAGCAACATGAAATACAATATGACCATATAGGCCCAAATAATACATAATTGGGCATTTTAAATAAGTATCTGGGATGAATTTAATTTGTAATTTTAACTGAGTTGATTAACCTGCACTGTACAGGTCTATACGTATGAGGCCATGTATAATTCTTTTTTTTTTTTTTGGACAGCAGCCCATAAGTTGACCAGCTCAACTTCCCAGTGCTTCCTATGGCGTGTACAACCCTCGTATGGGATATCCTGTTGGAAATCCTGTGGACAGACCTTCATCAGTGTCATCTGTATCGTCAGTACCTCAGATTATCCTTCACAGAGCGAGAGTAACACCCAGCTAAGTCTGACCTGCACGTCTCCTCTCATCTCTTCTCTGCACCCTGAGAAGAGGGATGAATTGTGGCTGAATGGAGTTAATTGTTGCCATGGTTGGGCCTGTCATCTTAATGAGAGGATTCTGCAGAGTGCCTGCTCGTCCTTCCTCTTCTGCGTGGAGCGGGCGCCCGTGAACGTGCCCGAGTAGGACTGAACAGGGGAAAATCAAAGCAGACAGGGCTGGGTTCATGAGGATTGACCTGTAAAAAAGACTCAATCAGAGCAGGTAAAAGATGTCGGAAGAGGAGAATGCTCAGACGTGCATGACATGAGCGAGATACCACAACACATCCTGATCTGGCTTATGGCATTTTATTGCTTTTCTCTGTTAAAAAGGCTTGATAAATTGCAATGTAAAAATATATATATATATATATATATATATTTATATAATAGGGATGACCGGGGCAAGTTGTCACACACACTTGAGATTATTGAGTTGTCATGTTGGAGTTTTCGATTTGTTTGGAAAAAAGTATTTTATGCTCACTAAGGCTTAATGTTTTTCATTAAAAATACAGTAATTTAAATAACTGTTTTATATATTTGTGACCAAAAAAACAGTCATAAGGGTCTTTTTTTTTAATTGAGATTTATACATCATTCGAAAGCTGAATAAATAAACTTTCCACTGATGCATAGTTAGGATAGAACAATATTTGGTCAAAATACAGCTAATGAAATCTGGAAACTGAGGGTTTCAAAAAAAAAAAAAAAAAAAAACTGAGAAAATGACCTTTAAAGTTGTCCAAATGAAGTTCTTAGCAATGAATATTACTAATCAAAAGTTAAGTTTTGATATATTTACAGTAGGAAATTTACAAAGTATCTTCATGGAACATGATCTTTACTTAATATCCTTTTGGGCATAAAAGAAAAATCGATCATTTTGACCCATACAATGTATTTTTGGCTATTGCTTCAAATATACCCGCCGTACTACTTACGACTGGTCCAGGGTAACATTTTATATATTTATATTTTATATATTTTAATTTAGTCCGGTCGTACTGGCACAGCTGAATTTTCAGCAACCATTACTCCAGTCCATTTCTTATTATTACCAATGTTGAAAACATAAACCATGGTACTTTTTTTTTCTCCAAGATCCTTTGACGAATAGAAGGTTCAAAAGAACAGCATTTATTTGGAATATAAATCCTATATACATTCTCAGAAAAAAAGGTACAAAAGCTATCACTGGGGAAGTATCTTTTTAAAAGTGACATTTTTGTACCTTATTTACCCCTAAAGGGTGTATATTAGTACCTTAAAGGTGCATAAAGTGTACATATTAGTACCTAAATTATACAGATTTGTACCATTCAAGAAAGCACACACCCCAGTGAACGCTTTTGTGCTTTTTTTTTGTAATATTTAAAATTATAAATGACTTTACTGTCAATTTGATGCATTCTTTCTGAAAAAGAAAAAAAAAAATCTGAAATTTCAGGTTGGGGCAAGTTGTATCAATACTATTAACTATGATATTTATTGTTCAAAAAGTCTTACTTTTTAACATTACTATTTTATTTATATATATGTCAATTTCATACTTGTTTTAATAAATGTAACTAATAAAAACTCTGTGAATATTCACTTGAGTACAATGTGTAATAACTAGCCTCTGCCTCCTCTTCATAAATATTTATAAAAAATACAAATTTATATAATATATATTTATATGAGTTACACAAATCCATTCCAGCTCTTTTAAAATAATTTGGTGAACCACTCGAGCACCAGATCTGTCACCTCTCCGGCCAGTGAACAGCAGTTGAAAGGAGTCAGAGAACAAGCAAATTAAAATCGGTCTCTCAGCACAATTTGAATATGTCATTTCCTCTCTCTCTGTCTCTCTCTTTGTTTACTCTCTTGACAAGCAGCCTGTGCTGGCAGCTTTGTCCATCAAATGACACCTGCTTCTCCTGATTGTTTGTTCAACTTTCTGTCCAGAGCTCTGTAGATAAATGTCAGTGTTGTACCCCAGCTATCTTTACTTCTTTCATCTCCATCACATCACAAAATGTCTTATAGGCACTAGTAGATAAACAACAGCATTAAACATGAATATTGCAACAAAAGCGTTTCCTTTTTTTCCTTGATAAAAATTTCCTTTTATTATTTCTTAGCCAAAATGTTATAGCTGTACATTTCTTTGAAAAAACTGAAATATGTCAAATAACAAAACTAAATCAAATAAATAAATAATACAAATAAAATAAATAATAAAATCATATAAACAAATTAAGGGTTTGCCTGTGCTCTTTACATTGAAAATTACAGTGAATCACTGCATTTTAATCACAATACAAAAAAAGATGCTACATGCATTTGAAGCAAAAACATAATGGACTGACTTTATCTTTGTGAAATTATACTACATAAAAATAAACGAACGAAACTAAAACAGCAGACGGTCGGCATGAGAATGCAAATTCACTCTCTGACAGCAGGTGGCGCTTATCGAATAGTGGCAATATAGCGCTTTCTTGGTTACCACCATAAACAAAGCAGCACTGTGCTTATATGCTACATTAAATGCATTATATGGAGGCAAAATGAGAAGAAAACACCATCTAAACTTTTCTGAAGACAGTCAATTCTCCTCAGAGATACATCCGACTTGAGATATTGAGACATTTTTATTGATTTTTGATTTTCAAGGCACTTAATTTATTATAATTAATTTGTATGCTTGAAAGTATGTAGCATGCATGATTAGCAGATGCAGCACATCCTGATTTTGCTGAGTTAGATGTGTTCCTGGGTCAACATACTTTGTTGACCCTGAAACAACATTTTAATCCAAAAATGTAATCTTGACCACATCCCTACACCTAAACCTAACCTTACCCATGAGTAATCCCTAAAATCAGAGGAAATGATAGATGAATGACACTGATATACAAGCACCAAACACTGATTGTAAGCCTAAACTTCACAAAAACTATAAACTGTTTTTTCAAATCTGATTGGTTAATCATAATGTTGTTCCAGTGTCAACAAAGATGTTGATCCAGGAACATGTCATACTTGGTAAAATCAGGTTCTGCAGCAGTAGCATATGACCAATCAATAAACAATAAAAAAAAAATACAATTAATAATACAGCTTCAGTCACACCAGCAAGTCATTTGAAGGATGTTATGAAACACGACTGTGAGAACTCTCTTATTCACAACTAAACGGTTGCAATATATAGAAAAATCCCTTTGGGGAAACACACTTGCAAAGAAACTAGTTCATGCTGACCAGCTGACGTAATACAAAACAAACAGGCATTTAACTGTTCTCGTACATGCTCCAGTTACATTTGCCCTGGGCACTTTTCCACATTCTGAAATGTATAGTGCTGTCACGTCTTTGCAATCAGTCGTGTTAAAAGTTATTTTATTGAAGTCTCATTTGTGTACATATACAGCAATGTGCTGTACTTTGCTATCAGTTCAAATAATAATTCGGTACAGTGCTTATATTATTATGTGAGATACTCTTATCATTAATTCATTTGTGAGTTCTTTAAGGGATCTAAACTTTTATATATAGTACATACATACACAAATGCATAATATATAAATGCGATTTAAAAAAAAATTGCAACATGATCCAGTACCACAAACTGGAAAAGAAACTCGTCCTTTAAATGCAATTACTAAGGTGGTCACACATGAGTTCACATGTTGGCGAAATATCTCTTTAATAAATATGACAAGCTTGCCACCACGCATCTCCTCTGAACTCCTTGAGGTTTCTACTGCAATGTGACAAAGTCTTCAGACAGCAAGGGCCTGCGCAAGTTCCTCTCGCTGTCAGCTTGCCTTGACAGCTGCCATTTTCAGTGGCCCAGCGTTTCTCCCACCGCCTGCACAATCACGCTCTGCGTTTGTTATTTTTTCTACCTCATCCATCTCAGGAATGCAGAACAGAGATTACAACAGCCAGAAAAACAGCAACGTCACTTCCCATTAGTGAAAACTCGAAGGAGACTTTCTGAAAGCCGCATCTAACTTTATGACACGGTTGAGAAGGTACATTTTGTGTAGTGCATGTTGGGACCTGCCGGTCGGATTGCAGGGAATTTATCTTTATCTTCATTTAAATCTCTCTGTCTCTCGGAAGATTTGCTGTTCCTTTTGCCTCACGCTTATTGATATTAGGAAATTAAAAGACAAACAAATTGCTCTGCCTTCACTTAGCACACTGAGACAACCTGAGTGTGATTCTGAACCAGCATGAGCAACACATCACCTGCCATTATGGCTCGATGTGAGACTCTCTCATTCATTGGAGAGAGCTGTCTGCCATGTCAGTGCACATCGCAGATGATTATATCAGTCATTTCAGCCAAGCAGAACACAAATGGCCAAAACAAGTGAGAGGCAGTTGCAGCTGCAATGGTCACTGTTCTAGCACATCCTTCTATGTGGAGTCTGGACTGACACCCAGCGCAGCACATTTTCAGACAGATGGACATGCACACCTTTTTGTTTTCCCTTTTTTGAGATGCCAATGAGATACTGGATGTATTTGTATGCACAAACAACCCAGTATGCTCCATCAATGCACCAGGCATCAGTGACACAAACAATTGTTGCCTTGCCAGATGTGCACATGATGATAAGGGAGGAATGCACTACGAAACAACTGCTTTCTTTAAAGGGTTAGTTCACCCAAAAAATTAGAATTCTGTTATTCATTACTCACCCTCATGTTGTTCCAAACCCGTAAGACCTTCGTTCGTCTTCGGAACACAAATTAAGATATTCGTAGACAGCAACGCAACTGACACATTCAAGGCCCAAAAAGGTAGTAAGGACATTGTTAAAATAGTCCATACGACTTAATTTTATGAAGCGACAGAAAAACTTTTTGTGCACAAAGCAAACAAAATAATGACTTTAATAACAACAAAATAACAAATAACTTCCATGTCAGTCCTCGACGCACGTTCATTAGAGTACACGTATGCGTGTGGTGAACATGCATCTAAGACTTACACGAAAGAGAAGAAATTGTTGAATGAAGTCGTTATTTTTGTTTCCTTGCACACAAAAAGTATTCACATAGCTTCATAAAACTGAGGTTGAACCACTGATGTCACCTGGACTGTTTTAACTTCTTACTACCTTTCTGGGCCTTAAACATGTCAGTTGCGTTGCTGTCTATGAAGGGTCAGAAAGTTCTTGAATTTCATCAAAAATATCCTAATTTGTGTTGCAAAGATGAATGAAGGTCTTACAGATTTGGAACGACATGGCGGTCGGTAAGTAATTAATGTCAGAATTCTCATTTTTGAGTAAACTATCCCTATCAAAGTAAATGTATGCATTTTACTATGAAATATTTTAAAAATACATACATATTTCAGTATCTGTAACTGTAATTTTCAGCAGTCATTGCTCCAGTCTTCAGAGTGACATGGTCCTTTAGAAATCATTATAATATTTAGCGCTCAAGAAAAAAAAATTCTTGAAAAAAAAAACTGTTGAAGACAGTTGCGGAATGTTTAAAACTACAGATTTTTTTAAAATATATCTTCTTATATCTTATGTTTAAATTAGGGCTGCCAGTTTAAAGGAGAAGAACAAAAATTTACAGATAATTTACTCACCCCCTTGTCATCCAAGATGTTCATGTCTTTCTTTCTTCAGTCATTAAGAAATTATGTTTTTTGAGGAAAACATTTCAGCATTTTTCTCCGTATAGTGGACTGCTATGGTGCCCCGAGTTTGAACTTCCAAAATATAGTTCAAATGCAGCTTCAAACGATCCCAAATGCAGGTGGAAATGATCACAGCCAAGGAAGAAGGGTCTTATCTAGTCTTATCTCTTTTTTTCATAAAAATATAATAAAATTTATATACTTTTCAATGTCAAACGCTTGTCTTGCTCTGCCTGAACTGTTTTTTTCCGGTTCATGACAGGGTATGTTGAAAAATTCCCATCTCATGTTCTCCCTCAACTTCAAAATCATCCTATATCACTGTTTTACCTTTTTTGTTAAGGGTGTTTGATCTTCTTTGCATGTTCAATTTACAAACACTGGGTCGGTACTTCTGCAGCAAAGTAGGATGATTTTGAAATGATTTTTGAAGTTGAGGGAAAAATATGATTGGAGTTTTTCGACATAGCCTAACTGTCTTGAACCAGAATACACAGAGTTCAGGCAGAGCAAGACAAGACGAACGTTTGAGATTAAAAAGTATTTAAATTGTATTTTTATAAATGAAAATAACCAATCGTTTCTCTAGATAAGACCCTTCTTCCTCAGCTGGGATTGTTTACAACTGCATTTGGGATTGTTTAAAGCCACATTTAAACTCCATTTCAGAAGTTCAAATTCGGGGCACCATAGCAGTCCGTTTTATGGAAAAAAATCCTGAAATGTTTTCCTCAAAAAACATAATTTCTTTACAGCTGAAGAAAGAATGACATGAACATCTTGGATGACAAGGGGGTGAGGACTCCTTTAACGCATTAATTAAAATATTTTAACGCAGATAATGCACTGGTCCCGCCCCCAGATCTGTACATCATCTTATATTGCATACAGTTGACTGTTGACAAATATGATGCTGAACAACAATGCAATAAATGCAGTTATGCCCTAAAATGTAAGATATTGGTGCAACAAAAAATGCTGCTGTATGTGTTTTGTCTCATATTTATATATATTACATATCACACGATATCACATGGGCAGCAAGAGCAATAGGCCTAAGACACGAGTGCTGATTTTATCCCAATCTATCACAAGCTTAAATGTGATTTTATACAACAGTTCATTAAATAAGAAGTTGATATTGTGTTATATTTTAAACACAATTTTGTGTTTTTGCTCAATTTTGAAGAGAACATAATACCTTTGAAGCCATAGCAGAATTGTTGCACGTCTCCGAGCAACACAGTGGTGTTTAGTTTCTAAATGAAGCTGCGTTTTGAATGAATCCTGTAAATCAATGATTCAAATGTCCATTCATAAAGAGAGCCATTTACTTCATTCCTGATGAATCTACCGCCATAAAGACTCTACCACTACCTGCTGGCAGATTTAGATTCTTATTTAGAGTATCATTTCATAAAAAAAATAAAATAAAAATAATACTAAAAGTATTAAAAGGATAGTTCACTTCAAATGTCATCATTTACTATTTATTTACATTTACATTTCTTTCTTTTGTGGAACATAAAAAAAGTATTTTGAAGACTGTATTTTGAAAGCTGTTTTGGTTACCATGACTTTCATTATATGAACAAAAATACTGAGATGTTTCTCAAAATATCTTCTTTTATGTTCCATAGTTTATGTTAGGCCGTTGCAGCCTAAAATGTTTATGTGTAATAAATTTTATGTTGAATCAAATAAAATATTTCTTTCTAAAGCTACAGTTTTTAATGTCTAGCTGATACTTTCTCATTTAACACAAAAATAGCTTTAAATAATCTTTTGTGGGTATTTTTTTTACAGTCAAATCTATTTAGCTATTAATTTGATTAATTATTTTAATAATTAAATGAAAAATTTTGGGCTGACAGCCTTAGTTTAAATATATGAACAACAACACGCCAGAATGTAATTGCTTTATAGTGATTTTACAAACTAAAAGCTAAAAACAAACCCAGAACAATTAAACATTCACATTCCAGAGCAAGCAGAGATAAACTACACAGATACTGAGCAACGTCTGATTGTCTTTCAGCTTTTTAACAGCCCACTTAGAGCACGTGTCTCCTTTCTATGAGGTCACTAACCATCCATTAAAAGACGCTAACACTAACAGGCAACATGGACGTGTGTTCCAGACAGTGATGGGAATAACGGCATTATAAATAAACGGCGTTATTCTTTCAGTAACGAGTAATCAAACGAATTACTGTTTCCTACGTTACAACGCCGTTACCATTACTGCCAATAAAATACGGCGTTACTATCATTTATTATAAGATTATTATAATTTTATTTTTCAGTTCATCTGAATGGATGCGCAGCGTACCTGTATTTGACGAGCTGTAAACTCTAGTGTGAAGGCACACGACTAGCCGTCACTTTGTCTCACACACCCAAAGAAAGATACAGAGCGACAGAGTCCTATACCATGCAGAATTGACGCGCTACGTGTAAACGATATTCTTTGTTGTATTTTCCTCTCAAAACAACGGAGCTCCTTTGGAATACTTCAGCTTTTAAGAACTGCTGGTTTCTCCGGTAGTAGGCGGAACTAATGTGCAAACAGCAATCTCATTGGCTGGCGCTCACCTATTATCGTCCCTGTTTTGATTACAGCAAATCAGTTAGAGCGAACGCAGACAACGTGATTAATATTCATGAACCCAGCAGCTCATTAAACCTTAGTGTGTTTAATATTGTTATTAATAGTAGAATTAATAACACCAGTCCTAAGTTCAGTCAACATGACAAACATGCATTCATAGATGGTTATTCTAATTACTAAAGTTCTAATGGCTAAAGTTGAATGCTAATTATAATTATAATATTATATCAGATATTTAAGATTAGTCTGGTGAGTAAACGAAAAATGTAATTAATTTCATTAAAATTTCATTCATTTAACACATTTAATATTGGGGTCATCCAAGTTATTTATTTATTTTTTTTTTTTTTTAAAAAAAGCAACACAATAGTTACTTTCCCTGGTAATTAGTTACTTTTATAATGATGTAACTTAGTTACTAACTCAGTTACTATTTGTGAGAAGTAACTAGTAACTATAACTAATTACTTTTTTAAAGGTACGTCCCCAACACTGGTTCCAGAGCACCTAATTAAGATTAAATGTGAACACTTATGATACCAGTAAGCACAGGCCAATCTCTGCAATATTTAGCTGGACATTGAGCTGCACATCCTCAACCCAAATTAACCTAATATAAAGCGCCACACTGTCTTCCACTCTCGCATTGACGGTGGATTGGACGCCACGCTTCAGCAGAGCTTTGATAAAGCACAGGACCAATCTCTAGGAGTGTGGCAGGATTGTTTCATTCTTAAATCAACTTTTTTCCTTCAGGGTAAAATCATGGAAAGAATGATTAGAGGTTGGGAGAATGGGTCTGCCATTGATTCTAGCTGGTACATACTCTATTCTCCAGCCTATTTATAAAATAGTTTTTTACCAGTGTGCAAAATATTCAGTGATTCCGATGGAGGTGTGGGCGCAGCTGTGATATCTGCAGACCCCTCACATATACTCTGCTCATTGTTATTTTGCCAGTTTAAACTTTGATGAACTTTTTTTTTCCTGAGTGCCACTGTCTACTCCCAAAGCTGAGAATCAGAAATACAGAACACTGCCTCTGTGCCGTAAAACTCCCTCAAAAACAGTGGTGATCTGGGGGCCAGCCCTCAGAGTCCCACCGTTCCGTGGGTTTGCTGGCTGTCTTTGATTCACTCTGCCACGGTCGGCTCAGGCCACCAGGGTTTCAGAGGTAACCGGCTGTGCTGACAGCTTCTCCTCAAGGCATTTGCCATCAACTTACCATCTCACCCCTCTTCAGCAACATCAAACACACCTTGCTAAAACACACAAGCACACACTCACAACTGAAACAACAACATCAAATGTCAATACCCCTGAGTGTGCGGCTGTTATCATGTCAGAGTTTAATTTATGGAGAACAACAGCTGCATTCAGCCTTTAGTACGCTCATAGGAAAATAGGCAAACAGTTCAAAATCACATGACAAGATATATCTTACATGGGAACGTAATGCTGATAAAGTTAACTTCTGTGCATAATCCGGGTTGCATATACTGCATAAACATAATTATTCCACATAAACAAATACAGTAACAGCAATTCTGTGAAATATTATTACAGTTGAAATGATTTTTTAAAATGTATTCTATTTCTGTGGAGGCAAAGCTGAATTTTCAGTAGCAATTGTCCTCCAGAAATCATTCGAATGCAGAATTGGAGGTCACATTATTATTATTAGTGGTTAATTAACAATAATGGTTATTATTATCGTTGTTGAAGACTTTCTGCAGCTTAATATTTCTGTACGAATCATGAGCAATTTCTCCTTTTTTTTAAGGATTGAATAGTATGGATGAATAGAAAGTTTAAAAATAATAAACAAAAATAATAATGGTTCTGTAGGATCATGTGACATTGTAATGACTGCTGACATTCAGCTTTGACCACTTCAGTAAATTACTTTTTAAAATATAAAAGGCTATAAATATAAACAGATATTTTAGATTGTATTATTTCACAATATTACTGTTCTTACTTAATTTTTTATTAAGCAAATGCACTCTATTTTTCCTTAAGCAAATGCACTTCTTTCAGTAAATTTTTTTTTACATGTTTTTCTTCATAATTTGCATACCTTTCTTTTCTACTTTAATCCTTTCTTACAGCATAAACGCTGCTCTGCTACTAAACTGACCAATGATATTGGATATTCAGATTAACCTCTTTTGCTTCCGTTCAAAATGAAAAAGGCGAAAAAGGCACAAGGGAATGTAGCTATAATTTAAAGCTGCAGTCCGTAACTTTTTTGTGTTCAAAAATGACAAAATTTATATAAGAAGCGAGTACATCATGAATCCATTTTTGGCTTATCATGAATCACCACGTACATTTATAATAAGTTTTTATATTCGGACTATTTTAGATTTATTCTGGTAGAAACCGCTGCGGAGTAGCCCAGTCCCTGCGTGATTCGTCATAATCATAAACAGAGATAAGTAGCTCCGGCTACAATGTTCTTCCGCAGAACGCATGGAGTTCTGTTTATTAACCGCTAGATCGCTAAAAGTTACAGACTGCAGCGACAGAATTGAAACAACAGAACCATACTTTAATTTGCCATAATGAATGAGTGTATGATAGGATGGAGTTCATCTTCACATAGGTGAGTAAATGTTACGTTTTTTTATAATGGTCATTGTATAGGTCGCTGAGGGATTAGGCTACTACTGTATAATGATGACAAGTGTTTTGTTGGTGATTTGAGAGATTATTACGCGTCATTAATGATTACTTATTAATTATAAGACTATTTTAAAATACAAGGGCAGTATCATTTTGTAAATGCGCATAATTGCCAGTAAATATAGGTTATATTTAAAAAAATAAAATAAAATACAAAATAAAAATAAAAAAAAACCTGCTGGAATACTTATCTGCCTCCTTTAAAATGCAGTCTAAGTTACCTCATGGGCCGTCACTAATAAACAAGTGGTCAGTACTGAGTAACTTACATTTTTAGCTGTTATATGTCTATTTTTGCTCAGCAAAAAGTTCCACACAAAACCACAGCAGTTTCCTTCCTGAGTGAATCAAAATAATTCAATGAAAAACTTATAAGTCACTTTTCGCCGCCTACTGGCGTATGGATGTAACCTGTAGAAAGAGTTATTGACAAATCCCAAAGACTTACATCAAGAATGACCATCTGTAACAGTGAAAAATTCTAGTGGTGTTGGACTGTATCAGCACTTTGGAATTCAGACCTCAGCCAGTCAAATGTGAAAACCAAAAATAATCTAATATGCTAATCAGATTTTGAGGGCAGATATGTGAAATAACAAATAACAGTCAAGACTTTAGTACATGGTGTACTATATAACATATCACTCCATGATCCTGTCCATGGATGGAGTGGCATGTGAAAGGCCTGTGCAAGAGAGAGTCTGAAGGACTGCTGGGGCCAGGCCCAGTCCTTCACTGCCAAACGTGAGCTTTCCTCTTAGCGAAGGGAGGGTGAGCATATGCCCTGGGGCCGCCCAAAACCTGGAACATTAAAACTTGCCATGGTGGCTCAGCTCAGCCGTGAACCCTGAGCTAGTCTGGCAGCTTGGCTGCGAGGGAGGATCTGAAGCCTGGACGACTGGGCCTGCAGTCAGAGCCAGGGCTGGACTCACTGTCTTGCACGAGAAACAGGTATCATCGATTACAAACAGAATGCCCAAATCTTCAGAATTCTGGAGTGGAGGGAGGCTTGAACAGGGGCCACAGTGTGGGCACCAACACACTAGAGACTAGAGAGACTATAGAAAATGAACTTTTTGACCTTTAACTTCTTTTTTTTAATTAGGAAAAATGTAGGTTCAAATGTTAATGCTCATTTCCTATATGTTATATTTACATTTCTTTATATTTACTTTCCTTTATCATCATTGTTTAACAGTCACTCATGTCACATAATCTTTTAAAAATTTCCCCCCGACCCCCCTCTCTCTCCCACTTCATTTCCTGTCTCACTACTGTCCTATCAATAAAAGGCAAAAATGCCAAAAATAAATCTTAAATAAATAAATAATTAAATTTAAAGTTGTTAACATTAGTTAATATACTGTGAATTAACATGAACATTTTTAGAAACTAACATTAACAAAAATTAATAAATGCTAAACAAATATATTGTTCATTGTTAGTTCATGATAGGTAATGTTAACAAATAAAACCTTATTGTAAAGTATACCAAAAATGCTAATAATTTTACAGTTAAATGTAAATCTTTAGAAGATCTCGAAATAAATGACCATTTCTGATACTGTGCAATATAAATGTTGTTATGCATAAATGCCCCTGTAGCATTTTATTGTTTTATTTTCTATTTCAAAAAATAGTAAAAACATTTAATGTCTGCCATTTATTGATAATCAGCTATAAGGGAAATAACTAAAAAATAGACAATAAAACACAATAAAAACATGATAACATAATAAAAAACATTATTTTTTGAAATGTAAAAAAATTGTTTTTGCAAATAAAACTTGTGTTTCTTTATAAAATAAGCCGTGTATGAAATATGAAATGGTGAAATGGCCTGAAAACCTACAAAAGTCAGACCTGTTTGTACAAGTCAACATAATTTTGCCATCTCATACAAATGAGTTCTGATGAGAGTATGAGACTACATACTGTATTAAAAGTCATGCTTTGGATACCAAAGCAATGCTTTCCCCCTTGAAGATGCATCAGTTTCTCCTCCACTTTCCAGCAAAGCTGAATGAACACAAAGGCTGAGAGGTCTAAACGTTGAACAAGTGCAGGAAAAGTGAGGGTGAGTGAAAAATGAGTCCCAAACACCAGTTTCTCCTCTTGCCCAAATCTTCTCTCCTCCAGCACTCGCTAACTCGCTCTTGATTGTGCTGTGGGAGTTGCAGAAGGACATCAGTGCACTTGTCTGAGGCAATGAAGCTTTTTCCCCCCCTCTTCCTCTCGCTCTCTCTGCACAGCCCTCGCTGTGTTTTTGGCAGTCACAACTGACCATCATGAGCCGTGGTGCCAATTTTAGTGAAAACTGGCACATATGGCAGCTGAAGTGCCATATGCCATAACAGAATATTTTTGGCGGTTTCCTCCATTTGTATAATCACTGGATCCGATATAAAAGTGGCTCATTATTAATTATTCCTTTTACCATTTTGTACCCCTTTAAAAGAACCATTTTATGCAAGTGCAGCTATGAGAGTTCATATGAATTGCCGTATTTGGTCATTTACAAAAAAAATCATTTACATTTACACTCTACCTGTGAGTCTTTTGTACACCTGCATGTACACGATTACGAAAAATATTCTCTCTTTCTGCCTGTTTCCCTCTGCTTTAAACACTCGTATACCAAGACCGCTGTGTTGTCTTCCTCTTTACAGGGTTTAGACTCCTTCCCTTTCCTCTTCTGCCCTCCATTGGAAAGACCATGTTAAGTCTTCAGAATGCTCAGTGCACTGTCCTATCAACTACTTTCTGTCTGTCTATCTATCTATCTATCTATACCATATATCTACATGATTTGTGCATCGTTTTTGATAGCCTAAATGCAAAAAATGTATTTTGACTGACACTGCTGTAGAAATGAACAGTCAGGAGTGAGCTTTGTAGTTCATATTGTAAAACAGTTTAAATCTGTGTTTTCTTGCCAATATGACAACGCCACAGCAGATGTAAACATTAATCAAAACACTGATAAATATGAGTCTTGTTCCTCCATCAGATGATCCCTATTGTTATCATGCCATGCCGTATATGTTGTCATCCTTAATCTCCTGCAAGAAAAGCAGCACAACAGCTGAATCGCTAAATAAAAAAACAGACCCTTGTTAATCTTAATTATACTCTGACTTGCATCTGTTTGGAATACGTTCATGTTTCTCTTTCTATCTGCTGGTAATAAAATCACATCATTCTAGATTGGCACACGACGTTTCTGAACGTCCAGAACAGAGTTGTTCTTAATCCTTTAGAAGCTTACAGTTCAAGATCACAATCTCTCCTTTCTCCTTCTTAAACACCGGATTATATTCTTACAATCAGATAGGTTTTTAATACAAAAGAATATCTTAATCTCTTAAATCCCTGTTAATAATCAATAAAAAGTCTTTGTGACAAAAACCTTATTTAACATCAGGGTCATGTCGAGCTGACAACTGACATCAAAGTACAACAATTAGCCTCCGTACGAGGATGCCACAGAGAAATCCGCTCCGTGTTGTACTTTACACTGAGGAGGCAGTTTGCCCCAGTAAAGCGCTGCTATTAACAGGGGCTATATGTTTTAGGACAATAAAGGAGGAGGAGGGGAGATTAATTCTGTCCGCCGAACAGCCTCTGCCAGCCACCATGAACCTGCAGTTCATGAGCTAAGCAGATGGCTACTGATTGAGCAAGCTTTCAGAACACTGTATGGGAAAAAGAGTCCTTATCATGCTTGGCTGGACAAGTGTTGGGAGCAAGAGGAGATTTACGGTTAAGACTGTGTAAATCTTTATATGTCAAAGGCCTAAGCATTAAAAAAAAAACTATTATGTGCAGGAAAGGGTGGGAAAAGTCCCATAATTTGAAATGCATAATGCATTAAATTGCTTTTATTATTTTATCTTTAATGCAAAACATATAAAAAACTGATTATTGGCGGAAAAAAAACTTTGTGCACAGCAAAAAGAATTTACCATATCAATCTGATTTAGTTAAACCTAATGCACTTGATATTTGAGTTACTATTTTGTCATTTTCTATGAAGATCTAAATTGGGAAAGAATGGTGTAACCAAAACAGTTTATTTCAACTTCGTCCTCTCTTTAAAAAAATGCATAAAATGACGGTGAAATAAATATTATTACACATTATCATGATGGAAGATAATACTTGTAATAGAAGATAATGCTTGTTGATATTTTGTTAAATATTTTGCTAGTTGATGGCCCTGCAAACCAGAGAGACCTCTTCAGTTAGAGAAACAGTGTTTAGTGCTAATACTGATTCATTAGAAATGCACTGAGGTGATTTAAAGCACATCATACAGATTATTGTCTTTAATGCCTTGCCATCACATACAAAAAAAGATGATTGTTGATGTTGTACTCAACAAGAAAACCATATGCATCATTGCTGAAGCAGAAACATTTATTTCAGTTTCTTTGCACTAAAGTAACCACAATCGCCCACTTGTGCTCAAGGAGGGAGCCATAGCTTAAATATTACAGTAGACTATAACAAATATATATGTGTGTGTGTGTGTGTGTATATATATATATATATATATATATATATATATAGTATTTTCTCGATTCTGCAATGCACCCTAGCCTATTTAAAAAATAAAAGATTTTATTATTTATTAATCTCAATATTAATAATTACACTTTACTATCTTGACCATTTTTATTTATACTGCAAAGAACATCAAAACGGTCGTTATATGGCAGCAACACAACATTTATCTTCTGATAAGAGCCACAAGAAAGATGAACAAGTCAGCAGAAGGTAGTCTAAACCTCTCTTATCTATTATGACAGTTTATTAATTCTCTCGATCAAGGTTATGAGTTGGATGACATCCAAAAGAACTAAGTATACGACCGTCTCCCTGTGAGCCTACCCTCAATAGACCCCATGGAGAAATCTATTGATTTGTGGAGCTTATCAAATCTTCTGACTGATTAATGTTTAAAACATTTCACCATATCGTTAAAACACAGCGGGTCTCTAGCGTATACCGGCGCAATATGTTGAAGGAAACTCTGGTGTGTGCACTTGGCTGGCTGAATACTCACTGCTGTCTCCCACAGATGTTAATACAGACATCACAATCCGGTCGTGCTGAGGTCAGGTTGAGCACGCGGGGCTCTCGTGCTTATCTCCTCTGGAGATGGAGCGCCACAGCAGGTGTGCACACCACAAGCCTCCGCGCTCTTGAGCTGTATTTCAGGCTGCAGCAAAGCGAAAGAGCGCCCCAAATGCCAATAGGTAGCCTATCAATAGAGCCGTTCGCTAATTGTCAGTTGGCGAACCAGCACTGAGAAAAAAAGTAATGATGATTATAATACAACGGCATAATTTTAGACGTAGCATGTTGCAAGTGGCGATCTGTACATTCAAAAGTCCAAACGAAGACAGGAATCGTCCGTGGTTTTAAGGAAGCTGCCGAACAAAGATACTCAATGAACAGTAATTCAGTGTCACATGGAGAAACTTTTTGTTGCCTATTCAATTATTGGCACATTTTAAAAAACTACAGGTCTCAAAGGAAGTCATGAGCAAGCTAAATTATTTCTTAAAAAGATTTTAACAGAAAAAGAGGGGGTAAATGCAACATAAAAAATATTTTAGTTATTAAGTTACCTTATGTTTTTAAGTATGTTTTAAATGTAGGCTATTTTAAAAGACAGTACATGTAATATTACTGTAAAATACAATTGTATTCTATTTTGCTGTATAATATATGGAGACAAGTTACATTTATCAAAGCGATACATATATATTTTTATAGGAACACATTGTTAAAATGTTGAGCCTTATAATTAATTGGAAGGGGCAGTTGTTTAGTTGTTGTTTAGTTTACTACTTTATTTTGGCGTCACGTGTGTTGCCCTTGTGGTGTTTGTGTGGGTAATGGCTCTTTCTTTGTTATTATTGGCCACAGTAGAAGTCACCATGTGACCTCCCATTATGCCACCTGTGTTATTATCAGTACACGTAACAGTAACAGAAAGATAGCCCACATAGGTTGATATAATGACATTTTGTGAACTGTAAAATATACAGTATACATATAAAATATAACGTTTTTTACAGTAAAGGTCTGCAATCACAAAGTCCAGTTTTTGACCGTAAATGTAACAGCACTACAGTATACATTCAAAAATCGCATAAGCATCATCTTTTGAATATTATTGCAACATTAACATGAATTAAAATGAAAAATCAAAAAATAAGCGAAAGTTCTTTATTTTAAAATCTAACCGAATTATGAAATATTCTGCCAATTTGCATCTGTTTTAGTGACTGCAGTGCACTTTACAGTGTTTTAGCATAGACAACCTGCATCTACTAGCTAACTGTCGGCGACCGAAGAGTTAAAGGGAGGAGACGAAGCGTGTCACGCCTCATTGGGCAGATTATGTGCAGCAAACAAAAAGTGTGTATGTGGGTGCCACTCAGTCAGTGTATCGGCCCCATCTGCACGCCTCTCTGCGCTCGCGAATCATAAGACGGTCGGCAACACTGTCACTTTCAACAGACGGGGAAATGTACTGACTGCACGGACTTCATCGGAGACGCCGAACACATACTTAAAGATATACTGACGGCAACTGTGACATTTTGTGGATTATTTTATCCTAGTACCATGGTGAGTAATGACAATTTTGCAATAAAAACACCCGGAGGCTAGTAATACACGGTGCTGTATGCAGCGCCCAAGCATCCTCGCAACCATGTAGAAAGCTCGCAGATGGTAGATGAGAGTCATTGAATCAGGGAAACTGGCTACACATCCTAAAGTCATAAAGTTGGAATAACAACAAGACCGTGGAGAAAAAAAGCGCAATAAATTTTAGTCTGAAACAGGAGGTCAATGGGTTCGTCTCCTCTATTCTAGAAATGCGCATTTATTCATGGGTCTATTATAGCATTTAGTTGAAATGCATATTCATTGGGTTCTTTGTGTGATTCTCAGGAGTGTGACTGCGACCTCACAGCTACAAAAGGAGGGCATCGTGAAAAGAGGGGCAAAATTCACACTAAGGCTTTTTTATGGATGAAGGGAACTTTAAGCATTTGTGTCTTGATAATACAATCGAGAGCCGGACGTGTCCGTTTCAAATAGCCTAGCATCTTCATCATAAATAAACTGTCATTTGAACGCTTTGCAGAAATATATTTTTTCATATTTTCACAATTTCAGCCTGTTTTTTGTATTAGGCGCGTCAGTGTATTATACTTTATTTGAGCGTTAAATACGAAGTAACCTAAAATAAATAACCGGTCTGCTTTATAACCGCAGCCTGTTCCATTCAGATGAAGAACTGCAAACGAATTTGTAAATGTAATGTTTTTAATAAACATGTATGAAAAATAATGTAAAATGTAACATAATTCGAGCTGCGTTTTACCTTCAGCTTTACACCTAACTGCAGTAACAACCTTTCTCTCCACTCCTGTCGTTATATAGAAATTATTTTTTCATAGTATTTTTCTTTTTGACCTCATCAAAAAGCTGAGAAGTCATGTAAAATCTCAGCAATATGCCGCACTGTCAATGTCTTTTAAAACTATAATAAAACTATTAAAAACAGACGTGAACAATATGGAATGTATATGAAATATTTGCCCACTGTTATTAAATGCTACTAAAAACATACTGAAAACGAGTAAACTGCAATTCACGCGTAACAATATATCTACGAGAGATTCAGCTCATTTGTAAATGTGCATTAGGGTTTTGGAGAAGAAAAAATAATTAACTCCGCGTTCTGCCTTAATTAAAGTCTCAGAAGGAAAGTGGTGGATTATGGTAATAAGGAGACATACGTTCCTTCTTGTAGAATGGAGCTAAAGGTTAGCTAACGTGAAATCAGTGACTTTGACAGTGCTATTGAATCCATTCGATATGGTCCCCGATTGTAAAATAGACCGAACGGTCTCATAAGGCCAGATTTTCATCCTTGTCAAAACCATGTAAAATATTTCCGACAAGTGGAAGAAAAATCTGAAAATACGCATTGAGAGTTACTAATGTAATGCTGTCACAGACACGCTTTTAAATCGAATTAATGCACTGTAAGAAATAATCTTCTTTTTGATTACTTTTTATTACTTTAATAAAAAATATTCTGTTCTACATGTTTACATTTTCTAATAGGCTATAGCCTATAATAGATCACTACATACAATATAGTTTCAGCAATAGCAATACTATTAAAAGTCCAGCAATATATAGGCTAATTTATCAATCGAATAAAAATAATCAAGGCAGGGGCCTAAAAGTACGACTGCGTGCTTGGAGATTTTATTAAATGATTTGTGCCGGAGATTCACTTGGAACTGCAAATCAGAACTGGGAAAAATATTGTAAATATTCACATACCTTTTATAATTGAAAAATAGTTATTTAGACTTATGCGCGGTTTTGTTTATTCACATTAATTCACTCACGTTTTGTCTTCCAGCAAATGATGGAGGAATCCAGTTCGCAGAGACTGGGCTGGGATGGCGACGCGAAGGCGATGCAGCAGTGTTTAACGGATATATTTACCAGCGTCTACACCACCTGTGACATTCCGGAAAATGCCATTTTTGGCCCATGTGTTCTGAGTCACACTTCACTGTATGACAGCATCGCATTTATCGCTCTCAAGTCCACAGACAAACGAACGGCGCCTTACATCTTCAGGGTATGGTCACTCTTTATTTCATTTCCAACAAGTCGAGTGTTTGGAATGTGCATGTATTTATCACATATAGGCTTAATACTTTGCTAACTCCAGTAATGTTTCGCTTTTACTAAAATTTAAAACTGTGGAAGAGAAATGTTATTCTTTGAAATTAATTACTGATATATATTGCTGACGGTTCTAAGATTTCAGTTAAATGTTTGAAGTAGACAGCCGATGTTCTGACCGCTTTACTGGTGCTGGATGCAGGTGGACACGTCAGCTGCCAACAGCTCCTCGGAAGGCCTGATGTGGCTGAGGCTGGTTCAGTCGGCGAGAGACAGAGATGAACAAAACCTAGAGGCCTATGTGAAGAACGGCCAGCTTTTCTACAGGTCACTGAGGAGAATAGAGAAAGATGAAGAGCTGCTGGTGTGGTATGGCAAGGATCTCATCGAGCTGCTGCTTCTGAGCTCAGGCAGAAATCAAGTCAAAAGTAAAGGTACACTTTGAAGATCAACGTGTGATCGAATATTTCACAGTTTTTCCAATTAAAAATAGCAGTTTGTTTAAATACTCAGTAAATATAGTCTAATTTATTTGCATTTATTAAAGATTTTACAAAATGTATACAAAGTTGTACAGTCAATAAAATAATTTGACAGACTGTTGTTTTGTTTTGTTTTTTTAAATTCTGCATCGTGTACCTGTTTTCTAAAATGTCTCTTTTTCTCTTTCCCCTCACCAATTATGTGTTGCAGGAACATCGCCCTTTTTGTGCCCAGACTGTAGCCAGCGATTCCAGTTCGAATTTCCCTTTTTGGCTCATCTAAGATTCCGCTGCACTAAGAGACTACAAAGTATGGCCAGTCCAGAGGAGGAGGCCACTGATGCCAGTGACCACGCTAGTCTACCTCCTGCCAGGTCCAGTCCCAAACTAGGCCGATCGGACGGCTTCTCCAATCCACAGGAAGGAAAGCCATCCACAGACTTCCACAATCTAGCCAGGGATTTGGAGAATAACAGAACCAGTCCGCCGAGCGACAAAGAGGCCGAGATCCTGAGCGAGAACTCTGGAAAGCGCAAGTTCTCTGACATGGAGGACAGCAGGAACAGTGGATTATCTCAGCCTCCCAAGTCCAAAGAGGAGTTGGCCAACTCGGCACAGCAGTACCGTGGAGCGTACGGTCTGGACGAGGGCAGGCGGGCTTTCTCGCCCTCTGTTTCGGAGTCAACGGAAACCAAGAGGAGCGCCTTCACGGAGGTCAAGAAGTCGCCTCAGAGCTTGAAGCACAGCGGTAAGATATCCAGCTCCAACTCGGAGAACAAGGAGGCTGGCCGGCCCAGCAGCAACCCGGCTGAAAAGCACCTCAACATCAGACAGGTTCTCAGCGAGACTCAGCCCCCGCAGTCCCGAATGGAGACCTCGTCAATTGGCAGCGCTTTCACTTCGGTGCCCCAGCAGGGTGGTGGAGGCTCGGAGAGAAAGAGTGCCTTTAGCCAGCCGTCTCGCACCTTCTCGCAGCTATCACCTCTCGTCATGGCACCCAAGCTTCTGCCGGCAGTAGATTGCCATCCTGCGGTGGGCGACACCGTCTCTTCCAATAGACTCTACCAGGCGGACCACCTCGCCGCGAAGCTCCAAGGCTCAGAACTAGGCAGCAACTGCCCCGTGCCGGGCGGCATTGCAAAACAGAACCCTTTCCTATACGCCACAGCCTTCTGGCCCAAGACCTCAGGCCCCATCCAGCTGCAAATGCCCTCTGCTCTCACGCTCCTGCCGCCTTCGTTTACTTCCCTTTGTCTGCCTGCCCAGAACTGGTGTGCCAAATGCAACGCCTCCTTCCGCATGACCTCTGACCTGGTCTACCACATGCGCTCGCACCACAAAAAGGAGTATGCCATGGAACCTCTTGTTAAAAGAAGGAGAGAAGAAAAATTAAAGTGTCCAATCTGTAATGAGTCTTTCAGGGAGCGGCACCACCTTTCCCGGCACATGACCTCTCACAACTGAATTTTTGAGGATTTATTTGTTTTTCTTTCTTTCCTTGCTCCTTTCTTTTTTCTTGCATATTTTTTTTTTATCAAAAGGGAATAAGGTTAATCTGGAGGAGTAATGCCAACACATTTGCTCTCATTTTCAAAAGACTGTTTAAATGGTTTGATTTCTTCAAATGTCATGTTTTGTGTATGAAGATGCATTTTGACTTAAAACCTAAAATCTATTTATTATATGAAGCACTTATTGTTTGAAGAAAGGGGTCAATAATAATGTAAGTGTACCTTGAATTTTGTATATATATATAAATGTACAATGTATATAAATAAATTAAGATGCAGATCACTTCATTGAGAGTTATTCAATGACATGTTATGTCTATATGCATAAGGATATTGAACATTGGGAACATGATGTTGAAGTGTATTTAAGAGTGCATGTAAATTATAGTTATTGGTATAAGATGCAGTCTATTCGAAACAATGTAAATACTTGTTTTGTTTGAATACAAAGTGTAATATTTTGTGTCTGTGAGAAATAGATTCAGTGTTTCTTCCTTTTGCTGAAATTTACTATTTGATAGTTTATCTAATCATGTTGAATGCTTTGACAATAAAATAGCTTTATTTTCACCTGATTGTGTGATTAATTATGCCTGACTATAAAATGACAGGGAATTATACGTTAAACAAGTAAATGTGTAATCTGACCCTCTTAACAGAGGACTGCAGAGCGATTCCTGGTACTGTATTTACAGTTGCGGGAAATTTCCTTTTAAACAAGAGCCATAATTCATACAAAACTCGTACAATATCGCATGTACGCACGTCTTTGTTTTGGCTGCTACAGTCTCAACACTCATCTTAAAATCAATATTTTTGTCTTGTAAATTAGCGGAAGAGTCTAATATGTCTATATTATTCTAAAATATACAATTCATCGACCATCGAATGTAATACGCGCAGAATGAAGGAACTGGAGTAGCCGGATTCGACACTCATAATTTTTGTGGGGAAATGCACACACACACACACACACACAAAAAACAAGAACAGCAAAAAGACATTTGCCTAAAAAATTAAATAAACAAAAAGAGACAGTATGAGTAGCTTATTATAAGTTAGCCTAAATAAAAGTCAGTATTTACTATAGATTATGCAACAACAGTTATCATATTACTATTACTATTATTATTATTAATAATAAAAACAAGTAACATTTCCACTACAATGCATTCTGCTCACTTCATGTCAGCTAAGCACTGAATTAAATCTAAAATAGCGAAACGCCTCCAAGAGACACGATCTACACTGTGGTAAAGGTTATTTTAATTCTTAGAAAAAAAAAACCTAATTAAATAAATAAATGAACGAAAGACGGCTGCTATTTTAAACAGGCGCGCTTTTTATTTTCAGACGACTTGCTATAGTGTCACAATAACATGCATTAAATATGCTTCGTTTAATTAATTGTTTGTGTTATTATAATCCTGTTAAGTGCGTGCTTTAGAAAATTAAGGTAAAAGCAAATACTACTTGACATTATTAACTGTTATGAAAGGATAAAACAGACTAGTCTTTATAAACTATTGAAAAATCATCTCGGTTAAACAAATACAATGAAACAACGCTTAATATTGCGGAAAGTCTAACTGTAAATTTACACTGGCCTAATGTATAAAAGAAAAAACAAACGCCTTCTCATAATTAAAATGATGTAATCTCAGTTTAGACATTTATTACATATTTATCATATGGCCCACAATTATAACAATAAAACACAGGGATTACAACCTTAGCATTGTCAATATATAAGCTACCTGTCACAATTAACTGTGATTTACAATTATTGTTTTACCTTCTTAGACAATAAAACACTATATGATTGTTTTCTTAGCTTTATATTACAATTACGTGTCTTTTTCAAATAGAAATTAATATCAGAACTTACACTGTGGCGCTTGAAACCAAGGAGCCGAGAGAGAGCTACAAGCTGTTAAAATAGCTCAACAGTGACACCAAGCTTTTATAATGAAAAATTCAACCAAATCAAGATTTTTTAAAACGAATTATGATTGCCTAATATTGCAGAGCCTTAGACTGCCACCTTATGGTCAGCAGACGAGTCAACAAATTCAAAGTTCAACCATCTAAAAATCATTTAGTTATTTTAGTTATAAAATATCTAGCTGTAAAATAACTTTACAAAACAGTTAAAATAATGTAGTTATTATTGTAGTTACACTATCTGAAGGAACTGAACTTTTAATGTGACATCAATTTAATAAGTGGGCCTAAAATATATCCTTATACCCAATCATAAAAATCGATGAAAGAATTCAGTTGAGAATATGAGGTAATGGGCTGGGGGATGATGATAGTCATTTATACTTACTTAAGATATTTATTGCCTGACCCATGTTTTGTGACTGGAGTCATCCGTCCCCTTCATAAGCTCCAGTTACATTTGTCACAGTATCACTCAGCACCTCTCGGTCAGGCTCAGTTTATACCCTTCTCACATGTGGCCAATGTGGTCACCCTTGGCTAACCTATCTGGCCCGCTTCTCATACTTTACGTGTGATTGTGTCCTATGGTGAACTGCTTTTCCTTGCATCTGTCTCTTCCCTTCATCTTCCTGTTGTTCTGTAACATCCTGCCAATGAGGCCCTTGCATCAAAATAGATCTGTGCGAAACACACCGATCCCAAACAGTATGTATACGAGTGAGGTATTTTTAGATGATTCACACTAACGATGCAGTGACATCCGAGATCATGACGAGAAGCATGAGAAAGCCAAATGCATGATTTATAACCGCCAATTTACAGTTTGCATTTCTCTATGGAATATAACAGATAGACTAACCTGTGTCATTTTGCCAATCGCTACTTGCCAAGTATATGTATGTCACCATTATATCAAAATGAACAAGTCTTGCTTTTTAATGTAATATTGCAATGTTTACTATAAATTATTTATCCATGCACATCATTATTTTTCTTCATAACATTTTCTCTTTTTTAATAAAAAACATTAAGTCTCCCCTATTTCTTCCCATAGCAGCAATCTGTTATTCGATATTAGATTGAAGCCAGTTCTGTTCCATGCAAACTTTAATATTTAAATAAATGAGTCAGTAGTTTGATACAAGACATGAAAGTTCATTAGTGATTTGATACTCAGCACTGAAATGAATGACAGCAAATATTATGAAATGTTAGACCACTAAATGCCACAATGGACCAATCAGAGTCAAATATTCCAGAATGCAGTGTAATTAACGTCAATAATATATGTGTTTGTTTGAACTTCTATTTTAAAAAGCCTGTTTATTCGATGGATTAGCTATGGTTGTGTCATTGTATACCATTGGTTGCGTCTATCTATATGAACAACAGGTTGCTTAAGTTATTTTAAAGCAGCAAGCATTCAATCTTCCTCCACGCTGACATGGACAAATTTACACTTAGCGTTCACTTCAAAGATGAACAGATCCGCTTTATAGACATGCTTTTGCACTTAGCATGCTCTCTGTCCTCCTCAACTGTTTGTACCTGTCTTCTGTACATCTGCCTTGCAAATTCTAAGCATTGCTGAGAGTAATAGACAGATCTGAGAGCAGGCGAGTATTTAAGCTGCACCTGTCGCTCCTCTTCAAACTTCTGTCCTTCATGGGTCATACACTAAATCTTCAAGTAAAGAGAAACAGATTATCAATTGATTTAGGCACTATCCGCTGACTCTCTTTTCTTACTTACAAAGTATACCCAGTATACCTTAAAACCTAAGAGTACACCTAAGAGTTTGTTTGCAAAAACAGATAACTCTGTTTTTAACAATTTTCTAAAATCATGTTTTTTTTTTATTGTGCATTCCAATTAATCTCAATCAAACTGCAGTTGGGTTGTTTTGATTAGGCAAAAAATAATAAAAAAAACTACCAACTAACACAATAAAACACAATAAAAACATGATAACATAATGTCATTATTTTTGAACATTATTTGAACATTATTTTTGATCATTTAAAAAAAACTTAAAAAAACCTTTCATCAAATTTGTCCTAAAACCAAAACAATACCTGTTCTTTTCTTATATATTTTTATATATTATATATTTTTAGATATCTTATATGTTTTGGGGGTTTTTTAACCATCAGTCATACAATATCAAACATGTTTGTGTGTGTGTGTGTGTGTGTGTGTGTGTGTTTGTGTTTTTAATTAAAGGGAAAGTTCACTCAAAAATGACAATTCATACAAATGAAATCACCTTTATGCTGTTCCAAACCTGTATGACGTTCTTTCTTATGTAGAACACAAAAGTAGATATTTTAAACTTTTTTTTCCTCCATATTTTGTAGGACCACATTTTTACTTTCTGGACAAAAACTGTCAAAACATTCTTCAGAATATCTTCTTTTGTCTTCCACAGTAGAAAGAAATTCAACAAAATAAGTAAATGACAGAATTTTCATTTTTGGTTGAACTATCCCTTCAAGTAGTTTCTTCCTAAAATGAAAAAAATCACCCAGAAATGACAAAGAAATATCAAGTAAGATTGAATTACACATGAATTTTAAAAGGTTTTAATCACTGATATACTGATTTGTTTGGTAACACTTTACAATACGGTGTCATTTGTTAACATTAGTTAATATATTAACTAACAGGAATGAACAATGAACAATACATTTATTACACTATTTATTAAGTTATTGAAAATACAGTTGTTCATTGTTAGTTCATGCTAATTCACAGCACACACTGCAGTGTTAACTAATGTTAAAAAACACAACTTGTGATTTTAATAATCCATTAGTAAATGCTGAAATTAACATGAACTGAGATTACTAAATGCTGTAGAAGTATTGTTCATTCTTAGTTCATGTTAACTAATATAGTTAACTTATGTTAACTAATGAACCTTATTGTAAAGTGTTACCATTTGTTCTTATAAGATGGACTCAAATTACAGCTTTGAAAAATCACTTTTTAAAGTGTATGCCTGGTAAAAGAATGACATTTTGTTTTATGAACTTCATAAGGTGTCCTTGAGTGCCATGAAAGGCAGCTATGAATAAAATGTATAATAATAATAATAAATTAATGTGCTGCAAATGAGATTTTAGTGAATGGATTTCTCATGTAACTATTTAATGCTTATTAAATAGTTCCACGCTTTTTTTAGAAGTCGATATATCTTCTGCATGCATATGAAACCAAAGCAAAGCGCTCGTTCACATTCCATAGTTACAGTTATACCGAGCACGCAGGTGTCAGTAGCTCAGCCGCTAACAATGTCAGACACAGCTGTTGTTCGCTCTGCTAATGCTACGGGGTGAACCGCAATCGAACATAAATTATGCAGCCGCACAAAAGATGTACCAGTCATTCATGCACCGTTAATACAGACACCAGCACCATCACGTTGTTGTTGCTGGGTCATGCCAGGCCGTGATTTATGTGTCATCAACAGGAACAAGCTGTATGCTTTACTAAGGCAGTGTACAGGTCACACATTTTATCTTGACTACCACCAGGTTTGTTGTTGTTTCTTGCTCTGGGTCATTTGTCACAGTGCACGGGGTGCTGCTCTCAGAGAGAGGCCGCTTTAACCGCAGCGGTAAAATATAGGCCTTCGGAAATCCACTGTAAAACTATATGGAACTAATCTTTCAGCGCTGTGCAGGCATTTCGAGTGTCCGGCTCTGATTACTGCGCCTTGAGCCAAAGCAGTCAGGTAGGCCTGAAGGTGGATTTATGCTTACGGGAAGTGCACAGGAAACTCCCTGTTGATTGGTGAGAGGGGGGAAACTGTGACTGTTTGTTGGTTTTACAAGATAGGAATAAGGACTAGAGAGGGGAACAAGGGGGGAGGATGGGAAGACTTCAAAAGATGCATTTCTCTAGTCCACAAGAGGGATAGGAGTCCACATCAGAGAGTCTAGCAATTTCCGCAGCCTCAACTATGACCTGAAGGAATGGAGGATGCATGGAGCAAAAGCCCGCCACTCAAAGGAAGATGCATAGAGCATAGAGAGAGGTAGATGTGGATAATGTATTAGGAAAAGGCTGTTGTTGAACATTAAGAGGTTTTTCAGAAGCTAGGTGGTCAATGAGTTACAAACACAAAGATGAGGTGGACAATGTCTTAGATCACATCAGTGCAAACTGTTACACTCTGAAAAATGCTGGGTTATTTTTTAACCCAAATGCTGGGTTCAGCTTGTTGGGTCATTTTAATGGGTTATATTTAATTTTTTTTTACCCGGGTATTTTTTTTTTTTACTTTACTGCTGGGTCGTTTTTACTGTCAATAGGCTACAAGAGATGAACCCCCTCACATACCTACCCAGTGCTGGGTCAGTGTAACCCAATGTTGGGTAGTCTTTGCCAAACCGTTTAAAACTGGATATAGTTGTTCTGCCCTAAGAGAAAACTTTCTGCATGAAATTAAGGTATGTATTGTATTCTTGTCGAATTATTACTGCATAAATAGGAAAATCTGTAGTCTTACTTTTTTTCTTGCTTAAATGTAAGTCGCAGCTAATGTGTGATCAGAACGCTAGCCTTCTACAAACGCAGCATTCACCGAGTGTACACTCAAAGCGAATGACGCGCCGGCGCCACTATAGAAGTTTCATCTCCCGCCAAACCAATGCTCGACCAGGGCTGAAACATCTAACTGTTATGTGTAATATTCGCTGTTATATGTAACAAAGTTTCCATGCGCTTCACTGACTACAATAGGAGCGAACTGAAACTTAAATGTCTGACAGACAAGATGGCACAAGTAAAGCTGTATTTGAACTTTTCGAACATGAATATAAAATCAGTCATGAATATAAGTCATTTAATAAATTGGAACAGCCTACTGATAGCAGTTTTCTTACCACAGATTTCCATTAGCCTTTTTCACAAAAATCGGAAGTGACGTCAGCGCAGGGTAAAGTCAGTTCCGCTACAGGTCTGTGCCTATTATATTAATATGCTCTTGTCTCAAATAATGCCTTTTACCTTTTCTTTTTTGTCTGCTTTCCAAGTTGTTATATAATCAACAAAGAAACAACATTTTACTTTACTTGTAATTTATATGGGCACTCAGACCGGTACTCGTCAATATAATATATGCGCAACATAGCGCCAGCTATAGTTTCTGTTCTCCATCTCCGGTATATTTAAGCGTATTTTCTCAATTTACTCAGTCATTTCCCTCGAATCACTACATCATGGTAAATTATGACAGCGTTTATATCCAAATGCACATTTCCCCAAGAATAAATGAAACAATTCTGAGTCCGGATGATGCATAAACTCAATACAACAACGTAATCCAGATCCAAAAGGAATAAAGCCATTAATCGGAGTCATGTCTTATTTAGTATTATATTATTTTATTATGTATATCCCTGGGCACATTATGCAACGTACATTTACACCCTAAAGTTAATAATGCAAAGGAGAGCAAGTAGAAAATACAATATTACTTTCATAATAATAATAATAACAATATTAATCGCGAAAAAAAATGATGTGAAGAGTCATAATGCACAGCCAGCACCAAATAGACAGTACGGCAAAACTTAAAACTGTACTGTATTATAAGTGCTAACATTCATAATTAAATAAACATAGTATTTGTGATGACCAGACGCTGACACAAAGTTTTTGAATAAATGTTTGCTATTTTTAGAGTAAAACACCGGTATATATCATAGTATCATAGTATCTATTTTGTAAAAATAGACTTTGATTCCCGAACTTACTCTTGTTCAGTACGGCCGCTGCTGTCACCGGAAAAACGTTTACCCTGCAAGCGCCAATCCGGAAGCCAGAAACACGGAAGTGTGAAAAAGGCTAATTGGCTGCTCTTGCTGCTGCTGTGACGTCCTAAAAACCTTTATGGAATCATCATCATGGACGTCGCTAGGTCATTTTTTATAACGGCGATAGACTTCGATCAGCTCCTCCCCGTCTTTCAGCGCATTCTTTAATCTGAAGCAGTGCTACCAAGTCCGCGGTTTCCCCGCGGAATTGGGCTACTTTAACACTGTTGCTGCGGGTTGTAGCGACCCCAGTAACGTAATATTTAGGTCCTGGAATGCTAATTTTACTAGGGGAACCCCGCCAAAAAACGTTTATATTACCCCACGGAAGGCGATTTGCAACGGGGACCCTCCTCAAAACGCAATTGGGCTAGTTTTGAGTAGCAATTGGGCGGGTTTTATGGTGAAAACCTGCCAATCCTGATCCACAGACCGAGAAACAGAGGACAAGGTGTGTGTTTATCGAAGGATTGTTATAATATCTGCATCTGTGCAGTTCTTTGTCATAAATACAGTTTACATAATATAATGGGGGAGCAATCGGTTTCCCATGATCTACTGTAAAGTTTTCGCTGCTTTCCCCCATCGTCACACTACAGCTGTTTCCTTCAGCGAAAGTGAAGCACATAAACGCATAATTTATAAAACGATCATGTTGCCATCTTTATTAGAAAATTTCACTTTCAATAAAATACATATTCCAGTGCATGTGCAAAAAGGTTTGCATACTTGAGCTAAAGAAAGCGTTGTACTAGAAATGCAAACAGTACAATGTTGTGTTCGTAACTACAGTAAACAGGTGTGTGTGTGAGATCAGGAACACTTGTATTTTGCATATTCAGTACTCAAATGTTATACCTATCTAGGCAATACAGTGGAATACTGCAGTAAGTTTAGTAAACTACCCCTATTAACCAAACATTTATTTATTTATTTATTTATTTTATAGCCCCATTGGGGACTGAGCCCCCCTAAAATTAAAATCCTATAGAATCGCCCCTGTACGAAATGACTTTAAAGATTTTATTATTGTAAAAGTCTGAATTGACATTGAATAAAAATATTTATTCAAATTTTTCCACCAGTAAAAGCAGGCACGGCTTTTTGTAAATGTTATGGATCTGACTTCCGGTCTTATCCGTGTCCAGCTATTATTAACTGTACAATTGGTGTGTCTTCCCATATTATTTTAATGTATTATCTTAATTATAAACATACTGGTTTGTAGTGCAAGCAGTTTTACTGCACATTGTTATTCTTCTCGTCTGTTTCCCTATAGGCTATAGGCTAAACTGTCTAAACTGGCTAAAAGTCTCGCCTATAGGCTTATTTCCGCATTGAAGAATAAGGTGGATATGAACTGTTCTTGTCCTATATATACAATTGTAAAAATACAGACGTTAGAATGCATTTTTATTATTTAAATTTAAAAACCTTCAACAGGTTGACTGTCAAAAAGCAACCAAGCAAATAGGATAACGTATAAAACCCAACAAGCTGGGTTTAAATAACCCAGCGTGCGTTCTTTCCAAAATTTACCCAGCGCTGGGTTGCCAAATAACCCAGAAATGATTGTTCTTAACCCAGCATTTTACTAAAAAATTGGTGTTTTTGTTAAGCTTTTCTAATATAAAGTAATGCAGAGTCACACCACATTGTTCTGCATTTTTGACCTCCAGAAAAAAGGATAAATTGTGTGCGTGCAGAAATATACACTTAGAATATCTTGATTATAGACACTCTCCAAAGAGTACAATATATAAATAAATACCTGAATAATTAAAAATATTACATTTTACAGTAATTTATTGTACTAACATATGTACCTTATTTTGATTTATTATAGTTTATTTAAAATGAGAAAATATGTAAACTACATTAAAAAATAAATAAACATTTTTATAAATTGCTTAATTTGTACATTACTGCGTGGGGGTAATCTTGGCCTACTAAATACATATACATAATTTTGTAATTGGCTTGTTTTGTCTGCATTGTGCGTAAGTAATGTCTATAAATAATGAATATGAAATGTCTAAACACTTTATATATAAAATATATATGTGTTTTATATATAAAACACATATATAAAATAGATGAAATGTTAAACAATTTTCACTTGTACATTGCAGTACATAAGAAATATACACTGCAATTACACCAACTCCTTGAACAGCCTCTATAATTAAAATATAATGCATTTAATTATCCATAATGAGATGCTGCAGATACAGATTACACATAAACAGGCAAATTTCACTGATGACACTTTCTCACTGACACTTTTTAAAAGTACATTGGTAACCTTTTGACTGGGGTGTCTATCAACCTTGCTCGTTTTTATCTTGCCAAATCTGTCAGTAGGTACTGACGGCTGTACACTAACAGTGATCATCAGCGATTTCACCGCTCACTGACAGGCAGCTCTGTCTGTAACAAGTGAACAGGTGCTTCTTTGTTCCTCACCAAATGCCCTCGGACACTTTGCAAAAACACAGTGCTGGCTTTCTCACAAATGAACGGGGGACTAGTTTGTCCAAAGCAAATGTTTAGATCTATTACAGATTAAATGCTTGGCTGATCCGTGGGCTGTTTTGAAAAGACGTGTTTGAAATGCGTGGCCACTTTCACGTCGCCTCACGCTCCAACTCCCAGGAATGGGAGGAGGGAATAGGGTGAGAATCTTTGACCCTTAGAGTACAGCTCAAAAATGGGTCTCTGGTTTGAGGAAACCTCTAAATTGAGAGCAAAAACCTTCTCTCCTGTTCCGCCTTGCTGCGGTGGAATGTTTCAGATGACTGTGGGCACGTTTGCAAAGGACTAAGGTTGAGAAAGTGGTTCAGGGGTCACAACACATACACAACTTGATTGTTATTTCAGTAGTGAAATCTACACAAATCATCAGAGAAACACCCTCAAGCAAATGGAAATTCCCCTGTTGCATCATGACTTCAAAAATAAATATCAGCGATTCCCAAATCAGCGGCTGTAAAAGGGCTTGTAAAATAACACCAATCACACGTAAAGGAAAATCAATAAACAGCTCACTATTTTAAAACTGTTTCTCCATGTTTTATGAGGATACTTTTTAAAGACATTTATAAGACCATTTAAGTAGGCAAAGACGATTTAAAGAATAAATTGAAGGGAACACAAATGTCCCTCAGTAAATTCAGTTTTATTTCCAGTGGAAATGTCAAAAAGATTCTTAAATCAAGGTACATTTACCTGAGAAGCAATATGACACAAGAAGTCATCTTGTTTTCTGAGATATTTTTCAAAATAAAGTAGGTTTATGATTAAAACAAGAACAAATATCTGCCAAAATGCTCAGAACTGAATTACTTCAACTGGAAAACAATTTTTCACACCCCTTTGACAATTTTTGTTTAGTTTTGTTTTAAGCATAAACAGAATTATGTTCAATTTCTCACCAGACACGACTTCATTTCTTTTTACATCTCAAGTGTTTAGATATTTGTACTGGAAAACAAGATGAAATACTAAGAAAGATATACATTTCTTGCTGTGCATGCAACATTCAGTGCCATAGAATATTGAATTTAAGACTTTCCGCACCTTATAAAAATTTTTTAAGACTTTTGAAGACCTTTTAAGAAGTTTTTATGTTTGAAATGTAAATACTTGCACAAATGCATCATAAAGTAATGTTTCCATATGCTAAAACATATAAAGTCATACAATTCATGTAATATTTGCTTATAAAGACCTTTTGCGGTTACATTTACTGTACATTTGATATAGCTTCTAAAAGCATCATCTATCAAGGAGGAGACTCCATAATGACAGTACAACATTATGGCCAAAGCCTGTGAGCTAACAACCATCAGCCAACAGACAAAATTATTGAGTAGTAATCTTTAGGTGGGTCAAACAGTCCCAACACTGTCCAGACGCCGTCATTTATGGCAGTACCTGAAAACTCATCTCCTCCCCTGTTACTCAAAAGCTTAATTCACAGATAATGATCGCTTGCGCCAAAACAATAACAAATGACTTTTCCCCAAGAGAGAAAATCCTGCATGATACTACAAAGTTGTTAAAAGCCAGGATCATTGATGAATCAATCAGGATCATCAGTGTTTATACTCATCTGGGGTATTACCTCACTGCAGTTACTGGAGGGTCCAACACAAACAAATGGCCTTTACAATTTGGGAGGTAAACAGTTCTGCACTGTTTACATTAAAGTGATCAATCCATGTTGTGCAGCAAATGAAACAGACATCACAGACCTCCATGTCTCAGTCATTTATCTAGTGATTAAGATCGTAATGTTTTCAGGACACATTCCTTTTAAATTACTGAACGCTGCCATCACATCTTAAAGGTAACTTAAGATGCAGTGAGCAAAATCTATACGAATGCTCATGCAAATTCATGCATATAAGGCATTATGTGTATATGACCCTTGTAATCTAATTTGAGAATACAACACTATTTATGTGTTATGTGAGTATTTGTATATGCTAAAACCTCAATCTTGTGATCTGTGTGTATATACATATGTATAACAAAACTGCAAAGACTTCCTGTCCAGGTTTTGTACAGGCATGTTGCAGTTAATCTCACATATAACCATCAATAGGTGATTGAAATTCATATGTTTCAGACATTTAAAAAAGAACATGAAATTCCCACTGTGCTGTCCTTCAAGCAGAAAATGTGCAGTGCTGCTTTTCACTCAGCAGGTAGCTGTACTGAAACAACTGGCCTGGACACCGCTATTGTTTGATTAATAGAGGGATAATAAGGAAAAAATTGAGAGGCTTTCAAAGATCCTAATGAAACTGTAACATACAGTTTATTTAAATAATACATTTTGTTTCATTCTGTGTTGTCATTAACATGTGCTTCATTAAATGAATCCACATAACACACAATTTGGCATTGTGCCTGTTAGCAAAGAGTATAAACACTCCACTTTTCCTGTAACTCATTCCTGATAGCCTCACACTGAATCTTATAGTGAGCCAAAACATGCCAACAATTCTACCTGCCATTAATTTCCTAAAATAGCAACATTCCCACACTGAAATTAATGAAAGCCCTGCTGAAAAAAGCTAAAACCAAAAATAAAAACTGAAAATAAATAAAGTTCTTTAAAAGAAACATGTTCTGATTTAAAGAAGTTTATATGTATTTAATTCAAAATATACCACTTTTAATAATATTTCACATGCAGCTGAGATATGAATAGATTTAATCTCAAAGTCAGTCTTCATCTTTAAGTTCCTCTTTCCAACATGAATTTTATAGTTGTATATTTTAAGTTTTGTTTCCTGCTTGTCCCAGAAAGAGTAAGTGCTGAGAACCTCCAACAATAATGCAACTGTCTGAGAGAATGAGCAAAACTACAGCTCTACCTAAAGACCTCTAAACACTCTAGATATAAACATCTTCGATAATCGCATCTTTTCCAGTCATAAATTATTTGCTTCTCCATCCAACTGTACGTTCCCTTGTGCGTAAAAACGCACGTGTTTATTTTAAATCGTTTACGTGAGGTGAGGCTCTCTTTTCTAATTAATTTATTCAGAAATACATAGAGCCTATAAAAATCAAATTCGTATAAAACTTGAACACATCTCTTATGATAAACGTGTTTGCAGTATGCTATTAAAAGTCATTTAGATTTGTTATGTGAAGTTTAAAAGATGTGTGCAAAACATTCTTAGATTTTATCACAAAAATACAGAATCATGTATTAATCATACAAAAATAAGCAGTGAAAAGGTTTTGGTATATAACGTTTGTTATAACCAAAACGCAGCAGTCAATTTTTGTCATGAGACAAAAAAAAATCATAAAACACCCTCAAGACTGTATGTCAAGGTCATCAATTCTACAAAAAAATATGTACATATGTAGCCTTTCATTTTTGTATCTTTATGAAATGGAACGTTTTGTTGAGGTCAAATGGAGTACCCAAACCGTTTGATATTAATTATGAAATGTATGATAGATTAGTAAATCATCTCGGAAAAATATGTGAAAGCTTGTTTGAAAAATCTGTACAATCACGTACAGTGTGACAGAAAAAATATTTCGTACTTTATACTTAATCATGGTTACACCACTTGACATTACGTTCTTCTGGAGCTATACTAATATAACTTATTTCAAAATGACAAATACGACTACAAATGTATTTCTAAGAACTTGCCACATGTTTTCTAAACTAGATTCATGAAACATCTCTCCGTTTTATCACCTCGAACATCATTAATTGTCACTGACCCATGTATTGTAATATAAATATATAACTGCACATTCCTGTCCCTGGTCAAAGACGAGCTGTTTGGAGCTACATCTCCAACGATATATAGATCTTAGGACGGTTTGAATGTTTCGTCCGACATAAATTGAGGATGAGAGAGAGCGTCCTGCACATCTCAGGCACGCATCAAGCAGTGAGATCATTTGTGATATAAATATCTCTTTGCCAGCAGATCTGCTCCAGCTCCTGCAGCCGAGGGTAATGCCCACCAGTGAAACGGCGAGTTACCTCAGAGCGCTGGAACAGCAGCAAAATGCTGGAAGTGGCCTAGCACTCGCACAGACAGCTCTCTGGAAAGAATGAACGTTCCTCTCCTTCTTTTACTCCTCTTTCAGTTGCCTCGCTCTGCAGTGCTTACGGGATCTGAACGCGCGTATTTGGAGCACCAACTTGTCGAGGAAGGGCGCGTATCAGGGCGCAGGACTGGAAGACTGTACTGTAGAGTTGGAATAGGTTTCCACCTTCAGATTCACCCCGATGGAAGAGTCAACGGGAGTCACGAACCTAATCCGTTAAGTAAGTTATCATTTACCAATTTTTAAGCACATTAAATAATGTGAAAAGCGAAGTTCAAATTAGTAACTGATTGATCCTTTTTCATACCTGGCAAGGCTGCAGAGTGTTCGATTTTAATTTTCTGATAGAAACAGACTTACCAAAACTCAGTACTAATGTAATTGTGCTAATTTACATCCGAAATGATCCAGATAACCAAAAAGAATCATTAAAATGCTTTAATGGCATGTATGTTTAAATAGTTTTAGACAGAATCTTGTTCGATGGGCTGTGCAGAAATACTTACTGGCTCAAGTAACTGTTATTGTAGACTGATCTGACTGAATGAATGATAAACTAGTGCTTCCTCTGGTTGGAGTATCTTGTTTGGAGCGGATGTTTATTTACAGGTATGGGAACAGGTGCAGCTGAGATCAGAATGCTAGTGAGCTGAAAGCTGGAGTGAATGGCATCATTAACATGCCATGCACTAGATTTCTGTTAATGGTTGAATAGCTCGGTACACATACCGTAGTACTAAGTCTATTTAGAGGGTGTACTGTCAAACAGATGATTAAAATTAGATTAAAGTAAAAAAGGACTTTGACTTTGGCTGAGGGTGTTAAGTCCATGTGCCAGACAGAATATTTAGAAAGCAAACATCACTGACCTGAAACATCTTTCTAAGACAATACAGCCTAGCCAATCCCATTTTCAGTATCAACAAGGAGTAAATGACCAATACAGTTCATGGCGTGAATATTAAAAAGATGGATGCTATATCCAAATTCCAGTCAGCTCAGAATATAGTTCACTTATGTGAAACCACCTCAAAAAATATCTTGCTTTAACACTGATAAATAAATGGGCTCTTTAAAACCAATAAAAAGCTTATTTCTGGAAATTATGAAGTCTGTATCACTACACATGAATGAAGAGCACCCAAACTTGTAAAACTGGCTTTGGGAAGACATTCGTTTTTCTGGTGGATGTTTTGGGTGTTTTACAGTAGGTGTTGCAGTGCTTTCTCTATTCTTTACTTACTGCACATATGAAAGCATCTAATACCCTGTCTAATATAAAAGAAGACAAAAGGATGATGAAATACAGGCTATGTTCACATGGTCAGTATTTGGGTTTAAATGTATTTATTAACATATGTGAGTTCTTCTATGTCCTGCACATATCAGACAGGAATTGAGAGAATAATGTTTGTGTGTGAACCCAACTCTTTTTTCTTCTCTAACCTGCTATAGCATTGATATACTTGTATCCAAAATGCCATAGAACAATAAATAATATCAAAATTTGACATTCTTTAAATGTTTTTTATACTACTTTCTAACATCTGCTTGTGACTTGCCAAATGTAGAATTATAAACTCTAGTTCTTTCTTTATTTGTTTGATAATTTGTTTGTTTGTTTATTCACTACCCAAAAACTTTTCAGCCATACAGTACCCCTATTTTGTTTCATTTTTATATCATGAGAGAGGCTGACGCAAGTTATGACATCATATACTAATGTCTCATGTCATACATGTCAATGACATGGTACATATCACCTGAACCCACTTTCAAAATTCAGTTGTGACTCCTAAAAATTTAGTTATGGAATGCAGTTCTCGCTCTTGCTCTCTTTCATAACCAAACTGTGTATGAACAGATCCATATGCATTACTTCAAACAGGACTGACAGTTGTATTCTTCTGCTGTGTGAACATAACTATTGTTTTACCTTTGACTTTTAGGACATAAAGGTCATCAGTCGTCACTGCAATCAATGTGTTTTTTTTTCCATCTGTAGGTGTGCTGGAGCTGTTTGCCGTGTCTCAGGGGGTCATAGGGATCCGAGGGGTTTTCAGCAACCGATTTCTAGCCATGAACAAGAGGGGGAGGCTTCATGCGACTGTAAGTCTGATCCAACGCAATATAAGCTCATAGATCCACTACAGAAAAGTGGATGCAAACCAATCCAAATGTGCTAAACAAACTCCCCATACCCCCTTTTGAAAGAAAGCTTGGCTTACTGTGATATTTGTGAGCCTCTGCAAATTCTCTGTACAAAGACTTGTACGGCACACAGCAGTGGAGAGACACACTGCAGTTTCAGAGCAATCTGGCTTTGCAGGGGTCTGGGCTGTCTGATAGAAGGCAGAGCTTATTAGCATGTGTTAATGGGAAGAGCAGATTAAAGCAAGTCTGGGGTAGTTGATAATCTTGCAAGGAAGGGAATCAATATGTGTGTAAACAAAGTTGGCCAGCTTTAAGGGCACTTGGCATGCAAACAGAAAGAACTGGGACTTATGCATACAAAACAATAGTACTGTATATGCAACTCTAATCTGTAATCGTAAAGCTTTTAAATGAGAGTTGTTTAACTTTACCATAATAGAAACTGCCTTTTTTCCCATTTGTCAAAAGGATCTGTATAGGAGACACTACAAGTTTGAGAAAACTCAATCAATGCCATCTATTCAACCAATCTATCATTATCATTATTCATCTTTCAACTCCACATGATGTATACAGTCAAATCAAAAATTATTCAGACACCAGATATAATTTTTGATATTTATTACTAGTGGGTGCTGGACACTATGGTGCATTTATGTAAGTGAGCATAGCAAATAAAGTAAACTGTGACATATTATACCCAAAAATTCTTCATACTGGAGACTACCAGTAAAACAGATAAAAATTTGGGACCAAAAATTTGATTGAACTAAACTCATTTTTCTTCTCTAACCTGCTATAGCACTGATACGTGTATCCAAAATGCCATAGAACAATGAATAATATCAAAATTTGACATTCTTTAAATGTTTTTTATACTACTTTCTAACATCTGCTATTGACTTGCCAAATGTAGAATTAAAAACTCTAGTTCTTTCTTTATTTGTTTGATAATTTGTTTGTTTGTTTATTCACTACCCAAAAACTTTTCAACCATACAGTACCCCTATTTTGTGTCATTTTTTATATCATGAGAGAGGCTGACGTAAGTTATGACATCATATACTAATGTCTCATGTCATACATGTCAGTGACATGGTACATATCACCTGAACCCACTTTCAAAATTCAGTTGTGACTCCTAAAAATTTAAGGAAGTCACTTTGGTTATAGACCAAACCAAACTGTGAACAGATCCATATGCATTACTTCATTATAAACTTTGAGCTGACCATGGTTTGTTTCATACCTGTCTATCAAAGTTATCTGACACGATCAAGATGAATTTGTTCTGACACAATTTATCTCTTGAGTTCTTGTCACATTTTATTACCATTTTCTATAATGTGAGAAATGTTGAAGGTGTCTGTATTTTGAAGGTGTGTGTTGAAGGTGTCTGTCTAAGTGTATTTCTTTAGCTATTATATTGTAATAAGGTTTCTGCTGAAAACACATGTATTTACTAGGGCTAGCAAACGATTAATTGTGATTAATCGCATACAAAATAAAAGTTTGAGTTTGCCTAATATACTGGGTGTAATTATTATGTTTATATAAATACAAGCACATTCATGTATATATTTAAGAAATATTTACCAGTATATGTATTTATTATCATTTTTATAGAATTTATATTATATATAAATAAACATATTTTGTACATAAATAACATATTTCTCTTAAATATATATATTAATTTGTGTGTATTTATATATACATAATAATTACACACAGCACACACACACATATTAGGCAAACTCAAACTTTTATTTTGTATGTGATGAATCATTTGACAGCCCAAGTATTTACAATTAAACATACACCACTATCCAAAATTTGGGGTTGGTAAGATTTTTTTTTTTTTAAAAGAAACACTTACCAAAGCTGCATTTCTTTGATCAAAAATACAGTAACACAGTTATATTGTAAAATATTATTACAATTTAAAAATAATTATGATCTATTTCAATATTTTTTAATATGTAATTTTTTTCCTGTGATGGCAAAGCTTTATCCTTATCCTTCAGATCATTATTATTCTTCAGAAATCAATGTAATACAATTGCATATTATAATATGTTTAATATTGAATGTGTTTTTTTATATAAAGTTCAGAAGATCAGCATTTATTTGAAACAGAATAGTTTGGTAACATTATAAATGCCTTTACCGTAACAAACACAATTTATTGCATCCTTGCTGAATAAAAAGTATTATTTATTAATATTTTTTAAATATACGTAAGTTATTCTGAATCTCTCTGGACTCTTCTTCACATTAATGTTTTACAATTTAAAAAAAAAAAACTTGTAAGGGCCGGATAATAAAGCAGTCTGATAAATCTGAGGATTAGCCTCCAAACTGCTGCAGACATCATCTGTAATTAAAGCAGCTGCAGTGGCTCCGTCAGACTTGAATTGGGTTTCATTTCCTCAGACCAGCTACAGTTGCACAGGCTTATTTAATAGCTGTCAGCTTGGGTTTTAAACCCCAAGCACTTCACTCCGTAGACAAGTCGGCCTAACCAAAGGAGTATCAAATGACTTAGCGTCTGATTTTTGTTGCACTGTCTGTCATATTTAATATTTAGATGTTTTCATAGTGGCAATTTATTGCTGCGATAATGGCGAGGAAGACAGATGTACATTATGCCGTGTGACCTACCCAGCAAGCCATTACTAACATAATCTTTGCAAAGCTTAAGAGGTCACTGCATTTATTGAGAAAACAATGAGGAGCGGGTGAGAAACCAAGAGGGAAATAGAGATGCAGCCGTCTCCCATTCCATGAAACGTGGTCTGCTCATGAACCAGAGGCGTGTCTCAAATGTAATTTTGCTCACATGCTCTAAAGGTAAAGAAAACAACTCTGAATAATACAACAACATTTATGAATGGGAACAAATCTGCTATGCTTAGATGTAATTACTCGTATCTGTGTCTGCAACAGTTTAATAACTCAACGTTGGTGGTGCAAGGCTGAAAAGTGGAGGTAGCATAGTATGGGAAATCTTGAGAAAGGATTGTTTGTGGATAATATTCGCAAAGGAAGCTGTCAGAGAACAGACACAGGTCAAGCAGCTGTGCAAGTTCATGACTTTCAATAAAATGTCTACTGCTTGCAGACGCCGAATAACAGACATATGGGATTTCTTGTATCTCTTCAAACATAGATTGAAATAGCCCCCCAAAAAATGTCATAAAAAGGATGTATCCTCAACAGCTGGCTGCTGTTTAAAATGGTAGTCATAAAGCACTCCCAGAAGACAGAAACCATGTACCCTAATCAAACAAACGTTCAGATGTTTTTGGGGCCAATTACCACATTTAGGGGAGAGAGCCCCTGTGAAGTTATGGTGGGTCAAGTTGTGACTGGCATGTTTAGAAAATATTGTAATGGCACCATTTTCTGCTTTGCTGCACTCTTCAGCAAACCAGAACAGTTTTATTATTTCAGAGTTTGGGAATTATGCAAGACCTCTTACTTGGGACTGACCCTCATTAAATTCATGATATAGTTTCCCACCACATGTATTTTTAGAGAGTGAGGCCAAAATTCTTAATAATGTTGGTTGTGTACAGTTGTTGGTATAAGCTGCTGTTTACAAACTACTAACATGTTCCCGAAGGTTTTTGCACACTTAAACTAGACTTGAAAAAAGTAGAATTTCATTGCATTAGATACAAAATATCTAACTAAGTGGCAAGAGCTAGAGCTTTTCTCATAACAAACTTCACTTTTCTGATAAATGTTTCAAGTCTTGTAACTGGTGTTTTGGTGATTTTTAATTGATGCATGAAATCAGCCTTACATTCACACAAGTGTCCTAGAAGAACTACCAACGGGGTACACTGTAAAACAAATGAGTAAAAATAGTGCACAATTTACTGTATTAATATGAAGGAATTGATTTATCACATCAGCTACAAATATATGATCAACAAAGTCTGATAACCAGAAAATGTCCACATAATTTTTCTAGTCTACATTTTGTGAATAATTTCATAGCATGCAAAAACATATGTTTTTTTCCAAATATCCATGCAATAACATAAAGTAAAGGTAATGTAAATTATTATATATTTACTATAAACCTCATTACCTAGGCGGAATGTGTGTAAGGCTGGGGAAGGCTTTGACTTGAGGCAAAAATGTCACTAAACTGGACAAAAATGCTGCCAAATGCTGCTGTTCCTAACAAAGTGAAAATGAATGGAAAGTGTCGATTGCGACATTAAAGGGTTAGTTCACCCAAAAATGAAAATTAGCCCATGATTTACTCACCCTCAAGACATCCTAGGTGTATATGACTTTCTTCTTTCAGTTGAATCCAATCGGAATTATATTAAAAACTGTCCTGGCTCTTCCAAGCTTTATATTGGCAGTGGGTGGGTGTTTCTGTTCAACAGTCCAAAACAAGTCCAATAAAGCGCATCCATCCATAATAAAAAGTGCCTCACATGACTCTGCGTGGTGAATAAAGGCCTTCTGTAGCAAATCAATGCATTTGTGTAAGAAACATTTCCATATGTGACCCTGAACCTTAAGTGGCATGGGTATATTTGTAGCAATAGTAAAACAATACATTGTATGGGTCAAAATGATTGATTTTTCTTTTATGCCAAAAATCGTTAGGATGTTCAGTAAAGATCTTGTTCCATGAAGATATTTTGTAGATTTCCTACCGTAAATATATCAAAATTTAAATTTTAATTAGTAATATGCATTGCTAAGAACTTCATTTGGACAACTTTAAAGGCGATTTTTTTCAATATTTAGATTTTTTTACACCCTCAGATTCAAGATTTTCAAAAAGTTACATCTCGGCCAAATATTCTCCTATCCTAACAAACCATATATCAATGGAAAACTTATTTAGCTTTCAGGTGATGTATAAATCTGACTTTTAACAAAATTGACCCTTATGACTGGTTTTGTGGTCACATATTTCAAATGTAATAATCACTAATTTAGTTTGCACTAACGTGCAAGCTGTTCTGGGCTAATACGCCGCTGATCTCACAAAAACTGATGTTTATTTACAGGAATTTTATTTCAGTTTATTTAAACTGACATTTTTTTTTTACAAATCCTCATTTTGTACTTCTAATTCGTGACTGTTGTTTTGTTTTGCTCTCTCCTCTGTGCTTCTGCGTACGCCACATGTGCAACGCGTACGTCCTACCTACAACAGTTAGCACAAGCTTGTGATTATTACGTTTTAAATATGGATATTTTTCATAGAAAAACAAATCAATTTGCTACAGGAGGCCTTTATTCACCCCCTCTAGCCATGTGAGGCACTTTTTATTATAGATGGATGTGCTTTTTTGGACTTCTTTTGGACTGCTCACTGCCATTATAAAGTTTGGAATAGCCAAGATCATTTTTAAAAAAACTCCAATTGGATTTATCTGAAAGAAAGTCATATACACAGAGGATGCCTTGATGGTGAGTAAATCATGGGCTAATTTTAATTTTTGGGTGAACTAACCCTTTAAATTAAGATCTGCTCATGCTGCACACAATATTCCTGTTTATGCGTATATACAGTGTTGCACATTATAACCAATCACACACAATTCTGTTGAGCTTAGTATTGCAATGGCCAATTTCTGACTGACTTCTGGACTCTCGTGAATTCTCTCATCATAAAAAACAAAGTGCAGATGTATGTAATATGTAATTAAAAGATTCATTTCACCATGTAGACAGCTTCATTGATTATAACAATAGTTTGTTTTTTGAGAGTGCTTAAACTTGTGATAAATCAAAGTTAATGATAATGTTCTTTGCTTGCCTACTGTAAGCTTTCTGTAAATTTATTCGCTGTTTGAATAACCATGAAAGTGAAAACATTGTAATTAGCAACTTACAATGTTTGTATTAAATTGTGATCAAGGTTTAATACAAATTCAGTCCTATTAAAAATATTCTATTAGCCTGTATTACTCCCATATCTGGTTTTTGCTTAAAAAGACTGGTTTATGATCTTTGTAATTAATGGATTAGGCTGATTTTAGCCTTGCCCTGGAGTTGGTATATGCAAATAGGTATCAGCTGTGTTGTAGTCGAGACCACCTCATTCGAGTCCAAGTCAAGACCAAGCCTTTCTGGTCTTGTCTTTACTCAGACTCAAATGAGCAGGTTTCAGACATACCTCGGAGAGTCCAAAGTCACAATTGACAAAGAGCCAGAGAAGAAGCAATAACAGACTAGTAATGAAGTAATGAAGTCCTTCATGCCTGCTATCTAGTGTTGATTTGATCAAATTCATCTAATTGAACTCAGCTTTGGTCAGGTATTTAAAAACATTTACTAGAAGAGATCTAATGGATTTCTGGTCTTGTCAGGGTATGGCTTTATTTCTGATACCCTACCTAAGTAGAGGGGGTTTGCACAGTACATAAGCATAGATTGCCAACAAACAAGCATGTGTCCTGCTTTTCTGTGCCCTGGAAGGATAAAGTTATTTCACAGCCTAATGAGTTTTCAGCCCACACAAACGAAGCTCTGCTTCTGTCAGTCACCAGAGTCTTTGATTGGAAAGTCGGTTTTGATGACTTTGAGCTGGGAGATAAAAGTAAGACTTGCAATTATTCTGTAACCCCCTCATTGCTTCTTTCTGGGGCTCGGTGTCTATAATCTGCTTGCTGCTTTTCATTAGCTCTCTTCATGAGGGGCTAACTCAATCAGGCCACAAAGTATTCTCTCTCCAGCAGCTGCTAATGTGGCATCCTACAAAGTGTGTGCACAGTAATTACTTATTGTGTGCCCAAAGTGTTAAAGCTTTATTGATGTGCTGTGGCTCTGTCTATTGCTGTGGTAAAATTACGAAAAGATGATCACTACCATATACAGTTCTTCTCGTAAGTGTACATGCCCTTTGCAGAATTTGTCATTTTGTTAAAAATTGTGACTTTTTTATTTAGTATTGCCTTGATGAATTAGCTTTACCACTCAGGACAATATATAGAAGGACACGTAAGATGCAAATTGTCATTAAGAACATTTTAAATAATTAATTTTCTAAAAAAAAGAAATGTGTGAAATATTATATTAAAATATATTATAATATTCTTTTGGAATTCTTCGTATTAAAAAAACTCTCTTGTGCAGCATTTTTAGGGCAACACTAAAAATATGATTATAAAACGAATAATTCCGGTCCTTTATTCTGATTGGTTGAGCCCCATTCGAAGCTGCTGTAAATTACTCTACAAACATACACCTGTGTTTATCTTTGTGTGTTAGTCTGCATCCATTTTGTTGCTACCACAACTGTTTCTGAGGTACTACATTGTTTGGTGGAAGAATAATGTTTTTATTAATATCATTACACTTTATTTGTTTTATTTTGTAAAACTTTACTATGTATATGGAATAACCATTTTATAAAAGCAATAAGCCCCATGAAGATGTGGTTTAAATTCACTGTAAACCACAACTTCTTGCTTTATTTTATTTTAAAGATTTTCTGCATTATTTTTTAAATGCTTTAAAGGAGAAGTCCACTTCCAGAACAACAATTTACAAATAATTTACTCACCCCCTTGTCATCCAAGATGTTCATGTCTTTCTGTCTTCAGTCGTAAAGAAATTATGGTTTTTGAGGAAAACATTTCAGATTTTTCTGCATATAATGGACTTCATTGGTGCCCCAAATTTGAACTTCTAAAATGTAGTTTAAATGCAGCTTCAAAGGGCTCTAAACGATCCCAGCCAAGGAAGAAGGGTCTTATCTAGCGAAACAATGTCATTGTTTTCGAAAAATAAAATTTTGGATACTTTTTAAGCACAAAACCTTGTGTAGCACAGGCTCTGGGATGCACGTCCACTGGTCGTTCTTGAACAATTCGTTCATTTTGAACAAATCTTTAATGTGACCTGGGAAGAACGAGTCATCTCGGGGAGTGATTCGTTCAGTCGCGCATGCGCAACATCCTATTAGGTTCTGTACTGGAGTTAGTTCACCTGTTTCGAGTCTTCTGGTTTTTAGAGTCGTTTGTTCATATTATGGGCCTGTCACGTGATGCTGATTTCGCTAAAATGAATGAAATGACTTGAAAAAAGATTCGTTCATTTTGCTGAACGAGACTCAAAGGTCCGAGTCGGTAAAATGATCCTAACTTCCCTTCACTATTACGAATCACGTCTTCGAATCACCACAAGTTCATAATCTGTGTACTCCGGCTCAAAAAGGTAGAGTATGTCAAAAAACTCTCCTACAACTTCACAATCGTCTGACATCATTGTACCTTTTTGTTTGTAAACAGTATTTGACTTACTTGCACTTTCTTAGTCTTTGCGCGTTCGCTTTGTAAACACTGGGTCTGTAGTTCCGCCTACTTTCCGCATGACCTTTCGACGTGATTCAATAGTACGTGAACGCGCATTCCAGAGCCTGTGCTACACAAGCTTTTGTGCTTAAAAAGTATACAAATTTTTATTTTCCAAAAAAAATGACAGATCGTTTCGCTAGATAAGACCCTTCTTCCTCGGCTGAGATCGTTTAGAGCCCCTTGAAGCTGCATATAAACTGCATTTTGGAAGTTCAAAATCGGGACACCAATGAAGTCCATTATATGGACAAAAATCCTGAAATGTTTTCCTCAAAAAACATGATTTCTTCACGACTTAAGACAGAAAGACATGAACGTCTTGGATGACAAGGGGGTGAGTAAATTATTTGTACATTGTTGTTCTGGAAGTGGACTTCTCCTTTAAGCACGTATAAGCATTTGTTTTATTTATTTGTTTTAGTTATATTGTATATTTAATACAGTATTTTTCCTGTATTGTGCTTTTTTGCCATTTTTTAATGTCATTTTCTTCATCATTATTCTTGTAATACAGAAAAATAAAGCTCAACCTAGAATTCATATTATTTTAAATATTATAATAGACATTCATTATACTTTTTCTGTTCCTCAGTCTATGCAATTATCTCATAACGATCGAGATGGGAAAGAACTACTGCACATGCTTGGTATACTGAAACTGTCCTTTTGTGTTTTGTGGTATCTGCTATAATAAAAACTGATACACTGAATTAAGAAGAATGATTTAATTCCATGGTGAATTATTGAACCATGGTCTATTTATTTTATTCGTAGGCTCACATTAACAAACTTGCTGAATAGCTTGTGGAAAAAAAAAGCTTATGGCAATTATTATTTCTAGTATAAGTGTAAAAGTTATTATCTCATTTGAAAGTAAGATGTACAAATAGTATAGGAAACCATACACTAAATAAACACCATTGCAGCTGGACTCCGGCTGAAGTACAAACAAAGATCATCAGAGGGATCAGGAATCATTCACTGGCTGTGTTGAAAGCCAAGATTCAAGACATATTAACATGACCATTAACGTGCAAGGGCGTATCAGTGTCAGACTTGTTGATTTTCTATCTTTGTATCATTTCAATCCCCCCTTTTCCTGTCCTTTTCCCCTAGGAGAGCTTTACAGATGACTGTAAGTTCAGGGAGCGGTTTCAGGAGAACAGCTACAACACGTACGCCTCAGTGATCCACAAGAACCATCGCACTGGAAGAGAGTGGTTTGTGGCACTTAACAAGAGAGGAAAAGCAAAAATGGGGTCCAGTCCGAGAGTGAAGTCGCAACACGTGTCTACACATTTTCTGCCGAGGATGAACCTACATGAAAAGACTGAACAAGGATTCACAATAACAGACAAAGAGCAGGAAAAACAACCACCTCCACATGCACCAACACCCTCTATACCGAAAGCAGCAGTCAACGCTGGAAAGAAGAATCGACCGGTAGTCAAATACTGGCCGAAGTTTCGATTCGGATAAACCAGTGTTGTCTTAAACATGGACAAGTCTTGCAAAAAAGACAAGATGGGGAAATGTTTTCCAATTTTCTCTTCAGGATAATCAATACTTGTTTAACTTACATGACTTGAGCATTCCGGTCATCGTGTACATTATACGAACTTCTGAAGTCTGATGTGCATTTCATGAAGATCTTCTGAAAATCATATATATATATTTGAACTGAAGTTGCTACACAAGAGGATTTGCGTAATTATCCTCAGTGATTTTACAAAATATAACTACATTTTTTTATTATACCTCACTGTATTTATACAATATATTTATGTCTCTAAGCTTTTTTGCACAAACAGTTATCCAGCTCCTAAGATTATAATGTTTGTGATGGTAATATGCAAATATATTTTTTAAAAAAGTGAACAGAGTACAGGAAAAAGAAGGCATATTTTAAAGATTATGCACATGGATTGCTTATTTGCATAAAAGAAAGACCATATTTTTACTCTTTGAACAAGTAGATGTCTGTCCATCAAAACTATCAGTCTAGATGCTGACTGTCATGGAAATTAAAATCCTGTCATGACCCCAGTGCATTCCACAGAAGAGCGATGTCTCACAAGGATAAACATGTCTTGTGGGACTGCTCTGTGTTTTTTATGAGCTCTGCTCATAGGTGTATCAAATGGCAGAGAGTCATGGTATGACCCTTCACAAAATATCCCTATTACTGTCAAGCAGGACACACTGAAACTGTGTGGAACTCATCTTCAATGTTTACAGGCGATTGCAACCATTATTAATCTATTTCCAAACATTTCACAACAATTCATTTCTAATAAACATTTCACTATAGTGACATTAAAAACATCCTGTTTACAATTCCTAAATTTATTCTATTGTCTGTTTTACAAACTACCATAACAGGAATGCTCTGCTTTTGTATTTAGAATGGGAATATAGTAGGACACAACAGAAAAACAAACAAAAAAAAAGGTTGCACGTTATTGCACGTCTGCATTCGATTTTTACTGGAATCAACAATGTGGCCAAATTGTGCATAGTGGTAGTGGATGTCTGTGTCTGAAGACTTGCCCATTACAACTGACATAACAGCTGGCTTGTGCCATTACCCTGTTGGGCTGATCTGAGGGGTAAAGTCAGGGTTTGGTGGAGGTCAGACATTCCACTAGAAAATGGTTTACAACAGTGTCTCATCAAACAGGTTGAAATACAGGGGTCGAGACATCCACATCAAATGGTGTCTGCATAAGCCATAATGCTGGTATGGCTCTAAAGGTTTCTTCATACTACTTGGATATATGCCAAGACATACATCCATAGACAAGACTATGAATTTTGTCTGGAAATACAATCTTTGCTATTCAAAGTCCTTATAATGAAAAGCAATTTTACCAAGGTTGGCTGGGAACAAAAATGATAGCAAAATGCGTAGAACTTCGAGAACATCGAGAACTGTTTGATAAAAGTTTGAAGAGCTCTGCCACCTAGTGGTTATGGATGAATACCTAGGCAACAGGTACATTTTGACCTGATTAGGCAAAACATTAAGCAGAACTGTTTGCAATATTCTCAATAGGTGTAAATGAGACAAATAACACCACTGAACTGCAGTTCAGCAGAACTCTTCAGTCAAATCAATAAAATAATTCCAACTAAATCCAGTAATGCAGTAAAGATCCACATAACCTAAAACAACCCCAACAGCCATTCATAGCAATAGTAATCTGCAAGAAGTTAATCTTCTAATTTTATTGCTAATTTTGTTTTACACGTCGTTTAAAATAAAGTATTTATTTAACCATTGTATGTTGTAAATTTTATGTTTGAATGCAAAATAGGTTTTTGTGTGTGTGTGTGGGGGGGGTATTTTATTATAAAATAATAAAATATCATTAAAGGATAAAGGGAAGAAAGGACTTAAGTCAAAAAAATAAAATAGATTATATAAAGGAACTCTTAAAATAAAGGAATTCTTAATAATTAATGTTTGATGTTAAAAATGAATCTGTCGCATTGTCTTTATTCTGACGTAAGAACACAAGATGATTTCAATTTGCATTAAATATTTTAATGCTTTCTTTTCTGGGACTGTTTTAAAGTGTAGAACAGTCCTAAATATGATGCAGTTTCTGTAAATAATATAATAACATAAAATTCAAACTATTATATTTAATTATATTATATTATATTATATATGACCCTGGAGCAGAAATCATTAGGATATTAAGTAAAGATCATGTTCCATGAAGATATTTTGCCAATTTCCTACCATAAATATGTCAAAACTTAATTTTGGATTAATAGTATGCATTGCTAAGAACTTAATTCAATATTTAGATTTTTTGCACCCTCAGATTCCAGATTTTCAAATAGTTGTATCTCACTCAAATATTGTCATAACAAAGCATACATCAATGGAAAGCTTATTTATTCAGCTTCCAGGTGATGTATAAATATCAGTTTCTAAAAGTTGACCCTTATGGCTGGTTTTGTGGTCCAGGGTCACATATTATATTATATTATATTATATTATATTATATTAAGCCATAGAAGCTTAGACTGCAAGAAATCATTAATTACATAGGTTCGTGTAGGCCTACTTACATAAGTACTAGAATACAAGGCTTTGGCAGACCACGTGATGCAACAAGGAAAAGTCACATGAGCATACATTCACCTGCCACTTGTCTTTTAAACAAATGATTTTTAATACAGCTTTTTGGATGCATACTAATCAACCTTCCTGCTGACAATATTGCATTGAAATAATAATATAGCTGAAATAAATATTTTGGAGCTCTAAGTAGCAGCATTGAAGACAAACAAACTTTTCCCGCGATTGTTTGGATGGGCGGAGCTTACGAATTTATGATTCATGATTGGTTTACAACCGGAAAACAGGGCTACTATCCTACTACAGCTCTATCTGTTACCATGGGAATAACTCAACGTAAACAAGATGGAAGACGACAGAGGCGTGTTTGCGGGAGAAACCGTGGAAGAGTTTCGTACTTATGAGGACTTCTTAGATTCTCAGATAAAACCTATGGATTTATTTTACCTTAAGGTGACGTATAAATCCAATTCGCTGTAAGTTAAATCGTCTGTGTCATGTGACGTTGTGAGTTTCACAAACGTTGTGAGATCGGATGCATCAAGAAAACTATTATCTTTTGTTTCATTGCTAAATCCGCATTTTGTATTAGTAAATATGCATAATCTGACAGTTAAGCTTGTGCACAAGCAGTGCACATTACGATCTGCACACAGAGGAAGTAACAGTCATTTCTAAGTATGGCCTGTGAAAGTGTATGGCAGTGTAACGTTAGGTGGCGACATGGTACTTCTTTGCTGCACGCTTCCTACTATAAACTGCGACGTTTTTACTTATCAGAATGTACGTGAGTGAGACGCTTCGTAGTTTTTGCGGGGCAAAAACAATCACAACACATGTCTCACCATATAAATTTATATGTATTTATATACTACCTTTTTGTACTGTCTACATCATGGATATATAACCTTATAAGGTCTTTGCTTGAATGTTCAGTGTTTTGGTTCACTGTAAATCCTTATTAGCTTAACTGACTCAGATAGTTACCTCAAATGTTTTATACGTTTGCTGTCTTTAAAAAGTAATTTAGCTATATGGTCTTCCCAAAGAGTGCACAAAATTGCAATTAGATTCAGCTAAGTCATTTTAGTTGATTGACTCATGTAACCTGAATTATATTTATCATAATCTTATTAGTATAATGTTGTCATTCAGCTAAGTCTGATGCGGTCAGTTTAAATAAGATTTACGTCAACATTCAGTGACGACATTTGGCCTTACATTGTCGCTTTTAGCCCAGTTTTAGAAGTTTGGATATAATTCATCAAACAATGAAATTTTGTAATATGACTGTTACACTGATTCAGGTAATGTCGTGGAACACTGTACATATTTTACACTTAATGTGTAAGAGCTTTGGAAATTGTAAGAGAGTTCTGCCCCGCTTGGACTTGAGTTAACATTTTTCCATCTGATTTACTTGGGGTTTGTTAAAGTGCTTGGAAGATGAGGTTTATAAATAATTCAAACCTGAGGTGTAGAAATCGTCTGTAGCAGTCTATAAATGCCAGTGTGTGGTTTCCTTAGCAATGAGGACTCTAGGGATATATTCAGACACATAATATGGTTTAGTTTCGTATGTAGGGGCTCATTTCTGGTTACAGGAATGAGCATGTCTTAAGCTATAAGGTGTTATGTGACTTGAGTGGTTACACATTCAGTGATTTAGACAAGGTGCTGCAGCTCTGATTCAGAATTGAAATGTACTGTCTGCAGTTATCCGGCAACACAATAAACTATAGGGTTTTTAGGTAATAAGTGAAATTAACAAGAAGTACAAACAAATATGTTATACAGTGTTATACATTAAAGTTCAAAAGTTTGGAGTCAATTCTTTTATTTGGTAAGAATGCACTGAATTGATTGAAAGTTACAGTTTATAATAACCAGACATTTATAATGCTACAAAAGTTTCAAATAAAAGCTGTTCTTTTTTATATTAAAATTCATCTGAGAAACCAGGGGCCAGTTGTATAAAAGGTTTAGACTAGTTTTAAAAGTTAGCCATCAAATTTTTTTCTTTAAGACTGGTTCAAATTTTTAAAATTTGGTTACATAAACATTAAGATTATACTAAGTTGAATCCAAAATATAAGACTGATTACCCCTTGGTTAACTGCTAGTTGGTCAAACTAGTTCTTAAGACACGGTCTTAACATGGAGGCCAAGTTTATGCAACTGGCCCCAGAGAAAAATCATGCTTCCACAGAAATATTAAGCAGCACAGCTGTTTTTAACATTGATAATAGTCATAAATGTTTATTGAGAACCAAATAAGCATATTAGAATAATTTCTGAAGGATCATTCAGATTTGCCATCACAGGAATACATTTAAAATTTTATGTAATTATTTTTAATTTGCAATGCTTCTGTATTTCAGAATATTACTTTTCACTGTATTTTTATCAAATGTGACCCCAGACCACAAAACCAGTCATAAGGGTCAATTTTTCAAAACTGATATTTATACATCTGAAAGCTGAATAAATAAGCTTTCCATTGATTTATGGTTTGTTATGATATGACAATATTTGGCCGAGATACAACTAATTGAAAATCTGGAATATGAGGGTGCAAAAAAAAAATCAAAATATTGAGAAAATCGCCTTGTTGTCCAAATGAAGGTCTTTGCAATGCATATTACTAATCAAAAATAAAGTTTTGATATATTTATGGTAGGAAATTGACAAAATCTGGTTTGGCTATTGGTTTTGTGGTCCAGGGTGACAAATAAATGCTGATGTGTTGGAAATTATATATCAGCGATATTAACTAAACCCATGGTGTCAGTGTCAACCTTACAGAGAAAAAATATTTTACCTATATTTATTTTAGATTTCACACTTTTCACTGTTTGACTTCTGGTGTATTTATAAATGCAGTCACATTAACAGTGAGTTTAACCCTTCACAGTGGATCTTGCCATTTGAGTCTTTGAGCTTTTTGGGTTTTTCCTGTGCAGCAGCTCTCTACAAACTCAATGCCCTATAGCCACATGAAAGCAGCTCCTTCTTTTGAGAGCATAAGGAATCTCACTAAATCATATGGAAATGATACTACCCACTTTTAACTAGGCTGCAGTGACATGTGGCAAAAATCCTTGATCCTGGCAACCATGAAACTGTCAGCGCAGCTCATGTAATTTTGTCATATAAATAGCATGCATACTAAAATTGGATTGATATAAATAGCACTGGAGCACAAAACTTGCACAGATGTGTCATAAATACACTGGCCTGTTTGTACAAAAATGCCACAGCAGATTGTCGAACTGCATTTTTTTTTTTTTCATATTATTCAGTCAGTTTCAACCACCCCCAGCTCAGCAGATCTGTGTTATTGCTCCTCCAGGATCAGGAACTGGCCCGCCAGCTGGTGGAGCTGGGCCACAAGGGTAGCAGTTTGGAAAGGGAGGAATTTGAGACAAGGAAAGCAGCTGCCGAGGCCTCCAGGCTTGCTTCAGGGAGCCAACAGAAGTAAGGTTTTTGCGTAGTGACCATGAAAAGGGGACAAATTTCACACCAGCGTGTGACCTTGAGAACATGTATTTTCCAGTAAATGCTTTAGGCTTCATTCATGAAACACGAGCAGAATGAATTTCTGTGTAAATCATTTGTTAAACCACTCTGACGTACATTGTCACATTCAATTTAATGTCGCAATCTACTTACGAATGGTTTTACGAACAGTTTGTATAGTGATTCATTCTGCTCATGTTTCACGAATGAGGCCCATTGGCTTTAGAGAATGAATTAATTATCGATGCACGTTCACTGTAAATATCAAAGACATCAAATGACAGTAAGATGGTAACAAATAATCTTGGATTATAGGATCTAAAAGTCCAAGGACACAACAGGCTCTTTTTAGAGCGATGTTGGCTAAAACCACTACGGACTTTCTGGTGACATTAATGCTCTTTATAGATGCACCTGACGGCTCATGTTTTTCTTAAACACAGATTCTTCATCGCTTCACTGTGAGAGAGGCAAAAGCTTTGTTTATGTATGTTTGTGGGAATTTTTGGGATGCTGTAAACTTGGACTCGGACTTGGACGAGGATTGCATAGTTGCTGTGGTGAGGCTTCAGGAAACATTTTTGGAGAACTATATTTGTGTTTTCTTGGGCTGCTTGTGTGCAGCTCCCCTGCCTAACCACCTGCAGACGTGTCTTTGTGGCGTTCAGTGCTTGTCAAAATGGTCAGAAGTTCTGGGTCTCAGTTCAAGTAAAATAATAGTCAAACAAAAGAAAACGTTTATTTCAGTTGCAATGAAGTTAAATAAGAAAACAACTTTTTAGGCATATAATTTGATACAGTCTTTTGTAAAGCCTATTGTGTTTACTTCAAATTCCTTGATAGCACTCCTAATGCGTCTTTCTTAAGCGAGAAGCTCAAATGAAGTTGAAGTTCTGGACTGCAGGCCTCAATAATGATTGAAAGTTTAATTTGGGCTCTCTTAAATCAGTAGTTTTCAACATAACATATAGTATTTGAGTGTTTAAGTGTATTTAATATAGTGAAGAGGTAAACTCTGGTTCTTGGTTACTTGGTTAACTTGATGCTAGCAAAGTGTGATCTGATTGTGGTTGTCGCATCGACCTTTCTCTCCACACGAGGGCCCTATCACGTCAGTACTCTTTCTAGGTTACCATAGCTATGCACATCTGATGGTTAGTATGCCTACCAAGTCCAGGTTTAGTAGTATGCTACAAAGTCTCCTGTGAAATTCTGTAAAAGAGTTAGTCTGGATTGTTATTTAGATGCTTAGCTTTACTTCTTAATCACTGAGCTTGTATTAGTGACCAGGATCACAGTGCACAGCCTTAATGCTTTTGAAGATTGTGAAGACAAGCCAAACACTTGTAATGAAAGACCAAATGGCATTTTTGCACTCTTGAAGGGCATGATGGGGAGGGGACGTGACTTGTATGGTTAAATGTAAGTGAACAATATGGTTGTTCACTGGGTTGTTGGAATATTTTAGCATAGTTTTTGGTACCAGTATATTCTTTAAATAGCATGTGTTGAACGAATGAACAATTCCTGTAAAACAATACGGTTTTGGGGCCTCTTATACTCAACAAGGCTGAATTTATTTGATCAAAAATACAGAAAACACAGTAATATTGTAATTTAGTAATTTAAAGTAAAATTTCTATTTCCTGTATTTATAATAGAATTTATTCATGTGAGGATAAAGCTGAATTTTCAGCAGCCTTTACTCCAGTCTTCAGTGTCACATGATCAAAAACATTTGTGCTGCTTGCTTTTATTTTTGTGGATCTGGGATAATTTAAAGATCCTTAGATGAGGAAAAATGCAAAAGAGCAGCATTTATTTGAAACAGATATCATATGTAAATTTATAAATGTCTTCACTGTCACTTTTGATCAATCTAATGCATCCTTAATAAATACACTACCATGCAAAAGTTTTTTTTTTTTTTTTTTTAAGTTTTTAAAGAAGTCTCTTCTGCTCACTAAGCCTGCATTTATTTGATTCAAAGTACAGTAAAAACAGTAACATTTTAAAATATTTTTACTATTTAATTTTTTTTTTTCAATTTAATTATATTTTAAAATGTAATTTATACCTGTGATTTCAAAGCTGAATTTTTAGCATCATTACTCTGGTCACATGATCTTTCAGAAATCATATTCTTGTTCACATATTCACAATATTCTGATTTGCTGCCCAAAAACATTTATTATCGTTATGTTAAAAACAGCTGAGTAGAATTTTTTTCAGGTTTCTTTGATGAATAGAAAGTTCAGAAGAACAGCATTTATCTGACATGGAAATCTTTTGTAACATTATAAATGTCTTTATCGTCACTTTTGATCAATTTAAAGCATCCTTGCTAAATGAAAGTATTAATTTCTAGGATTTCTTTCTAAAAAAATATTATGCTGACTCTAAGCTTTGAATGTTATAGTGTAAAATGTTTCTGATGGATCATGTGACACTGAAGACTGATGCTAAAAAATGAGCTTTGATCACAGGAATAAATCACACTTTTAAAAAAAAATCAAATAGAATGCAGTTATTTTAAATAATTAAAATATTTCACAATATTTCTGCTTTTGCTGTGCTTTAGATCAAATAAATGCAGGCTCGGTGAGTAGACTTCTTTAAAAACACTGGTAGTGTCAATATATTCATTTTCTTAAAAAAAACATAACAAAAGATACAAACAAAAAACCTTACTGACTCCAAACTTTTGATGGGTAGTGAAGCAGACAGTAATAATCTTTCAACTTTCTTCCTTTGAATTGTAGTTACCTTCAACTCAACAAAACAAACATTAAATCTCTCCCCTTTAGTGTCTCCCTCTCAATTTCCATCTTCCAGTGTGTTCTTTCTCTCTTTGCCTGCCTTCCTCTCTTTCTCTCTGCCTTTTCAGGCCTCCTTTTGCTCTTGGAGACCTTTAGTGCCTGCAGGTGTATAAATAGAGATGTTTTCAATTAAGACATGCTTTGCCTGTAGCGTGCATCTGATCAATGAATGCCCCTGCACCTGTGGTAATAAAATACCAGAGGACGAGGGAGACTGTGCTATGAATGCTAATCAGATGTTGCCCTTTTGTTGCCCTGTTATAGGCTAGTACATAACATGCTTCATTTGACAGATAGGCATTGTTGTCTCCTGCCAACAAATCACAACTGAACAAATGTAGGGATTTCACCCAGAGAAACTCAATACTTGATGCAATGGGAAAAGTTTGAATGAAAGAGATGGCTGACTGAAAGATGGCTATTGTGGTGAAAAGGTTCCACAATGACTTATGACTACACTGAAATAATGGACAACAGTAAACGTAAGACTCTCTTTATGTGATTAAAAGTAGACGAGGGATTGTCTGAATGCCTGACCCCTTCATCTTTAATGCTTTTTCTTTCTGCATCTGTGACTTCTTCGAGATGAATGTGAATTAAGCAGATGAGTGAAAGCATCACTTTTTTCCACTAATAAATCAGGTTCATACAGAGGGTTATGGGTTAGACATCATGGGTTTGGCTCGTATCTGAGCATATGTATCACACACACATACACACACACAAAAGCAGTCACATAATTTGTTTCTCCTGTACTGGTGTTTAGCACCGAGGCCATGTCGAAAACCAGCTCATGCCCTCTCAGCAAGTTTACAATTCACAGTATCCTCATAAATGCTGCACCACTAGGCCTGGATCAAAAAGCGTAAGGTCACGCAGGTTCCGCGCATTCTGGTGCGAGTTTCAGAGAGACGAGGGAGCCTGGTGGTTTTACGCAGGCCTGATATGAGGCCCTGGCAGGAGCCCTGAAACCTGCAGCCTGGCCCGGGCCCAGCAGTAAATGTCAGCAGATGTCCTGACCTCGCGTGCTCATGACAGGCTCTGGAGACTCGAGCTCAAACCCTCCCCCCAAACCCCCAGCACAACCACAGCCATGCTCTTTGTCCATTGTTTGGCTCCTTCGAAAAAATACCACTCTCCACAAATTCACCCCTTTCGAAATTGATGGTTGGAGCCATCTCTCACTAGCCAAGTAAAACCCTGCTGCGAACACAGACTGTACATATGCACCGCGGTGTTAATCCCTCGCTCACATAGGCTGAAATAAGACCTTCAGCCCTGTTTTTCAGGGCACGGTCAGGAGGATAGCTTGGACTATGCTGGCTGTCCCACAACGACCCAGCATATGAGGTGCTAAATGAAGCTAATTGGAAAGTTGCTGCATATGTGTTAGTGAGTCTTGTCACTCAGACACATAATTACACTGCTCTGAATCATGGAGAACACTAACAATACCTAAGCTTTATATATTGAGATTTGCGTGAGTCAGCATAAATGCAGTGATACACATTCACTTTGAAGAAGATGGTTGTTTGCCTAGGTGTCATTTATTTTAGGGATGTCCACACCACTTTTTTCCCATGGTACTAACATTTTGTTATAGTATTTCTTCTGTTGTAAAGGGAAAAATAGCTTGCGGCAGTGATATCTAATGCAGGACTTGTCAAGCAGATCTCTTTTCTATTTTCTACTCTATTCAGGCACTTGAATTGATCAATTGTATCCACAAACCACTATGTAAAGAGAATTTTGCTTTGATGTAAAAAAAAAAATCAGTGTGCTGCAGCTGGATTTTAAGTCCACTTCCAGAACAAAAATTGACATATAATGTACTCACCCCCTTGTCATCCAAGATGTTCATGTCTTTCTTTCTTCAGTCGTAAAGAAATTTTATGTTTTTTGAGGAAAACATTTCAGGATTTTTTTTTTCCATATAGTGGACTGATATGGTGCCCTGAGTTTGAACTTCCAAAATGTAGTTTAAATGCGGCTACAAACGATCCCAAATGCGGTTGTAAACGATCCCAGACGAGGAAGAAGGGTCTTATCTAGCAAAACGATTAGTTATTTTCAGAAAAATAATAAAACTTATATACTTTTTAATGTCAAATGCTTTTCTTGTATTACTCGGTTCATGACAGTTAGGGTATGTCGACAAATTCCCATCTCATGTTCTCCCTTAACTTCAAAATCGTCCTATATCACTGTTTTATCTTTTTTGTTAAGGGTGTTTGATCTTCTTTGCATGTTAACTTTGCAAAGACTAGGTCGGTACTTCTGCAGTGATGTAGGATGATTTTGAAAAGACTTTTGAAGTCGAGGGAGAAAATACGATTGGAGTTTTCCGACATACCCTAACTGTCTTGAACCAGAATACACAGAGTTCAGGCAGAGCAAGACAAGATGAGCATTTGAGATTAAAAAGTATTTAAATTGTATTTTTTTAAATGAAGTATATAAGTTTTATTATTTTTCTGAAAATAACTGATTGTTTTGCTAGATAAGACCCTTCTTCCTCGGCTGGGATCATTTACAATCGCATTTGGGATCGTTTGAAGCCGCATTTAAACTGCATTTTGGAAGTGCAAAATGGGGGGAACCATAGCAGTCCATTATATTGCCTCAAAAAACATAATTTCTTTACCGCTGAAAAAAGAAAGACATGAACATCTTGGATGACAAGAGGGTGAGTACATTATCTGTACATTTTTGTTCTGGAAGTGGACTTCTCCTTTAAATAGTCAACCATTTACAATGCGAGTAAATCACTCATATATGCAAATAAATCTTCACTCTGGGTGACTAAATGATTTCTAACTTCGGCCATTGGCTAATAAATTGTTAGATATTACTCGCCAGTGTGTTAGTGATTGGCAAAGTATAAGTTTAGCAAAGATATAGAGGTTTTGCACCAACGCCACGTTTTGGTCTGCGGCGATACTCGTATGTAAGCAGCAGCACTGAATACATGGTTAATGAATCACTGAAGACAGTGTTCTACTAATTTATGCCGTCTAAACCACGGAAAATGTGTGGAAGCTGCTAAATCATATAGAGAAGCAGGAAGGATCATGGTATTTTGACAAACTAAAGTTAATACAGGGCTCAATGCTAAGCAGCGATAGTGTTTCCCTGGTTACTACTATACACAAAGCTGCGCTATGCTTATTAACATTGCTTTATAATGCACTGTACGGATGCTAGATGGTTCAGTGGCATTGTTTACATTCAGTGCCGCCACAGTGGCCGACTTCTGGATTGATGACATAACACAATGGCTTGTAGTGCAAACTGTTTTGCTGTTTACTGCACTCTGCTTTGTCAAGCAATCGGTGCTATTTTTCCATTAATTTTAATGGAGGCACAGCGCACCTGTATTTGAAACACCGTAAATTCTAGTGTGAAGGCGGAACGACTTGCATGAGTTCATTTGGAATTCTTCAGCTTTTAAGAACAGTCATAAGATTGTGCTGCTTTCTCTGGTAGTTGGCAGAACTAATGCCCAAACGGCAATCTCACTGGCTGGTGTTCACCTGTTATTGCCTGTTTTGATTTCAGCAAATCAGTTTGAGGTAACGCAGACAACGTGATTAATATTCATGAACCCAGCAGCTCATTAATCCTTAGTGCGTGTTATATTGTTATTAGTAGTGGAATTCTTAGTATTGTTATTGTCTTATCAGTTTTATTATTAGTTTTTTTTTTTTGTTTTGTTTTGTTTTGTTTTTTTAACAGAAACACTGAATGACCAACAATATCCACGACCGGTCCTAAGTTCGGTTAAAATGACAAATATGCATATAATAATGCTTGATTATTATAATATCATATTATAATGCTTGACTGACGGATGTTGAGAGTGTACTTTCAGATATTTAAAAAGCTGCAGTATGTCATATAGTATATATATAAGTTTTGCGAGTAAATTAAAAAAAATTTGTTCTATATTTCTAATCGTGATGACAACTTGTTGACCAGTTTTGACTTGAAATGAGTAAATGCTCCACTAAAGTCCTGTCTGCTTCCAGTACATCATAGATTATTTACTGAAACGTAAAATTGATTCTCAATGACAAGTGGAAGGTTGTCTGACGAAACTAATTTGTCCATATACACTATAAAAGGAAGTCTTGGTTTGCCTAGAAGTGATTACAAAAGACAGCATTGTACATAAAGAAATTTGTTAAGATTGTTGAAATATATCATACATCAAGGGTTGAGCATTCTTCATGTTGTCCATATTAAATGGATAATTTAAAAACCTGTCATCATTAACCCACCCTTCTGTCATTTCAAACCTCTATGACTTTCTCTTTAATGTGGAACAGATGATCATTAAAAGAATATTTCATTTTTTTCCATACATTGAAAGTCAATGTGGTCCAATGTTGTTTGCACCATTATGTTCTTCAAAATTCTTCCTTTTACATTCTAGAGAAGAAAGAAATGCAGATTGTTTTACAACAACATAAGGGTGAATAAATTATGGCAGTTGTTTTTAATTTTTGGGTGAATAGTGTTGTTTGTTTGCAGCCGTGTGTCTTTTCTGGATCTACACAGGGTTGAACACTGCATTTAGTTCTACTTTGTTTCCAGCATCCTGCCTTTGGCAGTGACTTGAAACAGATGTTTATAAGGGTCTGTCTTCTCCTAAAGGACTAACACTTTTCTAAGGTCTTTGTGGTAGTACAAGTGACTTTACAACCCACCTGATGTGCACTGTATTTGTGTATATATAAATATATATTGAGACCACAGCAAACCTAAAAGTGATATGCCAGCAATTTAGTTTACAAAATGATTGCTGAGGGTGAATTTGAGCTGTCTGTGTGCCAGTAATCTGTTGTAGCTGATCATCCATCTACCTCAGCAGGAGAGTCCAGAAGAGCAACAAATAACTGTTAATGACACAATATATCTACAGTCATAATTCTAAAGAGAAAATAAAAGGTTTCTTGACATGAATAGGTTTTTGTTCTCACCATCCATTTCAAAATAAAAGCTTTGGTTAGTTGATTTTAACTTATATGAACTGAATTTTGGATTCTATTCAAATCAACTGAGCAAATATTCTCACTCACCAGAATTAAAAGTCAGTTTCCTTGCTCAGCATGTTCGCATTGAAAAGAAATGGGGTTTGTCAGGAATAACAAGATCCTGTTTCAGTTTCCTTTAAAGAGCTTTGCAATGGATTTATTCAATCTGGAAATAATGTTTTATTTCACTGACTTGTCACTTTACTTTTTCACATCCTTATTACTTGTCTTGAAGCAAGCAACCTTTTGAAAATGCTACGGATGTTGTTTTGAGTGAAACTTGGTTTTTCGAAAATTAGTTGGCCACATGTGGAGTCATTTTAACAGTGTGGATCTTGTTACGAAGCTGGTGTTGAATTGTACTCTGAATGATTGGGACCAGGAAAGACTATTGCACAAAATCAACAGTGCTGATGTGGATTAGGACCAAGAAACTGCATTTAAAAAGTCAAAAATAACAAAATGAATATACTGACACATTCGAGTTTTTTGTTAGAATAACACAGTTAGAATCAATCTATACCCAAAGGACTTCCTTTCATTTTAAGGGTCTTGGTGGTAATTGGTTATTTTTAAATTTCATGACACAGCCTACCACAGAGGTGCCCAAACTTTTTACTATGGTGGGTCAAAAATTAAACTTGATTGAGGGCAGCAGACTGAAAGTAAATTTTGTATTATATCCAACCACACTGTATTAAAGGAGTCCTATTATGCTGTTTTACAAAGTCTTGCTTTTGTTTTGGGGGTGTACTAGAACACGCTGTCGTGCTTGGTGGCTCGAAAAATGCATTGTTTTTCACATAATTTACATTATTATAATACCTTTCTCCCCAGCCTGGAACAAATGGCTCGGTTAGTTCCGAGTTTGATGAAGGCTCACCTTCTGAAAAACGAATTGTGTTGTGATTGTTAAGCTGTCCCAGTGTGTTGTGATTGGTGAACAGCTTAGACTGTGTTTCAGTACTGCCACGCCCCTTGCCAAAGCAGCAGTATATATATTATAGTATATATTAAGGTATAGTGGACGCTACGGTAGTGTTGGGTCCTATCATCAGCGTAATGTTTTTAATATTTAAAAATGTAATTTATATTTAACATGACAACAATGGAATAAAAACACTGTGAGTTATTATAATGCTTACATTTCCTTAGTTATTCATCCGAGAGCCTGTGCTACACAAGCGTTTGTGCTTAAAAAGTATAAACATTTTTATTTTTCGAATTACAGATCATACAAAAAATTACAGATCGTTTCACTAGATAAGACCCTTCTTCCTTGGCTGGGATCGTTCAGAGCCCTTTGAAGCTGCATTTAAATGACATTTTGGAAGTTCAAATCAAATCAAATCCTGAAATGCTTTCCTCCAAAACCATTTCATGATTTCTTCATGACTGAAGACAGAAAGACATGAACATCTTGGATGACAAGGAGTTGAGTACATTATTTGTGATTTGTTGTTCTGGAAGTGGACTTCTCCTCTAAGGGATTTGTTATGTAATATCCAAATTTAAGTGTCTGCAGTCAGTCTCTCTTCATCTCTGTATAATATTTAAATATATATGAGCAGTATATTCTGTGTGGGCAGGTAACACTGTAAAAATAGAAGCCATGCATCCATAAACCAGTGTTGCTTTTTGCAGTAGTTTTAACATGAATGAGGTGAACACTGTGCCCTATAACATCTTGTTATAGGGCACAGTGTTACTCACTGAATTTTCTGAATTATTGCAGATGTGACTGCCAAATGACCAGGCCCCGGTTTGGTCATGCAATCACTAATGTTTATACTCTTGTGATTATTCTCACCACCACATGTTACGACTGTGTGGTCAATCCCTAAATAGAGACACATGAATTTGATGATTTAGTCTTCTGTGTGTCTGATGAATATTGATATCAGTAGTGAAATATACGATTTGTCTCAGTTACGTTCACACCAGAAATTTCCGGATAATCAACAACAGTGGAATATCAAATAAATCTTTGTGTACTAAGCCTAATTTTGTCCTTAATGAAACCGTTGTTTTGTTATGTTCTACTTTTAGCCATTTCCTCTTCGTTTGTTGTTTGTCATGCAAGTAGCATTTTTAGTTGAGAGGTCCAATTTGCTCAGGCTCTGGTCTTCTTTGAAAAACGCTTTTATTATGAGCTGTTACAGTGGTTAGTGACTTTGCAGAGGTACGTATTAGTTCACCTTTTCCCCCCACATTCTTTACCTAAGGCTCTAAGGCCTGTGATGTTTCATGATGTGGCTTCCAGTATCCCAGTGCAGAGGTGGAAGTGTTTTTCACATTATGTAGCCTTTTGCCATAAAGATACTAGACAATCATCTGCTTTGTAGTTTGGCCTCCTCACAAATGCCGGATGTATATGATGGATTCTGCAGTGACCTGACCTGGAGGTATTATGATAAACAAAAGTTAATAGCTTTGTCAGTATAGAGACATTGAACAGGACCATCTTTTAATGTGTAGAGGATTTACCAAATTAGTGGTGGAAGGAGATGGGAGTAGATGAGAAATGACTCTTCTGCATTATACTGAAGGTACATTAGAAAGTGTTTGTAAAAATACCATCAAATTTAATTCTTTTCTACAGTTTTAACATTTGATACTTGCCTATGGTTTGGCAAATGCACGACTATAAGAAATTAAGACTTGTAACTGCAATACAAAGCCTGGACAATTAAACAGTGCAACAAAAGACATAAGGAAGATGGCTCAATTCCACTGGTCAGAGCATTTTGTAAGATACAGTCCTTATGTTTTCTTAGTCTGTCTGTGGTTAATAACCACTTTAGCTTGCTGTATGATTAGAAGGTCTTGCAGACTGATGAGGTTAGAACCACAAGCCTAACATGTGCAAAGCAGATTAATCTAATGGACCACAGTGCTTGAGAAATCCTGCTGAATGTCAGAGTGAGATGAAACAACTCATTCCATGTGGCACGGACTTACTTAAATGTCATTTAAATACATTTTCCTACATTTTCTACATCAAAGTTGCTTGCAAAGGATATTTTACTAACATTATGCTAATACTGATGTTGATACGAAAATTGGCTTTACTTAAAGGGATAGTTCACCCAAAATGAAAATTCTGTCATTAATTATTCACTGTCTTGTAGTTCTAAACCCATAAGTTCATCTTCGGAACACAAATTAAGATATTTTTGATGAAATCTGAGAATTTTCTGACCACGCATAGATAGCAACGCAACTACCATCAGTGGTTCAACTGTAATGTTGTGAATCTACAAGGATGCACAAAGAAAACAAAATAATGACTCTATTTAACAATTTCTTCTCTTCCGTGTCAGTCTTCGCCGCATGTTCACAAGAATATTATGACGCATGTGTGTGGTGCTGCTGATGAAGGAGCCGGTGTTCTGACGTAGAACTTTTTTTTTTCGTTTTTGCCCTTATTATTATAGGACAGTATTAGGCCCGAGATTCTTCACGTCAGTGAATAAATGCATAAATATGCAATAAACATTCGTACTCCTAAACTGTCTAGAGGTAGAATTTGCGTTGGGTGTGTGGAGGTTTTGGTTTCTAATCTGCCCATATCTATTTTTTTTTCCCCTCTTATTAAAACCAAAGATGTTCATCTGTAATCGTATATGCAAAGCAGGGACACATTTTGTGTTTTGTTTTGTCATTTAACCAGAATGAATAGATAGTCTGCTCAACGTTTACACAACAGATTGAAGCACTGATGTGTGAGACTATGCAAGAGCCACAAGAAAACTTTCTGTCACTAAATTGCAGCGAACATTCAGCATGATTTTAAAAACAACAGATTCCAGCGCCAGATCGCATCTTATTTACCAGAAATGAATGTCATGTATGTTTCATCTGCATCAGGTACATCCTTGCCGTGAGATGTTTAAAAAAAGTGATGGGGACAATACTGACCCCCAAAAAGCGGTGAAGACCCATCTCACCCAGGAATTACGCTACGTAGTCCATGTTACATGGACTATTTGAATGATGTCCTTACTACATTGGGCCTTAAATGTGTCAGTTGCATTGCTGTTTATGCAGGGTCAGAAAGCTCTTGGATTTAATCAAAAAATATCTTAATTTGTGTTTTGAAGATGAATGACGATCTTATGGACTTGGAACGACATGAGGGTGAGTAATAAATGACAGAATTTTCATTTTTGAAAACTAACCACTAACCATTAAGTAATCCAGTTCCGCTTCAGGTCAAAAGATTAGTTAAAATTCATATGATGAGTTTATAACTAATCAAATTAATCAATTTATTGTTAAGTGTTCAGACAGTGTCTTGACAGCACAGGTTGAAATGTAACATTTTGACAGAAGCTCAATCATTAAAAATATCCTGAGTAAAATTTAATGACGCTGCATGTTTCATTTATAAGCCTTGCTCTACCACAAATGTCAGTGGTTAACAATGAGAGGCCTCTGTAAAATAAAGAGTATAGTATGTGTAACTGATACATCTGACTCAATATAATCAGAGGTGACACAGAATTTCTTTAAAAAAGGAGTTAAGTAAATTGTCATGCTGGGTGGAATTTCCCTTGACGTTTAACAGCCCAAAATAATATTTTCCATAAGATTCTTTTTCTCTAAGTGCCCTCAGGAAAAATATTTCACGAACTGTACCTGCTGATTTTTAGAAATCACTGTACTATTGAAAGCTGCCATCTGCCAGGCCAGTGTGAATATAATGTTTCTTTTTTCTTCTTATTTCAGAAAGATTTCAGAAAGATATTCAGCCGAACGGCTGAATATTCAGCACAACATCTGTTGTTTTTAGAAACATCTTAATCATTATCAGGGATCCTTTTTGTTTTGTGAAGCTTTTTTGTGAAGTTTTTCAGTGACATTCCATCAATAATGATCAATTGTGATCATTTGACAACACTTCAGCCATTTGATTATGATTAGAAATTGGTATAGATCGAATTTATTTGCCGTGGGATGGCCAGAAGTTAGAGCTCACGCAATGTTCGGTATTGAATTTCTTTCATTATATTCCAAGCGTTAAAGCCTGCCTCTCCTTTCAGCTGTACAAACAGATAGTAAAATTTAGCTCAAGAGCAGCTAGAAGATAAATCATTATTCGTAGTGTTGGTCAGTGCATAGCTGAGAGAGCGCCACTGGGAACATTCTGTGTCCTGTAGTTGATAAAAAGCTTCTTATTTTTCTGGCCAGTCATAGTCCCAGAGGTCTTTAACCGTGTATGAGCCCAGTAAGCACATTCTTTTTTATAGATAGGACGTTGAAATTAAGGAAATTGATGCAGTAAGCTGAAGGGCAGGCAAATATCTTGCTGCCATATTAAACAATTCAGTTGCTAATTTCTTATACTTGACTCACATTGTTGTTGAGCAGTGGAATATGAGCTTTCAGGATTTGAAAGGGGAAAAGATTGATGTTTTTTTCCAATCCGCTTGAGTTTGGAACTTAGGCCCACTCATGCCAGTGGTTATATGTCCAAAGCAAGCAGCTCCCTCTGAATATTGTTTACCTTGTTCTTTCATGGAAGAGTGAGAGAGAAACAGAGAAAGATATGACCAAGAACGAACTGCACATCAGTGGCCATAGTTGAATCAGTCTCTCCAAGATACACCAAGTAAAGTCTTGCTCTTGTTAATTTTCATTTTTGTAAAGAATTATATTCAAATCACAATATTTTTTCGGATAGTGTTTGTAGCTTTTATGGTAAATAAAAGATTAATGAGGAGGAAAAAACACAACTGACACATTTTGACACATTTGAATATTTAAAAAAAAAATAAACTTTTTTTTTGTAGAGCAGCCAGTAAATATTTAACTGTAAAAGTGCTTGATTATTATAAATACACCTAGCTTATTTTCCTCTTTTTCCTCAAGTTATTGGTTACATTTCCTAAATTCAGAAAAAATGTGAAAAAACAGTTTTTCCTCAATTTTAGACCTTTGGGTCATTAAAGCACATTAATTCAGAACTGGGACCAAGACAAACACTGCAACATGTAAGATGATGAATGATAAACACCATCCAAATTATTCAAAAACACCCAAGTTTCACGTCTTGCTGCACCTGATCACTGGCTACAGCAATTGCTGTTTGAAGGCAGAGGCCACATTAATTCTCTCAAATGAGGCCTAATAAAGAGTCATGTCAGATTGATGGGGAATGTTCCATTTGGCATTGTTTGTGGGGGTAGTTCTCACTCTCCAAGCGTGACTTTTGCTGTTTCCCTAGCTACTGGATTGGGGTAACCCCTTTTACTTGCCTCCTCAACACCTGTGTTTACATTGGGGCCTCGGCCCCCATGACCCAGCAGCGGTCCCTCGCTTATATCGAAGATGAAGTGGGCTTCCAGCTCTCAAATATATGCTGCTCCTGCACTTTCACCACTATGCAATTCCTCTAAGAGTTCCATTGTGGGCATCAGCAATAGAGAGGTATAGGTTACATTCCTCCTTCATATTGGAGTTTATTTGAACACGGAGGGGGTGAAAACAAAGTCAACCTGCACCATATTATTGCAATGTGAGTGTGGGAAAAGGCTTCTCTTTGTCTTTGTTTGACCAGCACTACTAATGCTGCTAAAACACAAATCGTCTTTGCAAATTGCATATTGCTGGAGAAGGAAAGTCAGCACAGTTGTCTGAATGATTGATTTAATGGCTTTCCGTTCAGTTCATTTAATTTCTTTTCATTATACTTCAGTGCAGCTTGTTTTCAGCTTCTTTAGTTATGTTACTGGAGTTGATATTTAGCCATTTTTAGATTATTTCCTGTAACTGTAACCATGCTGACTAACAGAAATGTTTATATTTTTAAAATGTTTTACTGTTTTATATTTCTTCCATGACAACTCTCGGAAGATTTTAGCATGGTAATGGATATGACAATGTTAATGTATTTGGTCTTGGTGGAATAGATCTGCTACGCTGCTGCTGAATTGCTGCTGCTGTTGGTTATTGCTATAGTTGTAGATTATTGCTGCTGCTGCAAGCAAGTATAGGAACTTGCTACTGCCAAGGCATGTGTCGATACGGTGCTGTGAGTATTTAAGACATACTGCTGCTGCAAAATAGCATTTAAAATAACCTGTAGCAGATCTATACAGGTGGAGCTGGGGAAGGTGGAAGGGGGGTAGTACTCACACCGCCTACAACGTGGCCAAGGCTTACCCCAACTGGCCTGACGGGGGCACTACAGCGAAAAAAGTATGAAATCGCTCATAACTCCTAAACCATCGAAAAACATAGCCACCTTTACAGGCTCAAGTGTCTCTGAAGAGCCTGGCAAAATGTTCAGGTATTTTGTATTTTTTTAAAAAACTACTGTAGTAAACTTGTCCTAGGTTTTTCTTCCAATTGGAACCAACCCAGTGCGGAAAGATCAAAAATTATCTTTTGACTCACCGTCGCAAAGGTGCGCCAAAACGTTCAAAAGGGGCAGGGCCATTTTTAGTAAAATGTCTGTAATTTCAGAATGGAATGAGAACACTTATGTAAGAGCTCAATCTGAGGTCACAGGAAAAAAATCACAGAGCTTGGCCACTTGGTGGCGCTATAAGACGCCATATGTTTTTAAAATATGTTTTTAATATAAAACCATAAAAATGGCTATAACTGTGCAACCCTTTGTCCAATCAACATGAAAATCGGTTTGCACGGTCTTGGCCCAAAGTGCCACAAGCATCGACAAGAACATTTGTTTATCTCGAAAAACATAGCCACCTTTGGCCGATGAATTTTGAGCACCTGTTAGACAAGGTTAACAGAGGCCGATCAGAACAAAACTCAGTGGGCCTGTTCGACGCACAACCCCAAAGATCTGAGAGAAATTTGAAAGAAAACTGCCACTGGGGGAGCGATATAACATTTTTCAAAAGTTCAAACGATTGTACGTCATGCTATTTTTCGCACATATGCACGACTATATCATATGATAGAACTGCTCATTCTGGACAACTTTGCCTCTAGAAGCACTGCTGTCAATCAAATAATTTGTTAAATGATTGAGAAGATGTCATAAACTCAAAATTTCATGAAAGCTGTTAAGCACATACGACAAGTGATTCTAAACAAGCATGCAACGTTTTAAGGGGATCAGACCACAGCTGGTGCTATAACCGTTAAAAAACATAATATTTCTATGGTAAATTACCTGGATTTGCCAAAAATGCTTTTTAAAATCATTTATTTAGGTGGTTACAAGCTTGTTAAATAATGTCTCTAAATGCCTTAAAGTACTTGAACACGGTAAACACAGCCTACAGTTGTGTTTGTGTTTAAGTCTTTATTTAATTCCACAATAGATTTTAGTAGATTGTTTATCACAGACTTTTATTGAAGCAAAATGATTTGATTCTCAGTCTCATAGGTGGGATAGTGATGAGCCCAGTTGTTTTCCTTAAATCTATCAGGTTTGATGGGGAAAAAAGTCTGCCATGCGTAGTTAGATTGATCACCATCCTGTATGTGCTGAGTGTGTGTTCTTGTACCTCTTCAAACATTAATCAGAAGAACTGTCCAAACATCTGTGCAAAGCCTACAGTGTCAACAATATAACATCTTTAATGGTCAAAGCAGAGAAATATTTTTATGAAACAAAATATTCATAGAGGAACTGACTGTGTGTATTGGAGCCATGATACAGCTTTTATTCCCAGGTCTAAAAAGTTGCATTGTATGAAAGAAGTGAAACTTATACATCTCTACACTATGTGTGAAAACGACATGGATTTTTTTTTTTTTTCAAAACTGGTTTTGAAACTCAAAACATCTGGAATACCATACGTTTGAGCTAAGGACTTTTGACGGGGCTAATAAATTTCATGACGGGGGCTGGATACCAGTATTAAACTGTAACATACACTTTTGGAGTCAGCTTACGCTAGGAACCTTTCAATTTACAGTTATGAACTGAATCTCTGTATTCAGCAAATTTGTGATTTAAAACGCACAAAGGCTTACAGATTCTCTTGTCATTTAATTATTTTTGGACTATTTCGCAGTGATGATAAAGTTGTTATGTGTCCTTTTCTTCTCCTTAACTTGCCTTGTTATTGACACAGTTACACTCGGGGGCTATATATCAAGAATAAAGGCCATCTGTGCTCCATTTTGGGAAAGAATCTCTTTTATTATCCTTCACTGTGATTAATTACTTCTGTGGGCGCAAGACTAGTCCAAATGATTCCCCTCTTTTGTGGTCACGGATTCAAGCTGACCAACTCACATGTATTCATTAACTCATGCAACCTTATAAATGCTTTACATCAAAAAGAGCACCAAAATACTCAGCGATTTAAGTGTAAACAACTACTTTGATGCTTCAGAAATATACAGAAGTGCAAACGCACCACAACAAATTTACCTTTTCTCGCTCCTGTGTGCCCTCTGTCTTTAAACTGATGCCGACCAGCTGAGTGTCATGCCTTATGTCCGAAACACCCTAAAATTGAATGTAAATAACCAAACCCTCTGTGTGCATCAACACCATATTTCAAGGGCACTTAGGCTTGTTCTCTAAGGGCCATTCATCATAGTCCAATAAAAATGGGGGCTTGGTTTCTTTGCGACTGTGTGTCTAGGCTGCTGAAGCCAAAAGAAACCATTCTCCCCCAAAACCTAAATTCTGGCAGTCCATCCATGCTCAATAGAAAGACACATGTTATCTTGTATTTTAACTGTGCAGTAATAGTTCACATTATTTTTTTTTAACTTTGCACATAAATCTGTCCTGACAACCTTGTTCAGATTGAGCTGGAAACGCAATTAGATGCTGAGACACAAGCTCCACCTCTGTCCTTACCACACATGCCACTGCCAGAAATTTGTGAATATTAAAAGTATGCCGGATGTAGGAACCCAGTATGATAAATTTAGCTGGACATAATTTGTTTTCTCAGAAACTTTTTACGTGCATGTGGCATCTGGCAAATGATTAAATGTGTACTTTCCAATTAGCTATGTAAAAATGTTATTGAGACACATCTGTTTGACACTCATTTTGAATCCAAATATTACACAGCTGTGAGTATCTTTTCATCATAAGTACTAAACAGATGGAAATATATATATAAAAATATTTAATATTTATACTAATATTTATACACTATCAGTTATTTCACCAGTTACTATACAAGTTTTTGCATAGTAAGATTTTTAATGTTTTTTAAATAAGTCTTTTCTGCTCACCAGGCCTGCATTTATTTTATCCAAAGTACAGAAAACTTTACTTTTTAAAATAACTGTTTTCTATTTAAATGTATATTAAAATGTAATTTAATCCTGTGATTTCAAAGCTGAATTTTTAGCATCTTTACTCCAGTCACAGAATACTTCAGAAATCATTTTAATATTCTGATTTGCTGCTCTAAAAACATTTATTATTATTATTATTATTATTATTATTATTATTATTATTATGTTGAAAACTAGAATTTTTTTCAGGTTTCTGCAGGGTCATGTGACACTGAACACTGGAGTAATGATGCTGAAAATTTAGCTTTGATCACTGGAATAAATTACATTTTAAAATATATTCAAATAGAAAGCAGTTATTCTAAATAGTTACAAATATATCACAATATTTACTGCTTTTGTTGTATTTTGCATCAAATAAATGCAGGCTTGGTGAGTAGAAGAGACTTCTTTAAAAAAAACATCTTAAAACGTCTTACTGTTCAAAAACTTTTTCCTGGTAGTGTATTTTATTTGTTTAAAAAATAAAAAATTTCAGTTACTAGAAACTATTTTAATAGTTTTAGTTTTAGTTAAGACAAACACAATTTACAACAAGTCTAAATTTATTAACATTAACAACTTGAAATGCTAAAAACATTCAAATTAATCTAAATGAATAAATGTAAAAGTTATTAGTTCATGTCATACCTAATGCATAATGTGTTGGAAAGTGTCCACGCTGTATTTTTATGTGTGTGTGTGTGTGTGTGTGTGTGTGTGTGTGTGTAAATACATGAAGTAATAATAGAATAAGATAGACTTTAGATGATGGACATGTCCTTTTAGGCCTATATTTGTTGCTGTAAAATTTAACAGTTCATTTTACAGTCATCCACTAACCCATGCAGGACTAATCTAAAATACTTGTGCTAGGACATTAGTCTACAATGAACAATGAGATCAGTTTGGCTTGAGTTACACCCTAAAGTGTTCCAAATTTCTTCCCATTACTTCTTACATAATAAGAACACACACAGTTACTCTTATATCACTGTCTATCACTGACGGAGCATTCTGTTTGCATTATTATTATACTTGCTCATGGTACTGCTATTCCAACCATTGTCCTCCTAATTCAACACAGCCCTGATTGTTGATGCACAATGACATGTTAGCATATACTTGCAAGGTAACGTCATCCGAGCGTGTTGAGGAATGGGTACGTGAAAACTTGGAAGACCCTGTGGATTGCATTCTTTAAATAAATAGCCAATGAAGTTATCCCTGAGATGTACTCAAACAGGCTGGTCATATTTTTTAACACTTCTGCTTGTTGATACCAGACATTGCTTTGACACTTGGGTGGTCAAGTAGCTGATTAAGTAATGCGTCTCGAGCATTTTGGCGGTGTGACGTATTCAGGCTACATTTCATTTCATGTTGCAACTCAAGTAGAAATCAATGTACAAATTGTTTAAATTTGTGTTAAGGACAACCACGCAAACATTAATGTAAATGAACATATGAAAGTAGTGTAGTATTTTGCATACTACTTGACATGAGCCCCAGATCAACTTTGACAGCATTATGGCCCCTGTCCAGTGTTCACTGAGGAACAGTAACAAAGGCCTCTCATGCTAGTATTACAGTGCCTGGCATCCGGCTGCACGTTTATGAACTACAGGCAGCCGAGTAGTTGACCAAAATAAATGTCATGTGTGTGTTCCATTTACTTAGAGCTTTTCCCCCCAGTTTCTTTTCATCATCCAGAATAAACAGAGCAGGGCCCCAAGTGCATCATGGTCTGTTAAATCCTTTCTGAGCAGCAAGCCTGTTTGTAAAAGCCCCCCCACCTGCCACCCTGTAACCTGAGTATGGCAACAGAGCGTGCCCGAAGGGAGGAGGGCTGCGGGGCCTCATTAGGAATATTATGTCTCCAGGCCAATACAGGTGCATAACTTTTTGATTTCACAGTAGTTTTCTCAATGACTGACATCAAATAGGCATCATTATAGGTCACCTGTTCATGCATGCATATGAGATTTTTATTTCACAGCTCCTCTGCTCAAAGACTTGCATTGCAAGAGTGCAAAAATAATATACTCAACTACATTTGTGATGCTAATAAAATTTTAAAGTATACATGCAGTATAAAATTATAATATAATTATACTATAAGTTTACTGAAAGCATTCTTCACAATGTGCTTGCATAAACTAAAAATCAGCCAAAAGTATAAACAGTAACTAGTAAACTAACAGTACAACAGTTCATTTGTAGTATACAGGTGCATCTCAAAACATTTGAATATCATGAAAAAGTTATTTTTTTTTATGTAACTTATTTCAAAAAGTGAAAAACCCCAGGTTTCCCTTCGACTGAAAATTAAAACCAAACGCCACTCAATGTGGCGTAGTATCACTATTTTATCTCCTGAGTTGTGTATTCAGAGTTGTGCTGCGGTAGCGCCAGTAGGTCATCGAGTGCAACCATTTCACATCATCAAAATAATGGCGCCCAACATACGCCAAAATATGTATACAACGATATGGATTTTTTTTAAAAAAGATAAATCTTTAATTGCTTTTCCACTACATAGTTCAGTAAGAAGCATCACTAATGTTATATTAAGCCATACAAGTCTTAATAGCCGGGGTTCCTTTTAAGATACTGAACTTGCAATATGCCTTTTTTTCGGTAGGTACACAAGCTTTCACGATGATCAAAACATATGTGATATGGTCACATTACTTGTAAGAACATTGCAAGCAAATCAATTAGAGTTCTAGCTATGCATACAACTAGGCAATTAGCCTTCAGGCTTAAACTTCATATTAGGCAAAGTCTCAATTATGTTTTTTTTTTTTTAATGTTTTTGGTTCAATTCAGGCATTGCAAATGGCTCCTGCTTTGGTGAACGCAATTTAACGGGTGGAGCAGATTGTTTATGATAATCATATCTCAATGCCACACAACAAGTAGGATCAGAACAGTTCACAGACTTCATTAGGTCTCATGTGTATTTTACAAATATTGTTTATAGTTGCAGAAACATGAAATTTCAGACATTTTGTTGTAAAACTGAATGAACCTTTTTGAGGTACTGTTTTGACCTGTTTAGATATTGAAGCCATAGTGATATCCACTTTTATTGTATGGAAAAGAGCTGTCTGAGTGTTGTCCTTGATAAACCTTTTTTATTTTAAGGGGGAACCGTTCCTTTAACTTTTTTTTTTTTTTTTGTAAGGAGCAGGCCAAGTTTGATAGGTTAAATGAGGCAGTGTGTTTTTTCTGTGATATGAGGAGAGGTTAATCTCTGCTGCCCTTTTCACCTGTATTTGCTCCCTGTGAACCTGAGAGGGAAAAAAAATAAGTTCTCAAATACTTGTTTACTGGCAGACAGATGATTCTGCGGATACACTGCAGACATTATGAATGTTGAGCAAATTTGGGGTAAATGACAAGGCGCTATTGCTGGTACTGCACTGTGAAACGTCTGAGAGATGAATGCCAATGAGTGTTATGTCAGGTGTACAGGCTGGAGTTTGCCAAATCTTTGCTTTCATGGAAACGGGCCAAATAGCACAGCGAGAGGACGAAAAAAAACCTTCCTGAAATGACAGAGATAATAACTCAAGTGAAGATTTATTCAATAGCAATTCCCACTGTGATTAATTACCAGCAGTTTTAGGGTGGAGGCAGTATGATTTATTTTATGAAGATATCATTTTGTCGGAAATCACTCCTTGAGATTATTTACATATTTTCAGGCAGCGTATTTCATACTTTTAATCTATCCAAATGTAATCATTCTGGATATTTTTATAATCCGTATCACTGTTACAATGGCTGTAGGTGTTTGGCACATTTTACAGTTCATTTGTAATTTAAATCAGAGGAGGATTCGTTTCTCTCAAATATTGTTGTGATTTATCTTTTGACTCTGTTAGGTAAAGATAAATAGATATACATTCAAATACCGTAGTACTTTTGGATTTCTGGGAGAGTTTTTGTTTTTTGGGTCTATGAAAATGCATCTGTATCAAAAGGTAAGCATATATGTTTGCCTGTGAAAACAAATCGAGAACATTTAGCCATGAAAGAGATTTTTAAGAGACATTTCAAACTGTTTAAATGTTGTCTTTTCCAGGAAGCTGGCAAGTACAGGAAAGGAACTCAAAGATAACTTCCTGAGAGCCCTGGCGGAGCGGGAGGAGGCTAACCGCAGTGGGGAAATGACTGTGAGTACATTATTACAGCACTCCATTTGCTACGTAATGGGATTCCCCCAGAATATTTCTGCAATTCCATTAGGACAGGAACACAATCCACACTGTGTCAAATTCAGGAGGGTGACCCGCCCCCCTTCTTCTTTTGCACACCTTGCTATATTGCCACCTCAGCCTTCTTTCGCAGAGAAGACAGACCGGTAGCCATCATTTGGCCCCTGACATTTGGGCTGTTGTATTTCTTCAAACAATTTCAGTTGTTCTAGGTTTTACAAGGCTACTTAAATTAATATAAAAAAACATTGGAGTTAAGTCTGGGAATAGGCAGAGGGTATGGTTTTTATCTACTCATTAAGAAGAAGCAATGAGTAGATATAAACCATTCCCTGTTTGTTCAAGTTGTCTAACTATTACCAGACTACGGTAAATAACATACTCTAGCAGTTCAGTTTATGCAATCGCATTTCCCACTGACTCATTTTATTATTTTTTTGTCTGTTACCACGGTCATCTCTCGTGATTTTATGTATCCTTTCACCACTTGCCAGCATGTGTGTAACTGCTGTGTTTGTAGAGCTCCTTATAATGATCCACAGTTTATGTAATCACAAAACATTAATTTATCTTGAGCTGCTTTTATTACTAACGTTTGAAATCTAGCAAATTTGAAAAATAAACTTCTGGAGATGCTGGTGAAAATTGTAGCATTACTTTGGCACTTTTGGACGTAACAGCATTTCAGGTTCTGCTCGATAAAAATGTATGATGATCTTAAAGAGCTGTTCTTTCAACTTTTCCACAATATCAGGACACCCTTGACAATCAGTTAACTTTCTAGCATGTAGAAAATCTAGTCTACTGCTGTACTTCATTTGTCATACTAAAGAACAACATGACAAGCTTGCAGTTTGTGAACACAGCCCAGATGCTTTAGGATGTATTGATTTAAATGTTTTGGTCATTAGCTTTGATTTATGCCTCTTGTTCCATCATTTTTAAACATTTTGATTGGTCAATCATTACATTTGTATATTTGTTTAATCGCTCCAAATTGGACAAATCCTAATCCAAACCTATAAAACCAGTTTACTGAGGTTGATTTTAGTTTGTTGTTACTTTGTTTCCAGTTAATGTTTATTGTTGAGATTTTTACTTTCTTATCCAGGCAGCTACTGTATATTTCTACATGGGTCACTCCTTGGATTCGGTAACATTTCAACTTGGAATATACATTTTTTTTAAACTACATATGATAGATTTTAATATTTTCAGACTCTCAGACTTTTTTTCTCAACTCTGTAATGGACAAAATGGAATTGGTTTAAAAAGGATTTTACACAGAACTTGTTATAAAACAAACATCTACCTGCTCATGTGTCCCTGATAACAATTTAATGATAATGCAAATGTGGGTGCAATTTCTGATGTAGGATGCTTGTCAAAGTTTAAGCAAACATATTACATCAAAAAAATCTATTTATAGCTAAATATGAGTTGTCATTATTGTGTATAAGTATATATATTTGCTGAAACCGTGACTATTTTTTTAGATTAAAATTATTAATAAATGAAGTAAATCTTGTGACTCATCTGTGACAAGTTTACAACCCTGTAACAATGAAAAATACATATATTTGTGACGGGGTTGAGGTTTTTCGCTCAAAATGGCCACTGCTCCTCATGTAGTTAGGAGAGTAGACCATATATGACAGCAATAAAATGAGTACATTGTATATACTTATCTTATGGATTAAAATAAAATGTTGAAAAATAATCATTTTCCATCTTGATTTTGTGTGACAGTTTGAGTTGTTAAGCTTGACAGTACCCTCCCTGACTATAATATGCCTCAAAAATATGAATAAAAGGTACCATTTTCTGCACCACTATTAAATATACCTGAATGATGTCATTTCTGGTAAATAATGTCACATATAATCAGAGTCTAAATTATTATGGGCGTAGAATGTTTAGTGTGACTGCGTTCAGACTGAGGGACATAACGTTAAAGTCTGTTTTTAATAAATATCTTTTTATATCTAATAATCTTTTTCAGTTTTTTAGAAGTTTTTCAAAAATATTCCTTACAAGTAAGGAACACAAATAAATGCTTATATTATTGACCAAAATCACAGACACTTTTTTAAATAATTTTCTAAGTACAAACTCAGTAAAGTGCCTCAGGGACATGACAAAATGCTTGGTTTAAGATCGATATAAAACATCACTTTATGCAAAAAATATATATATATATATATATATATATATGTATATATGTGTGTATTGTGAAAAGCTCTGAGCAATTAATTTTGGTGAACCACCACTTTAGAAACTCTGGGGGACTGAAATATTACCGAATCCCAGGAATGTTCCACATACATTTAAACAATCCAGTTTTTGACTGAAATCTGGATTTTGTTCTCACTAAATTTGAAATGAAATCATCCTGTTGTATGGACCTTTCTCACATTTCCGGGTTTCTCATAGTAGAAGTTGTCATCCGAGAGCAGTGAATGTGAGAGTACCACAAATATATTTTTTTGCATTCCCATTTGCTCAAATAACAAAAGAAAAAGCGAGAGAGACTGATATCGGCAGTCAGAAGATTTACCGTCCTTCCCATAAATGCAGCATTAGAAGCACCCTCGCATTAGCATTAACGTGTTTTTTGTAACTTGATGAAAAGGTGATATAATACAAAGTATAGTGTTATAAATGTACATACAAACGCATCATCACAGTCTTGTAAAAAGGGTCCATTGACGAGTCCGGGAAGGACAAACATTTAAAACGAAAACTAACGGTCCATGTACTGTATGTCATGCCCATATTTCAACTAAATGATAATTGTGCATGACCTGTGTGTTATAACAGTTTGATTTGGAGGCTTATCACAATATCCAAGACGGACATCTTATCACCAGGTGCCATGCCCTTGTGTTCTGAAATCTTTAATAGCTGAGACTTCTGTCCAAAAGAACCTTGTTTCATTTAACAAATATGGGATGAAAAGTTCTTGTTTGGGTATTTTTACCTCTTAAATAGGAGACATAGTCTATTATAACTGCTTCATGGGTCAAATAGTGGAAGCCTTACAGGATTCTAATAAATCTGTGTCAGTGCAACTTAAGACCAGAGAAATAAATGAAAGTGGAATGTAAACTCTAGTCATATTTGTTCTGGACAGCCGGGAGACTAAATGTTTTTCTGCACTCACCTTGTCACAACCAGATAGAAAACAAGTGTTTTACCTGACCCTCTTGTACTAACCCCAGTGGGATGTGTGAGTTTACGATCAAATGAGGAGCACACAGCAAGCTAAGCCAGCGTCTGCTGACAGACTTTCCCACTAATTGTTGACTTTGTAAACAGTGCTATTTTAAAGCTCCTATTCAGAGTCATAACCCAGTATAATTGAGGCTGATATAAAGAGTACAAGTTGTTCCTTTAGTGGAGAGAAAAAAAAAGTTCTGAAAGTGTCTTGTATTCATAAATTTGAGTGAAAATAAAATAAAAAGGTAATGTGGCATATCACAAGCAATATCATGCTGACAGATCCACTTTGCAAGTTCGTACGAACAAGGTTTGTCTGTTTATGCTTAGGAGAAATGTATTCATAATCCATATTTATAGAGTTTGCAATGCTATGGATTGCTTTTGTTTTTCCTTACATGAAAATAACACATTTAAACACAATTTTAAATGTGTGTTTAGGTATTATCAGTTGTTTGCATGATTTATATACAGAATTGTTACAGCTTAACTTATCTGGCTTTCCAGCTCATAATTTAAAAAAAAATCTGTATCTGAGTTTCAGTGTAAATAATGCACTAACAACATGTGATTGGGAACAAACTTGGCTGAACTACATCTAACGTGGTAAACATGATAAGAACTTGAAATTCACATTTTGCACATGTGGAAAACTTCTAAGCATAACCTAGATTATCTTTGATGTAGTCATTTAATTGTAATGTTTTCTGGACCTCCAGGGAGCAAGCCAGACAGTTTTGCTCGCTGAGTATTTTTAAACAAAAAAATTCTTTGGAGAAAAAAAAAAAGTGACTATCAGCCTAGTACATGACTACCTTAGCTAACTTCAGGCCTAACAAATTAATGGTAAAATGGAGAAAAAAACACACAATAGATTAAAATTTTATTTATTTGTTTATTTTCCACTACAATGTCAGAGATCCTCTTTCTGGAGTGAGTTTCCTCTACACATTAGTAAGTTTTCCATAATGTTAAGGAATGCTTGCATGTCAGTGTGCAAATAGTGTTTATGGGGAAAATTGTTTTTTGGATGAAAACCATTATAAGGACTACAAGTTCTGTTTAACTTTCATGTGTCGGTTGTTCAAGCACAGTGTGCAGTGAATGTTCCAACTTGTTTTAAATCTGCTGATGTGGCATTTCACTTAAAAAAATGGTGCAATTGTGTTTTAACTTAATCATGGGCTCAGATTTGGTCAAACGGGGCAAAGCAAATGCTACTGTCATTTAAGTTCTTATCAGCACCATCCAGGCAGGGCGTTCTTGAGTCCTGTGGTTAGTGTTATCTCTTCAATCAGCTGAGCTCATAAAGCACTCAGCTCAGCATACATTGTACTTTTCCTCCTCGTTGGTGTTGCGAAAGTTGCCCCGCTGCCAAAAGTCACACACAAACAAAAGGTGCACCTGGACAGCTTTGGCATTATTTACTCTGGGTAAGAAGTTAAGTTTTTTTTGTTTTTTTTTTTAATCAAATCCAGGTCACACCTGTGCTGGATGCCTGAGGGGCTCCATTGTTGGGTGGTACACATTTGAAACTGAAGGTGCTCTAACCCCTAACCCCGCCCCACCCTCCTGCTATTTGTTTTTGCTCTTACGCCAGTGATACAATGATGTCAGCATTCGTGCCCTCTTCAATTTCACAGCCAATGGAGTTGATTTTTCTACCTTTCATTTTCTATAGTTTGAATTTCATGATGGAATTAAGTCATCCAAAGTGCATCGTGGGTGGTTCTGAGAACAGTATCTGCAACCTTGCTCATATTGTTACCATTGTGTGAACATGTTTTTGAGGTGATATGTGAATAAACAGTCACATAATAAATGAATGGGTGGTGGTTGGTGGTATTCTCTCTCATGCATTTATTTATGCTGATGAAATGTTGCACATGCTAGTCAAACCACAGTTGCCAAGTAAGTTGCAAAACTGAAATTCTTGATGTGTTGAGGTTTGTGATCAATCAGGAAAACCGACAGGTCTGAAAATATTGTTAGATGTAATGAGAATAAAAAAAATGTTCACAATTCACTCAAATGTGTCTGTATGTAATGTGGAAATAAAATCCTAAATTTATTTTTATTGCACTATTAATATTATTTGTAAAGTAATTAGTTAGTTGACACATCCTGTCCTGTAATGTATTATATTCTAATTCAAACTGTTTAAACTAATGCTGTCAAATTGATTAATCATGATTATTTGCATTCAAAAATCGAATAATCGAATTCAAAATAAAAGTTTGTGTTTGATAATTGTGTGTGTACTGTGTATATTTATACAGTTGAGGTCAGAAGTTTACATACTCCTTGCTGAATCTGCAAAATGTTATTTTACCAAAATAAGAGGGATCATACAAAATTGATGTTATTTTTATTTGGTACTGACCTGAAAAATATATTTCACATAAAATACATTTACATATAGTCCACAAGAGAAAATAATAGTTGAATTTACAAAAATGACCCCGTTCAAAAGTTTACATACACTTGGTTCTTAGTACTGTGCTGTTACCTGAATGATCCACAGCTGTGTATTTTTTTTTCACCCCTGGCTCTTAATGCATTGTGTTTCCCTCTGAAGCATCAGTGAGTATTTGAACCTTCTGTAATAGTTGCATATGAGTCCCTCAGTTGTCCTGGATGGATGGATCTCAAAATCATACAGTCATTGTTGGAAAGGGTTCAAATACACAAAAATGATGAACAAAAACCCCAAAGAATTTGTGGGACCTGAAGGATTTTTCTGAAGAACGGCTGGCAGTTTAACTGTTCAGGACAAACAAGGGACTCATGAACAACTATCACTAAACAAAAAAAAAACATAAGAAAACACAGCTGTGGATCATTCCGGCAACAACACAGTATTTAGAATCAAGTGTATGTAAACTTTTGAACAGGGTTATTTTCTCTTGTGCACTGTGTGTAAATGTCTTTTATGTGAAATATATTATTCAGGTCAGTACTAAATAAAAAATAACATGCATTTTGTATGATCCTTCTTATTTTGGTAAAATAATTAACATTTTGCAGATTCTGCAAGGTGTATGTGAACTTTTGACCTCAATTGTATATATATAAATACACACACAGGGAGGTTACATAAAATATTTATATTTCCATAGGACAATTTGAGGCACATTGGAACAAAATAAATGAATCTTTAACTGCGCAAACTAAAAACGTTGATTTTCACCTGCTTCTGATAACCTTAAACAGACTTTGTTGTCTGAAGCAAACATTGCTTGCATTACCCAGGTGAGGTAGGAGAATAATTTCTAATTTAGAAGGCCTGTTTGTAAAACAGATATTCTCCTACTGATTATTAATAAAAACCTGAGTGAAAAACAGTATTTTTCTTATACAAAGCAGGTTCTTGTCCATTGTCCACAGACGCAGCAAGTTCTGTATTGATAAGTTGTGTTCATGTATAGAAGATACTGTGGTCAGTCATGCAGTTCAAAGATCACATTAGGAAGCATAGAAATGAGTGAATTTCCCAGCCATATACCATTACAGTGAGTGTGTGTGTCCCGGTCAGTCGGCCCTTTGTCCTTGTCATGGCCAGTAAAATAACAATAGCATGTTGGTTTCAAAGCACTTGACCAAAGGTGGAGGTCCCTTAGAAAACAGTCATGCAGAGCTATCATGTGACCTCCCCTTGAAAGCCCCACAAAGACTTTCAAAGGGTTGAGGGTTGGGGTATCTGACCCCCCTAAGTTTAGACTCATTCATAGAATAGACAAAGACGTTCCTTTGTAAAATGAATTTAGATATGCTTGGTATTTTGTTAAGGGTTCTTTATTTTGTGTGTTGACACAAAATATTTCTACATGCCATTGTAATGCATTAAACGGTAGGTGAATAGCTAAAGTGGTTAATATCTGGATATGTGTTTAATCTACAGAGAAGAGATCAAGTTTGAGTATGTTAGCCAAAATACAAATGGCATGATGTTTTTCCTGCTAACATGGCTGGAAGAACCCATTCTTAACGGTTTCCTGTAGCCCGCCTGTCTAATGAACAGCTGCAAGGGCTTGACCATCTTCTCAAATATGTGCTGGAAGATTTTTAGACGAGATGAAACGGGATACACTTAATCTAATTTTTCAAGTCTCTGGATTTTGTTCGTCTGCTTGTCTGTGTGTCTCCAGAAAGATTCAAGGTTGTAGACTCAAACCAATTGTCATATGGATTCATTCTCTTAAAGATGTACATCACTGATAAGTGCTTTGCATTGTAGCTGACAATGTAGAATAGTTTTTGGTAAACACGTTTAGGGTCATGGCAGGAGATTAGTTCACTCCAGAATTAACATTTCCTGGTAATTTACTCACCTCCATGTCATCTAAGATGCTTTTCTTTCTTCAGTGAAGAAGAAATTACGGTTTTTGAGGAAAACATTTCAGGGTTTTTTACCCATATAGTGGACTTCAATGGGGATCAGCAGGTTGACGATCCCAGCCAAGAAATAAGGGTCTTATCTAGCGAAACGATCTGTCATTTTCTAAAAAAAAATTAAATTTGTATTTACTTTTTAACCACAAATGCTCATCTTGCACTAGCTCTGCGATGCATGTCCACAACTTCACACATTGCGTAATCACATTGAAAAAGGTCATGCGCGGTTAATTCTTTGTCTGTGTAAAAAATCCAGCTCATTTTCTCCTCCAACTTCAAAATCTCCCAACATCATTGTTTTACCCTTTTTTTTGTAAACAGCATTTGACTTTCTTTGCACGTTCGCTTTGTAAACACTTGGGTGTCGGTACCTCCACCTACGCCATGCGCGACTTTTCCAACATGACTACGTAATGCGTGAAGTTGAGCTAGTGCAAGACGAGCATTTGTGGTAAAAAAAAAGTGTATACATTTTTATGATTTTTTTTATGTTTCACTAGATAAGAGCCTTATTCCCCGTATCATGTAGAGCCCTTTGACGCTGCACTAAAACTGGAATTTGGACCTTTAACCCAATTGAACACCATTGAAGTCCACTATATGGAGAAAAATCCTGGAATGTTTTCTTCAAAAACCTTTAATTTTTTTTTTTTTGAATGAATGAAGAAAGACGTTAATATCTTGGATGACATGGGGTGAGTAAATTATCATATAATTCTAGAGTGAACTGATCATTTAACAATGCATGTTTCTATACAGATTCAACTAGTTTTTGCTGGTTTCTGCATCTGTCATCACACATGTTTTAAGTTCACACAAAAATAACATTTCTGGCACCCTAATGTTGTTCCAAATCTGACTTGATATCTAAGTTATGTATAAAATGTTCCCAAAACAACATCGGACCCCATTGACTTTCATTGTATTGAGACATTTTTCAAAATATCTTCTTTTGTGTTCCACAGAAGAAAGAAAATCACACAGGTTTGAAATGACGGGTGCGTAAACTATTATTTTTTGGTGAACTATTCCGTTAACATCATTTCTCTAGTTCCGCTTCACTGGTTTAAACGAATTGCAGTATCCTGCTGTTTTACTGTGATATCTAACATAAAACAGCTTGATCTGATCCTTGCATCATAAATCAGAAGACTCCTTAAGTGTTTAGAAGCATTATGGGAGACTCATGCATAATCAAAAGTTATTTCCATCATTTCCAACGCATTCCTTTTCACGTTCTCTCCTTGCACCTGTTTATCAGCCGCAGCGATGGAATTCTGTCCAGTCCACTTTCCGACATCGTAATGTTGTTATTCCTGATACTCCTATCCACAGACATCATTTTTCAGCATGACACATGACATGTGCTCTCTTACTTGTAAGGAACCATTTAACCTCTTTGCGCTGAAGGGTTCTTGGCTCTTCTTTCTGAGGAATGTACACCTGCTCCATCAAGGCCTTCTTTTTCCTTTCCGGAGCTTTATAACCTATGCTGTAGAGTGCTCACGTCAAGAATGAGCTCAACATAAGCTGGACATTGTTTCAGCAGCTGAAGACGTCTAAGCAATAAACATGTAATAGATGATGTGCTGAATTACTTGGGTGAGAATACTTGGCCTGTAGCAATCAATTATTTCATCTTGAGTACTTTAAGAGTTCAAGAACATCCCCGTGACTGCAGTCGTGTGGCCGGGGTTTTGCATCAACCTCCGTTGTTGGTGATGGCTGCCCATCCAACTGGGAAATGCAATTATACTCCAGAAGGCTCACAAGCTCACAAAGCACATTCTTTGGAATCCTCTTTGTTTTATCAATACATAGTGGCCTGCGTGAATGTGTATTATTCCACCTGAGCAAATACTGCACACCATTTCACCCACAAAGCCCTCTCGTTCGCTCTCTCGCTCTCTCTCTTTTTCTCTCTATCTCTCTAACCATATGCTAATGTGATTAAATCTTTGCCGTTTTTGACAAGCTCGAGGAATGCCATCCTCGCAGAGCTTTTTCCTTAAGAGGAATTAGGAACAGTGTGTGACAACCTCCCAGTGAATTATTGGCATAGTACATGTGCGCACCAATGATTTTGGTTTATTGTAACACTTGCAGTTTCAAAACACTTGACGTGCCAAATTCTTCCCATATTTTCATTTTGTTGTATAATAGCAGGTGCACAGATGGATTGCCATCTTGGCTTGAAGAAGAGTTGTTTCACCTGCCAGAAAACTGAAGGGTATTAAATTCACACATTTAACCTAATACTTGCTGTGGAACATGGAAGTTGGATACATTTAAAATGCATCAGTCAGATCATCACATATATAGGAAAGCTATAAAGTAGCCATTAAGTAATCACAATAAAAATGCTTATATATTCTGATTTATAGTTATGTGACTATGGTTGACTTTTTAAATTTTTCCTTATCTAAAATGACTGTAGTAATGTTTTGTGAATGTGCCACACTGGTGATAATTATTAGAATTAGAATTAATATAGGAGTCAAAAGAATGACAAGAAACAACATGACGGTGAGTAAATGCCAAAAGAATTAGAATTTTAAGTGAACTATTCCTTTAATTACATTTCCTTATTGTATTTTTTGTCTTCGAGTAATATTTTTGAGGATCATCAGCCATTCAAAGAAACTGTGGTGTTATATAAGTCTCTTTTCGCTCTTATATCCCCCAGAGTGAAAATGTCATCATTGCCCTCTTGAATTTCACCTATCAACTTCCTACTTCCAGCCGCCATCTGGCGATGTTGATATCACCATGCATTCCATGTCTTTGCTCCCTGACAAACCCAAATCTGTTCATCTTCTTCAGACAGCGGAAGACCTGTAATCTTTTGCAGGAGACTGACAGGCGTGCTAAAATAAACATATTCTGACTGCCGTCATTCTGTGGTGCTCATTCAGCAGGGATGACACTGCTGTGAGCATAAGATAGTAACTTCCCCTTTTTTCCCTCCTACACTCGGTCAAAATACTTTTTGTAGTTTGCAGCCATTAAGGTTTTACTTCATTCAGCATCTCTTAGTGAAAACAATGAGAAAAACACCAGGATCGAAAGTGATATTAGACCGATTTGATTAAATAGGTACAGGTTTATGGATAATGCAGGATCAACATACTTAAAGTATGTTACAGCTCAGTATTTTGTCCAGTAGTGTTGAATGTTTTGTTTTGCCATTGAAGTATTTGACATTGGTTCAGAAAGTGCAGAGAAAACACTGAACCCTCTTCCCCATAATGCATCAGAAAACTGCTTTTGGGTCAATCTGGAGGGAGCTTCTTACTAAATTCCCAAGCCAATGCAAACAGTGTAATGTTTGTACACCTATTTCCACTGGGAGTATGAAAAAGGACTGCAGGGCTTTAATCAGAATCTTAAAACAGCCAGGCCTTTGATAAGAGCCCTCGCTGAACATTTATCTTACTTCTCTATAGATTGTAATGGCTTATGTCACCCACTTTGATCCTGCCTTGGAAACATGATGTTGGAGTGCTGCTGCAGATAACAGTGTTCAGCATGTGTTGTGTGAGTTAAAATGTGTCTTGTCTTTTTTTGTAATTTTAATGGTTACAGCATGCCATTCATTTGCAACTTCTTGTCATAATCGTCTTGCCCCCCCCCGGCTAAAGAGGTACAGGGATACGGTAGAGTCCTGCAAAGTGGTGGGGCAATAATATTTGTCTTGGAGACGCTTCTAGCGATGAGGCCAACAACAGCAAAAGGTCTCTTGACAGGTGTCATGGATGAGAGTTCTTAGAATAACACAGTTGCTAAGTTTTACAGCAGCGTAGGAAGAGGGAAACTTGAGAGTTTACCATGCAAAACAGCTCAAATCATGCTTACTTGGACATAAATTACAATTCAAGTGTAATTTAACATGTGTCTGAAGTATTTAAAACTGAAAAGCCTTTTTACTCACTATTTTTGAGGAAAACATTTCAGGAATTATCTCCATATAGTGGACTTCAATGGTGCCCCCAAGTTTGAACTTCCAAAATGCAGTTTAAATGCAGCTTCAAATGGCTCTAAACGATCCCAGCCGAGGACAAAGGGTCTTATCTAGCATAAGGATTGATCATTTTCTAAACAAATTGAAAATTTATATGCTTTTTAACCTCAAATGCTCGTCTTGTCTCATCGAATGTCGAAAAACTCCCATCTCATTTTCTTCCCCAACTTCAAAATCGTCCTACATTGCTGCTAGATAAGACCCTTCTTCATCGGCTTGGATCGTTTAGAGCTATTTGAAGCTGCATTTTGGAAGTTCAAACTTGGGGGCACTATTGAGGTCAACTATATTGAGATAATTCCTGATATGTTTTCCTCAAGAAACATATTTTCTTATTGACTGAAGAAAGAAAGACTTGAACATCTTGGATGACAAGGGGGTGAGTAAATTATCTGTAAAATTTTGTTCTGGAAGTGAACTAAGGTCACTGTTTAGTCCTATTTTAAGTTATCCTAACAGGAGTAGAACAGCAGTTTTTTATTATGTTTTAGATGTTTGAAAAAAGAACTCTGATCAAAATTAGAGAACACTTCCAGATATCTCCAAGTTATTGGTGTTAATCTGGTACCTGGTGCTAATTTCATTAATTATATGACATACTCTATTTAACTGGCCGTATTCCTCCAGTTTTCACTGAGATTATAAGATGGCAGGCTACTCTAAGGTGACTGAAACCCTGCAGCAGGAGGTTGCCAAGATGAAGGCCAAATGGATGACCCTTTCAGCCACTGCAAGAGAAGTTGGTCATTCCAAATCTGTAATTTCTTAAATATTGCAGGTTTACAATGACACTAATTCATTCAAGTCCCCCTAAAAGGCTGGTTGTCTATGTAAGACAAATGCCAGAGTAGTCAGGATAATGCGAAGACTCTCACTGGGGAATCGGTTCAACACTGCAGCTGGAATTGATTGCCAGTTCAGTGGGTAGGGATCTGTAAGAGAAGTTGGACTATTAGCACACTCTGCAGTGATCAAGCCTCTCATCAGCAAAAAGAATCAAAACACTAAGCTCACCTTTTGTTGAGGAGCATGTTGTGTGGAGAGCGGAGAACTGGTCCAAAGTTCACTTTAGTAATGAGAGCAAGTTTAAATTTGGGTCTGATGGGAAATATTTCGTTCATTTGTCAAACTGGGGAAAGACTGAGGTCCAAGTGCCTAAAGAAGTCAATGAGAGGTGGATGAGGAAGTGTCATGTTTTGAGGGATGTTTTCTACAGCAGGAGTTGGGCCTCTTATACAGATACATGGCTGAGTAAATGCAAATGTTTCTCAAAACCTGCAAGCATTTTGTTACGGAGGGAGAGATGAAGCGTGAAGCAGGCAGATCCATTTGCAAACTTTTATTAACAGGACGAGACAAAGACATGGTCATAGCAGGCGGGGTCAGACGATGGCTAACAGGTATATAGACAGCAAGACAAAGAGTAGTCCATAACACAGGCGAGGGTCAATCCACGGCGAACGTTATCCGAAGGGCGAGGCAATAGAGTATTCCAGACAGGCGAGAGTTTCAAAAGGCAGGCAGCGAGACAGACAAGACGATATAACAATGCATAAGTTAAAGACTCGGATGACTAGGAACAAGACAAAGCTAGACTAGACTAGAAAGCACGAACAAACTTTAAAGGCTCCGTACAGTTTCTAACACACAGACTAGTGTTAAACGCAATCCAATACTCAGCACAACTGACAGGAAGTCCGGGGTTTAAATAGGCTCTCTGATTGGGTACAGGTGATGGCCACAATGGCTGATGGGGAATGTAGTCCGGGGTGTGGTGTAACAGTCAGTGTGGTGAGAATGTCGAAGCGACCTCTGGTGGCAAGCAGACTGACGTTCAGGAGTGGGTTCATGACACATTTCCCAATCAGCCTGCAATTTTCACGCAAGACCAATGCCCCCCGTCACACTGCAAAACAAGTAAAGCAGTTCCTTGAACCTAAGAACACTGAAATAATGACATGGCCGGGCTAGAGTTCTGATCTAAACCCAACTGAAAATCTCTGGAAAATCCATGTGGACGAAGTTATGGTTAAGAAACTCTCTGCAGTTACTAAACTATGGAAGAGAGTGGACCAAGATCACACCAGTGCAGTCTAGGAAACTAGTGATGTCCTGTGGCCGCAAATGTGAAAAGTCATTCAAAGCAAGGGCCTTCACTTCCTACTAATTTCTGACAGCTGTAACTGTAACACTATGCATTCAGAGCCGGGGGTGAAAACTTTTTCAATTTGAAGATCAAGGTAAATTATACTTAATTTGTCATCCTTTTGCTTCTGAAGGGCAGTACTAAATGGGAAAAAAATGATACTTCAACAAAATAAGAAAAATTTGGACATTCTGTTCAAAAGTTTTCACCCCCTGGCTCTCAAAATCATACAGCCACTGCTGGAAAGGGTTCAAATATGCAAAAGATGCTGGGAAACTGAAGAATCTGCAGGACCTGGAGGATTTTTTTCAGTTAAACTGTTCAGAACAAACAAGGGACTCATGAACAACCATCACTAAGCAAAACAAACAAACAAACAAAAAAACAGTCATAGATCATCCAGGTAACCACACACAGTATTAAGAACCAAGGGTTCCCAAACTTTTGAAGGGGGTTATTTAAACAATTTCAGCTATTTTTTTTATTAAAATAACATGCATTTTTATGATCTCTCTTATTTTGTTAAAATTGTTCACATTTTCAAAGATTCTGCAAGGGGTTTCCAAACATTTGCATATTATATTACATGCTTATAAGGTGTTTACGAAGACTGTAAAAGTCCATTTGCATTTTGTTAGACAGGACATGATTAGCTGTGACTTCCTGTTTAGCACATGATCAGTTCAAACAAGATTGTAATATTTATATTGGAGCAGTGCGTGATCCTTGGAAAGGAAACTCACACAAGAGGGCCACGGAGCATGTTTTCTTTGCCTTGTCATATACAGCTGCTACTTATTCAGACTGACTCCACTGCAGCATCAGGGCAGACCTAACCAAAAAAAATAACAATAATTGGGTAGTGAAAAAAAGATTGCAAAGGGCAATTCATGTTAATGGGTTGTAAAATAGCTTTCAGATTACAGTCGTTCCAGGGTTACAGTTTTTCAGTCCTCAGAGGTTGCAGGTGTGATTTGTTTAGCTTTTTTTTTCAGTGATGCATCACATTTTGGGAATCTTTTTTGGTCTCCTCAAACAGTGTGTTGTAGAAAAGGGAAAAAAAATGGTGTGTGGGTGGGTGTGCGAGGGTGGGTGTCTTTTTCAGTTACGTATTATACATATAATTGCTATGGGATATTGTTACTCATTTGTGTTCCAGGATTGTGTTCTGGCAGCTACTTCATCTTGTATTTAAATTTCAGTCTCTGAATAAATTTGAAGCCGACAACTAAATAACCAGAGGCTAAACATTATGTCTTAAGTGGAACCAGAAAGCACATCACTTTTTATTTTGAGTACAGTCAGCTGCAGCCATCAGCCCAGTGTACTTTTGATGCTTTTAGCAGCCGTTATAAATGAGATGAATAAGGTGAACAATGGTATCAGCACATCTTGTACTTAAAATACAAAGAAAAATATATTTGGCAGCACGGAACGGCTGAACTAATATAATTTTACATCACACCTGCTATCATTCAAATGCGTTTTCAGTAAATGTGATCATGCATCATCTAAATCATTCTAATCTCACTGAAACCTAATGTATACATCTTGTAGATGTGACAAACAAAAACTAATGGCGGTTGTTTATGATACCAATCAACAGGAAAACACTTCAGGATTCTTGGACACACTCAGGAATGTTCCTGTTCTGTGTTAGTAGACAGGAAAATTCATAGATAACAATTTACATTTGTTTGGTGATTTACAGTCACCATGCTGTATACAAAATACGTTAAAATTTTTACTGTCATTTAATTAAATGTTTAATGAATTGTATTACATTTGTACTCCAAAATAGGTGAACTAAATATCTATTTATGCATAAATGTAAATTTATTTGCATATCCTTGTACTGCTGCAATGGTAAATGTTCTTGGAATAGCATATTGCATACATATGCATTATAAAGTTATTGGTCTAAAATACAGTTTAGCTCAATATTACTTTGTAAATCATCAGTTTAGACTCAATATTCTGTCCTTTTCAGTGGGTGGTGGTGGTAAAGCTCAGCTGTGGTTGTGGTTGGTGAGGTTTAGCCTGGTTTACCCATTAGTCACGGCACTAATAATATAATCATGTCTTCAACACACAATGTTAGTCTACTACATTCTTACAAACTCATATTCTGCCCTATGGCTCATTGTCATCATCACCATAGTGTCTTATATTTTCATTTGAAAGTGATTTTCACCCTGAGGAAGAAGCCAAGTTGAATGAAGTAATGGATTCAGTCTTAAATATAGGGCAAACTTGTCTTCCTTCTTAGGCCTATCATGCTTTTCAAAGGTCTAATCATAACCTTGTTTCTCTTCTGTTTATTTTTGTCTTCCTAACCTTTAATTACCAAACTAAGAATCAATCTTTAACAGGTCTTTCATTTGTTAAATTGTTTTTGACCACTGAAATTATTATCTGTATTTAGCCTCCAATAAAATGTTACCACATTTGCAAGCACTTATGCAGACAAATACGTTTTTTTTTTTCACTCCTTTGATTTTTCTTTAAGAAGCTTGCAGATGGTTTAGGATTTGGACTGTTGCAGTGTATTTATAATTGATCGTATTAGAATTTTCTAATTAAAATAATAAGCTTATAGGCCTACTTGTTCATGTTCTGGCACAAACATAATACAACTGAGTACTATCTACTTTACCTTCATCCCTGCAGTCCCCTTTTAAGTTCCCATATGTAATTTTATTTTATTTTATTTTATTTTATATATATTTTTTAAACAATTAAATGTGTAATGTGTAGGAATTGACATTTATATCAAATGTCCATATCTGTTGCAAGTGTTTGCTTTTAAGTACACTGCATCTATGTAACTTTATCTTAAAGAAAACTTAAGATAAAGTTTCAGTGTTAACTCTTAACTTTTATGTACTCTACTGCTTAATACTTACCATATGCAAACACATCTTTTCAAAGCATGTATCTGAACCGAGGGTTTATGCGCAGATTGTACCACACAAGTAGATATGGGAATTAGTCATCAAGAGCCCTGCTGGCCTCACACTGTTATGCCACTTGCTCTGTCACACCAAGTAAATATAAATAGCACCACTAACCACATGCAGTCCAGTGAAAGTAACCCTATGCTTAACTGAATGCATTGGAGTTTTATGGAAAACTCTAAAGGTGTTTACAGATGTGTGGCAACCATACTCAAGAGAACCTCATTTTGGAGTGTGAAAAAATCATGCATTAATAAACGTTTTTATTACTTTCTTTTTCAAGTACTTGCAAATAATAATCTTTGCTTTCCCTACCATAACTATTGGTATAGTCTGTTTGGAAGAATTGGTTCAGGGTGGTTTAGTGTCTGTCTTTATTTAAGAATACAATTTACCTAATGTACATAAATTATATGTAACAGGTACCAATTATTTCATCCAAAGCTATTTTTTTTAGAAAAAAAAGCTTTAGGAAAGAAATCTGTCGAATCATAACAGAATCCTAATCTGACTGAAATAAAATTCTGTAGACAAAATCTGTGACAAAGTGGAACTAAGGGAGCCCATAGCAGGGAAACCATCCCTGAAGGTAACTTTATTTTAGACCTAGTAGCAGGAGTGGTCATTTGAGCTTTAAACTGTTGTATTAGATATTTAAAAAATTAATTGTGTGATTAATATAACTTGAAATGAGAATTTCTCTAGAAAAAAAAAAAAAGCCTGGTGCTTAGCACATACGCTCTTAAAAATAAAGGTGCTTAAAAAGGTTCTTCACAGTGATGCCATAGAAGAACCATTTTTGCTTCCACAAAGAACCCTTAAGTCAAAGGTTCTTATGTTTTTATGATCTGAAGAGCCTTCTTTCACCACAAAGAACCTTTTGTGAAACAAATGTTAAAGTTTCTTTATGGAATCATTTAGACAAAAAAGGTTCTGTGGCATCGTGAAGCACCTTTATTTTTGAGTGTAGTGTGATGTATTTATTTTAGTTTCAGCTTTTTTGTTCAGAGAAGGTCACAAAGTAACAAACTCTGCAAAGAAGCAAGAGATTTAAACTCTGATAGTTCAAGATCTTTGTGAAGGAAAAACAAGGAAATGTGAGGTTAGTAGTGTAATTGTCAGAATGTTTAGGGGAGCTGAACAGAGTCTACGCAATGTTTAACTAAGAGCAGTTTTGATGATTTGATAATAAACATGATTATAAGAACAAATGCAAAACAAAAGTGGATGGTATAAGTATATTTATATATAAGTAGGTACTGGTTCAAGTTAGCTGGACTAGAAACAAGACGGTCTTAAATGTTAAGTAGTTAGAAAAAAAGAATAGCACTAACAGATACGTTTGATGAAGAATAAACAAAAATGAGTTTGATGACTTTCATAAAGCTTTCAAAGGGACTTTTTAATAATAGATTAAAACCTAAGCTCTTTTAAGTAGTTTTAACATGTTCAAATGAGTGTTTAACTGTTATCAGATTTTCATGCCTTATCAAGACTTCTCATCATAATGGGTAATGATGCTTGACATAAGAGGAATATGTTTTTTTTTCTAAACCTTGTTAAGATCACTTTGATATAAACATTTTTGGGTGGAAATTACACATTACACTCCACCCAGTGCTTTGAAGCCATGCATCATTTGTTTTGCATGCATCAACAAATCTCTTTCTTTCTTTTTTGCTTTTTTGCTTTCTTGCTTTATTTCTTTCAGACTGTGTAAGGCATCTAATAATAAAATCTTTAGTGCACATTAGAGCTTAAAAAATACTCTCTTACTGTCACTGCTCAGTCAAGAGTTGCGCTGACAATTTTGATGAACATTAACTGTGATCAGTTTGTGGCATGTGGTTCTGCTTAATTATATCTAAGCACAGATAATGAAAAATGATTTTAGTGAAGATTTCCATATAGTTTCCCCGTGGCCGTAGTCTGCGATTACGGTAATCACACAGGGCTTAAACCGTGCCATAGGTTGTAATAATCTTCGCTTGCAGCTAAATTACTTGACCACTCTGAATGCAGTCCTAGCATTCCCCAAATGAATCCCCAAGGCCCAAATGGGCAGATGAAAAGCATTCCTTAACCTCTAACAGTACAGTAAATATCACAACACCCAACCTCATTTCATCACTATTGTGTAATTTATGGTCAAGAACATCAAAGATGACTTTAACCACATTGAAAAGAAAAAAAACTTGAGTGTGGCTTATTTTCAAACCAGTATGACCACTGCAAAAATGACTTCACACTGTCAGTAAATGAAGGCAGACAGTTAAACAGTTAAAAAAGACAGTGTTATTGAAACATTTTAAAAAATATTTTATATAATGTATTGTTTTAAAACATTTATTAGATTTTTTTTACTTTTAATATTTAACTCTTTTCTTCAGTTTATTGGAATGAGCTCTGTTTTTCTCATCAAAAGGCATTAATAGTTAAGAAGGGCTGATGAAATATAAAGTAATGTTTTCTTAACCTGCCATTATTTCCTTTTCCACTTCGACATTTCGATGACCGAATATCTCTTAAAAACAATTAAAAAATACTCCAGTGGGTTGTTCCGAGCAGCCGTGCAGTTTGCTAAAATTTTGAGCAATATGTTAAACCCTTTACACAATGCTATAGTGAAAAGCAAAGCATTTTCCAAGAAAAAGAAGAAGGGAAAATAATTACTTCTCATGGGTTTTTGACAAGAGGCAGAGCGGACAACACCCTACTACCCCGTACTGTTTTTTTCTTTTCTTTTCTTTTCTTTTCTTTCTCACCCTCTCTTCCTCTCTCTCCCAGGAAAAAAGCTGCCTGCACCTGTGTGGGCTCTTTTTAACACCTCCCGTGACATTTCGTAATCGCACTTCCCTTTGATCAAAGTGTCCAAGAACTGTCGTGAGCAGAGATATTAGATCTCACCTGTGATAAAGACAGTTGGTGTTTTCTGAGTTTTCAGCTGAGAATAATGAACCGCTGTTATAATAGACAGTTGAAGTGGCCCGGAGAACACTGTGAAGATGATGAGTTTCTTCCCCCTCCTTGCTGAGTGTTCTCTGTGTCGACCACCTGTAGGTGTGGCATTTTATGTAAACAGTCAAATGGAGAAAAAAAAAAAAAACATGCAAACGAACCTTCATGTGCATTGAGAACAGAATTTGAGTCCGTTGTCTGCAGGGCAGAAGACCGTCCTGTGCGAGGCAGGAATGTTATCACAGTGCATTTGGGACTGGCCCTCCTAATTACAGGAGGGTAAGTTTGGTTAGGCCAGAGGCAGTGTGTAATTACTATGATTGCAATGCTTTAGACATAAGTCTATCCTGGCCTGCAGTTCCTTTTGAAGAATGAGGCCCAGAAAAGACACACTCTGTGTTAACTATATTAAATGTGTGCCTTGTATTGTTAAAGCAACCTAGGCAGGGCAGTTATGAATTTAATAACTGCTGAATAGTGTTGATTGACAGCTGACCCCATAAGGAAACTGTGTATGTAATCAGTGTTTTTATTTTTTTTTAAATGCAGAAAATGCGATACCATTTGATTAATGAATTTTACTGTGAGAAACACATATTGGATATGAATTGAACAGCTTTTTAATGTGTCATGAAATGGCTACAGATTGTTCTGTCAAATATGAAATTATTAGAAGTCATCAGGTGATAAGTAAACTATCAATTTCAGCACATCCCCAGCAGTCTGGTTATTATAGGTTATTGTATACATTTTAGACAATTTAGATATGATCACCCTAGTTATTAGAAACTGTCCCCTTTAACAGTTATTGCAATTGTTTTCTCATTATTCATTATTTCTCATAACTTCATCAGTTACCCTTTACAATAAGGTCCCATTAGTTAATGTTGGTTCTATCATGACAACTCTCAGACGTTTTTAGCATGGTAATTGGTATGACAATGTTAATGTATTTGCTCTTGGTGGAATAGATCTGCTACACTGCTGAATTGCTGCTGCTGTTAGTTATTGCTGTTGTTGTAAATTATTGCTGCTGCTGTTGCAAAGCAAATACAGGAACTTGCTACGGCCAATACATAAGCCAGTATGGTGCTGTGAGTATTAAAGCATATTGCTGCTGCACAAATTGCATATATACCTGCAGCTGGAGTGGAGTGGAGCTGGGGAGGTGGAGGGTTTCAGATGAACTCTGAAAGCGTGCTGCGAAATGATGTAGTGAATCCTAACCACCCATTTAAATTTAAAGCAGCAAGCTCTCATGTATAAAACATGATCCAATATTAATATTATTTAAAAATCTTTATTGTTAGTTTGTTTATAATGTAATAAATGGTCATATTAGTAAATATTGAAATGTATATTAAGATTAAGATTAAGATTTAAAAAAATAATTGCTTTTTTGGTTAGTTTGTTAGCTATTGTTGTTAACTAAAGTTAACAAATGGAACCTTATTGTTAAGTGTTACCACTTTATATCATGTCCAGCTAGAACAGACAGAAATGTAAAAAATTAGACTGAAATTTATAAGGTGGAAAGTTAAAGGGTTACTCCACCCCAAAATGAAAATTTGGTCATTAATCACTTACCCCCATGTCGTTCCAAACCCTTAAAAGCTTTGTCTGTCTTCGGAGCACAAATTAAAGGATTAAAGTCCACTTACAGAACAAAAATGGACAGATAATGTACTCACCCCCTTGTCATCCCCCTTGTTCAGTCGTAAAAAAATTGTTTTTTGAGGGAAACATTTCAGGAGTTTTCTCAATAAAATGGACTGATATGGTGCCCCGATTTTGAACTTCCAAAATGCAGTTTAAATGCGGCTTCAAAGGACCTCAAATGCGGTTGTAAACGATCCCAGCCGAGGAAGAAGGGTCTTATCTAGTGAAACAATCGGATATTTTCATAAAAATAATACAGTTTATATACTTTTTAATGTCAAATGCTCATCTTGTCTCGCTCTGCCTGAACTGTGTTCTTTTCTGGTTCATGACAGTTAGGGTATGTCGAAAAATCTCATTTTCTCTCTCAACTTCAAAATCGTCTTATATCGCTGTTTTACCTTTTTTGTTAAGGGTGTTTGATCTTCTTTGCATGTTCCCTTTGCAAAGACTGGGTCGGTACTTCTGCAGTGATGTAGGATGATTCTGAAATGATTTTGAAGTTGAGGGAGAAAATACGATTAAAGTTTTTCAACATACCCTAACTGTCTTGAACCATAATACACAGAGTTCAGGGAGAGCAAGACAAGATGAGCGTTTGAGATTAAAAAGTATTTAAATTTTTTTTTTAATGAAAATAGCGGATTGTTTCATTAGATAAGACCCTTTTTCCTTGGCTGGGATCGTTTATGACTGCATTCGGGATTGTTTGAAGCCGCATTTAAACTGCATTTTGGAAGTTCAAAATCGGGGCACCACATCAGTCCATTACATGGAAAAAAATGCAGAAATGTTTCCCTCAAAAAAACATAATTTTTTTTACGGCTGAAGAAAGAAAAACATGAACATCTTAGATGACAAGGGGGTGAGTACGTTATCTGTAAATCTTTGCTCTGGAAGTGGAGTTCTCCTTTAAGATATTTTTGATGCATTCTGACAGCTCTCTGACCCTCCCTTAGACAGCAATGTAATTAACACGATTAACTTCCAGAAACGTAGGTTCAACTGTAATTTTACGAAGCTACGAGAATATTTAAACATATTAATAACAACTTAATTCAACAATTCGTCTCCTCTGCAATCAAACTACCGCCATTTTGCAGCATATGCTGTTCTGTGTCAGCTGCGTCACGCAGATATGTTGTTTTTGTTCAAATTAAAGTGTAAATAAACATAGAAAATGTATCCACATGGCGCAGCTGACACAAAACAGCATATGCTGTTTGCGTTTGTGGATACACTCCAAAAAGGCGCTAGGGTGATTACGAAGGAGACTAATTGTTGAATAAAGTCGTTATTTTTTATTTCTTTGCATACAAAAAGTATTAACGTAGCTTCGTAAACCCGTTGAACCCCTGATGTCACATGGATTATTTTAACGATCTCCTTGCTACGTTTCTGGACGTTGATCGTGTTAATTACATTGCTGTCTATGGGAGGGTTAGAAAGCTGTCAGAATGCATCAACAATATCTTAATTTGTGTTCCGAAGACAAACTAAGCTTTTACAGGTTTGAAACAACATGGGGATAAGTGATTAATGACAAAATTTTCATTTTGGGGTGGAGTAACACTTTAAACATGATTTAGTTTAAATTACATCCAACACCATACTGTGAGCTTCTTTCTATCTTTTTTTATTCTACTCAGTTTAACACATCCTTCTTAAATAACAGGAAGGGAGTGCATTCCAAAATAAAGTTGTTTGTGGCCACCTTTTATGTCCGACCGAAGAATTCAGCAGACTTAATTTTTACACAGAAGTTCCTGCTACATTCAGGCAGGGGACATGTGGCAGCTGTGAATGTGGTTTCAACCCTAGAACATTAAGTTTTAGTAATGTGACTCATTTATCATTCTACTCCATTCATAGAAATCTTGAGGTCGATTGCGTCAGTCTTTCCTCGCAGTTCTTTGATTCTACACTAGTGGAAGCCTTGTAATATTGTACCAAGTTAAAATCATAGCAACGGCCCTGCAGATGTCAGAGACAAAAAGATTAGATTTTAAGTCATTGTTAAACATGGCTACTGTTTGCATGCCCTTGTTTAACAAAAGTGATTTGTTAAGTAAATGTTCAACAAAGGTCTGGTTACCTAGCTGCAATCCACAGGAATACACAACCTGGTATATGGCATCATCCTCTGAAAAATCAAGGGAGAGGTTCTAATGAAAACAAGCCATGTGTTCTGCATGCGATCAGATTCATAAGCTTTCCTATCCTGACAAATCCCAGCACTACAGCTGGTCATGTGTACCCTGAAACAGCAAGGACAACATACGTATTGGTTTCTTGCTCTTAATCCCATTTACAAGTCTCTGCCATAACATCTGATTCATCTAAATGGGGGGAAAAGGTGTTTTTAATGCAGGAAACAAAATAAATGAATTCCCCTGTAAATGAACTGTAAATTGTGCTCACTCAGATGGATCAAATCTCAAGCCCTGCAGTATTTATATGAAGAATTTATGGAAAAGCGGTTGTTTGTTTTCCAATTTTGTCATTGTGAAATAGATTTTGTTAATGAAACAGTGGAAATTATGTTGTTTTTAGAGGTTTTCATGCAGTGAATGGAGGAGGTTTGAGGTTTAGCATTTTTACATGTGTTCAGTCAACTCTGGTTCACCTTCGCTTTGCTTCGCTTCATGCGCTTGTGCAGGTGGTGTGCTTCAGTAATAAAGACGGGCTTTACAAACAACATTGTTTTTCTCTGTAGCCGAAAGAGAATTCTTCATTAGTTTGCAAAAGGGATCCAGGTTCACACATGCAAGCCAGCCTGTTTCTGGTCATTTTCAGTGCCTTTTTAAATATAAGGTGTGTTATGTTGAACATTGTGATTGAGAGAGCTATTGTAAGCCCATCGAAAGATATGACGAGTAAATATGAAGTTCTTCACGCTCAAAAAACAAAGAGCAGAATGCTGTGAAAATCTAAGTAGTCCATGACCTGTGATTTTTTTTTTTTTTTTCTCCCCTGTCTCTACAATGTGTAAGAAACATAAAATGTTATGACTTAGGAAAGTGAAAGTGTCTGATAAAATTGATGAGCACTTAATCCATAAATGTCAGTCTTTGGAAAGGTTTCTCACAGGTTCACATATATGAATCTCAAAGTCCCTAAGGGCAGTGCTGCTTTGCACATGTTTCAGATAAACTTCAATTTTCCCAAAAGTAACATGGAAGCCAAAAGAATGTGGAAAATGGTTGTTGTAGTAGCACTGCTGGGGAACGCTGTCTGTGTGGAGTCACATTGGTGTAGGAAGTCTCAAAAGAGACCTAAACTCAACTGATTTGTGTGCTGCCACTTTTGCTGACCCCAGGTGCTAGTTTTTGAAGCTGTAATTCTCAACATAACTTAGCTGTGCTCTTAATTTAAGACACTTTTCCCTTGACAGTAGGTACGCTGACTCTCCTCATCAATATAGACCTCTGAACTTAGCATTCAAATAGATTTTACTCAATCTGGAACATATCCCACCTGTTGCACAGGCATTTGGTATTTGAAAGCTGTGCCTCTTGCAATTTATGCATGGTTGCTTTCTATAAAAATGCATGAGCATGTATATTTTTTCAGATTGTTTGTACAAAGTTATTTTTATTCTTGATTATACCATATAGCTTTAAAGGATTAGAATTTCGGTTTTACTCACCGCCATGTCATCAAATATGTTCATATCTTTCTTCATTTGAAAAGAAATTATTTTTGGGGAAAACATTCCAGGATTTTTCTTCATATAGTGGACTTCAATGGGGATCAGCGGGTTAAAGGTCCAAATTGCAGTTTCAGTGCAGCTTCAAAGGGCTCTACACGATCCCAGCTGAGGAATACGGGTCTTATCTAGCGAAACAATCGTCTTTTTTTTTTTTTTAATGTATATGGGTTGTTGACGTGACATGGCATTTGTATTGTCCCACAAGATAAAAATGAATATAATTAATATTGTCGTTATTTAAAATGCTGTAAATTATTAAACATTTCTTTGACCTACATGGAACTGTTGTTATAAAAGCTACAGTGTTATTCCTTTTTTTTTTTTTGAGCCAAATGTCAAAGTTGTCCTATGGGGTGACTGTCTCAAGCATGGTTCAATAAATTACAACTATTTTAAATTAAAAGAAAAGCATAAAAAAATGTTAATAAACACCTTTGGCATGATTGTACAAGTGTCTATTTTAGTAAATGGTAAATCTTTTTTTAAGTAAATCTTTTTTTTCATCCATATATTTCTGAAAGTGTAGGAGCTTGATACATTTTGTCTCTGAAAGCCATGTCCTATGGTGTGACACCATATCCTGATTTTTAAATCGGCCAATTCCAGAAAAAAATGTTATTAGTTGAAGGACCCCATTCATGGTCAATTTTTGTCTCAGAATTGTTGAAATATTTAACTTTTTTGGAACCACTACAAAAGTGTTATGTTTTGTTAATTTTTGCTATGTCACATAGGACAATTTTTTGGTACAGTTCAGTAAAAAAAACAAAAAAAAAAAACAAACCCTTTATATTTTTTTAACGATCAGACTTAACAGTACATAAATATATGCGTTTCTTCTTCAAAAATGGTCTTTTTTACTGGCTATTTGTCAACTACCCATATACACCTTATTTTTCCCATAAGTGTGGGTGCAGCCATTTGTAAATTTTTTGGGTCTGGCTTCCGGTCTCATCCACTTCCAGCTATTTTTAGCTGCACAAAAAGCTTGTTTTGCTGCTTGATATTGCAAACTGGTGTGTCTTACCATATTAATTTAATTTATTATCTTAATTATGAACACACACACTGGTTTGTAATGCAAACTGTTTTACCATTTACTGCACTTCGATATTCTTCTTGTTATTGCCCTATGGTGGATTATGAACCGGACATCTAACACATTACCAGAAAACAGCTTACTTCCGCATTGAAAAATAAGGTGAATACTTTTTGTATATACATACACACCACAAATTCTCATCATGCACTAGCTCTGTGTACACAACTTCCCACGTAGGCGGCCCACAAAGCAAACGTTCAAAGAAAGTCAAATGCTCTTTACAAAAAAATACAACAGAGTAGCACAAATCGTCAGAACACTGAATGTAACAAGCTTGCCCGGTAGCTCAGCCGCACTGAACTGGACTTAGGATGTGAAATCCTTGGGTACGAATCCTGTGAAAAAGATGAAAGAACTGAAAAATTTGAGATTGGAAAACAAGCTAAAACAGCATGCGTGCGATTGCGTTTTTACATTGCATTCGCTTTAGTTCATACTGTTGAGGTTTAGCTGTAGTGCAAATGTAGCATTACAGTTATAGCGCCACTCAATGGACATTTCTAATCAGAACTGCGGTGACGTGTACAAAACCAACGTCATATAAAATATGGCTGATACAGCTGTGGCCAGGAACTAACAATAAATTACATTTTCTACCTATTAGTTTTCTACTCTGTTAGCACCACACAGTGGACATTTCTGTTGGAAACGTCTAGGTTACATACGTAACCCTCGTTCCCTGAAGGAGGGAACGGAGACGTTACATATGGGAACTCGCTTGAGTGACCAATCACCTCTGAGCTTTACAGAAAAGGCCAATGAAATTGGCGAGTGGAGTTTTCGTGCAACGCCACTCCCCCGTACATACGGGTATATAAGATGGCGGCGCGCATCCACTCATTCAGGTTTTTGCTGAGGAGCCGAGCCGCAGCCCGGCGTCAGCGCAACCTAGGGTTGTGGCAGGGGATGTAACGTCTCCGTTCCCTCCTTCAGGGAACGAGGGTTACGTACGTAACCGAGACATTCCCCTTCAGTCGTTTCACTACGACGTTACATATGGGAACAGACCCATGGAAAAGGCCACAACCCTCAGGCCGCGTTACGCAAGACACCAAGTGCTGACAGGCGGACGTGTCAGAAAGTGGAGTCAATACGTAACCTTCCCAACACCCTAGAGGCCAATAGAGGGGCCCCATAGGGGTGCCAGTTGTACTGAAGCATGGGTTGGGGGGGCGGAGCACATGTGGTTTAGGCATGTGGAATAAAGAAATTGAATACATCTATTCTGGTTATAGATGTATGAGGGAAAACACAGCCTTCTGGCTGACTGTGGAAAAATACTGAGACATGTTGCCACAACAGACCCAGTCGGAGCACAGTCGCGGACTACTCCGCATCTAGTCCTGACTGCGGGGCATGGAGGACCCAGGGTTCGCCGGAGGGAACATTCTGGGAAAATAGCGCACGGATCCCGTGGGAATGGCGCAGCAAGCCGACACCTGCCGGCCTCCTGCAAATTACCTAATGTTACCTTAACACACGGGAGGACACGGGCTCTACGCGGAGATTATAAAATCTCGCGAAAGTGTTAGGTGTTGCCCAGCCCGCAGCTCTGCAAATGTCTGCTAGCGAGGCGCCGTGCGCCAGCACATAGGAGGAGGCAACACTCCGAGTGGAGTGAGCTCGAACTCCTAGGGGGCACGGCTCTCCCTGGCTTTCATAGGCCAGGGAGATGGCATCTACCACCCAATGAGCCAACCTCTGCTTGGAGACAGCATTTCCCTTCTGCTGTCCTCCGAAGCAAACAAAGAGCTGCTCGGAGCGTCTAAAGCTCCGGGTGCGGTCCACGTAAACCCGTAAGGCACGAATGGGACACAGCAACGCTAAGGCCGGGTCTGCCTCCTCCGGGGGCAGAGCTTGGAGGTTCACCACCTGATCCCGAAAGGGTGTGGTGGGAACCTTGGGCACATAGCCGAACTCCAGGCACGCTTCGTTGACAGAGAAAGCTTGTAGGTCCCCAACCCTCTTGATGGAAGCGAGCGCGGTCAGGAGCGCTGTCTTAAGTGACAGGAACTTAAGCTCGACTGAAACCAGCGGCTCGAAGGGAGGTCCCCACAGGCCCCGAAGGGCGACGGAGAGATCCCAAGAGGGTACGAGGTGCGGTCTAGGGGGATTAACCCTTCTTGCACCTCTGAGGAACCTCACGACCAGCTGATGCTTCCCGATGGATGCTCCATCGACTGCATCGTGATATGCCGCGATGGCCGCGACATACACTTTGAGAGTTGAAGGGGACAGCCTACGCTCCAACTTCTCTTGCAGAAAGGAAAGCACCACTGCGATCGGACATCTCTGTGGGTCCTCCCCACGGGAGGCACACCAGTCAACGAAGAGACCCCACCTCAGTGCGTAGGCCTGCCTCGTGGAGGGGGCTCTAGACTGAGTGATAGTTTCTATCACGGCCTGTGGAAGGCCGGAGAGGTCTACCGTGTCCCGTCCAGAAGCCACACGTGCAGGTTCCATAGATCGGGACGCGGGTGCCAAATTGTGCCCATCCCCTGAGAAAGAAGGTCCTTCCTCAAGGGGATCTTCCAGGGAGGGGCTGTCACGAGGAGCGTGAGGTCGACAAACCAGGTCCGGGTGGGCCAATACGGCGCAACCAGCAGAACCTGCTCCCCGTCCTCCCTGATCTTGCACAGAGTCTGTGTAAGGAGGCTCACTGGGGGAAAGGCGTACTTGGGCCCCGGAGGCCAGCTGTGTGCCAGCGCATCCCTGCCGAGGGGAGCCTCGCTGAGGGAGTAATAAAGCTGGCAGTGGGAGGATTCTGGGGAGGCAAACAGATCTATCTGGGCCTCGCCGAATTGACTCCAAATCAGCTGGACTGTCTGGGGGTGGAGTCGCCATTCTCCAGGGTGGGTGGGCTGCCGTGAGAGCTGATCGGCTGCACGGTTGAGCTCCCCTGGTATGTGAAGGGCGCGCAGCCATTTCAGCCGCGTCTGACTCCACAGGAGCAGATGGCGGGCGAGTTGCGACATACGACGGGAGCGTAGACCACCCTGACGGTTGATGTACGCTACGGTCGCAGTGTTGTCTGTGCGAACAAGCACGTGCTTGTGGCGGAGCATTGGAAGAAAGCGACGTAGCGCGAGAAGCACGGCTAGCAACTCCAGACAATTGATGTGCCAAAGCAGTCGAGGTCCCGTCCAGGAGCCCGAGGCTGCTTGCCCGTTGCATACAGCACCCCAACCCGTGGTGGAGGCATCCGTGTTACGGCGTTACTGCGGCTGCGGCTGCCATATGCCCCAGGAGCCTCTGAAAAGTTTTGAGAGGGACCCCTTCCGCCATAGCGGGTTCAGGGCCCCCTCCGCGACCTTCGTAAATACGCGGGGGGACAGGGACAGGCCAAATGGGAGCACCTTGTACTGATACACTCGACCCTCGAAAGCAAACCGTAGAAAGGGTCTGTGTCGAGGCAAAATCGAGACGTGAAAGTACGCGTCCTTCAGGTCTATGGCTGCAAACCAATCCTGGTATCGAACGCACGAAAGGATGCGTTTCGAAGTGAGCATTTTGAACGGCAGCCTGGGAAGGGACCGATTCAACACTCGAAGATCCAGGATTGGTCGTAACCCACCGCTCTTCTTGGGCACGATGAAGTAGGGGCTGTAAAACCCCGACTTCATCTCGGCTGGAGGGACAGGCTCGATTGCGTCCTTTGCCAGCAAGACTGCAATCTCCGCACGCAGGACAGAGGCATCCGTGTCCGAGCGGACAGAAGTGAAAAGTGAACTTGGGCGGGCACCTGGCGAATTGAATCGCGTAGCCGAGACGTATCGTCCGGATCAACCACCGTGACGGGCTGGGCAGCTCTAGCCAGGCCGCCAGCCTGGTCACCAGTGGGATCAGCGGAGCGTTGACCGACGTGACCGCGGTGGGGCAGCCTGCGGGAAGGGGACTGGTCCCAGAAGGATGAACGTCCTGGAGAGCAGTCTGGCCGCGCTGGGCGGCACTTACCTTCTTCCCAGGTTCCCGCGCTGGCGAATGTTGGCTCCGAGTCCGAACCTGAGGAGACATCCTGTGCTCAGAAACAGATCCCGGGGCACATGGCCCAGAGATGTGGAAAATTGCTCTTTCTGTGAGTGGGTGGGTACCACCGACCCGTAGGTCGACGGCGGCTGAACACACAGAAGGTCCCGGCCCTCCTCCGGGAGTGGGGGCACAGATGTTCTCGTGCCCCGAAGAGCAGCTTCCATCATCTCCAGGCTGCCCGTGTCAGGGGCGCCGCGCAGAGCTGCGGGTCTTGGTTGCTGGCCCCTGAGCAGCGGGCGGCGCCGCTCCCCTGCGGCGGCCACGACGTCTGGCGGCAAGGCGCACATCATGGACCTCAGCCGGAGACGGAGCAGGTTGTTTTTGCTTCTTGGGGGCCGCAGGGGGGCGCCCTCGGTGACGAGCAGGCTGAGGCTGGGCACCCGGGGACTTCCTGGGAGTCTCGCGCCGGGGCAAGATGTGACTGATCGCCACAGTCTGCTTCTGGAGAAAAAATCCTGGAATGCTTTCCACAAAAATCTTAATTTCTTTTCGACTGAGAAAGGAAGACATGAACATCTTGGATGACATGGGGTGAGTAAATTATCAGGAAATTTTAATTCAGGAGTGAATCAATCTTTTAAAGAGCCCGCCAATTGATCACTGGCGAAAAAAATTCCCTGTCAACTAAGAAAAGATGCTTTTTGCCCCTGTAAAGTTGTAGTTACAGCATTTACCAGCAGGGGCTGTCTTAACCATGCTGCTAACCCTCCAAATCTTAACCCCTTGGTTAAAGCTCCCTATTTTGTGGTTTGGACTCTACTTGTTCAAATTCTGCTCCAGCACAGTCATTTTGCTTAGCTTTCTGCCCAACTGATTGCCCACTTTGCTTCCTCCACCCACGGCAGTGTCCACAGTTGTCAAGCCCCATCTCAGTCCTCAGAGTGGAACACCAGCTCTTTTCAGGGTGTTTAGTAGACGGCCAGAGGACACCTGCTCAGGCTCTGTTTATTTTCTTGCACAAACACCCAAGCAATGTGTTTATGATTGGAAAAGCCAAGCACATGAGTAAACATTTGCATAAATCCCATCTCCCTTCAACCTCCATATAAACAACCTTATTTTGTCCTTTCCTCCTTTTTTTCTTTTTTTGATGTACATTCTTTTCTTCTCACAACCACATAACTCGACACAATCCTATTTCTGTATTTCCCAAAAAGTCCTGTCACAGTTCCACCACCTGCTTTGAATTTGCTGTCCCACGGTAACAAGGTTTGATTACTTTCTTTTCTTTCCTTCTCTCAGTTTTGTCTTGCGAATATGTATCAAACTATTTATAAAACTCTGAAATTCTCAAAGTAAATCCAGATTTGAATGTCCAGCTGCCAAAATGAGCAACCAGTCTTTCGGTATGGTTAAGTTGTACATTTTTGTTCCTCGTGCCAGGACATCTGTCTTCTGACACACCCTGTCATTATAAGAAAAAGGAAGCAGCATCTTTTGATTATTTTCATTCGTATTGCATACATTTTCACAGAAACTCTGTAAGTCTGTCAAAGACATTAAAAAGGATGTTGAACACTGCCAAATTCAATCATTTGTTGTAGCCACTCTGTGGTTGTGTGCTGTATTGAGATTTTTTAGACATTTTGAACACACACTGATTGTAAGCTATAGGCTGAAATGTTCGAAAATGGGTTTGAATACCCATTAAAAACTCCTAAATACTTCAGTTGTTCAGGAACTACTATTAAAGACATTAAATATTTTTACTTCTTCTGTGGTCCAAAGTTTCTTGCATATGTTGGCCAAATTTAAATCACATTTACAGAATTACAGCCTTCTGTTCATGCAGGCTAAGAAAATTCCTCAGGAAATGTGTGCGTTTATATATATATGGGTTGTTGACGTGACATGGCATTTTCACTGTCCCACAAGATACAAATGAATATAATTAATATTGTTGTTATTTAAAATGCTGTAAATCATTTCTTTGTCCTACATGGAGCTGTTGTTATAAAAGCTGCAGTGTTATTTGAATTTTTTTTAATTTTTATATATATATATATTTTTTTTTTTTTTTTTTTTTGAGCCAGATGTCAAAATTGTCCTATGGTGTGACTGTCTCAAGCATTGTTCAATGAATTACAACTTTTATAAATTAAAAACAAAAGCATAAAAATGTTAATAAATAGTCTGTTTTAGTAAATGGCAATCATTTTTTTCATCCATATATTTCTGAAATTGTAGGAACTTGATACATTTCGTCTCTGAAAACCATGTCCTGTGTTGTGACAACATATCCCGATTTTAAAGTTCCACAAAAAACTTTTATTAGTTGAAGGACCTCATTCATGGTCATGTTACTGAAGCCCCTTGTCAGTTTTTTGTCTCAGAATTGTTCAAATATTTACCTTTTTTGGAACCACTACAAAAGTGTTACGTTTTGTTGTCCTTTGGTGTGACACTCCTAAAAACTGTATGTTAAACTACATAATCATGGAAAATTATGCAAATGTGTCTTGCAAACCGTTAATGACAGGTTAGCTTGGAATAGCAAGGTCATTAATTTACACAAAAGGCTGAAACGTGTGACAGAAAATGTCATTCTTAATGAATATAGTTTTAATCATATATCAGTAATATTTAGCTGTGCCGCACATGCAGCAGGGGGGCTAGAAGAGTTTCAGTAACATACTGACTGACTACAAGACTGCATTTTATTGATGAAAATTATTTTTTTTGTTTTAAAAAAACATGTTGATATTGTTTGTATCAAAATGAAACTTTCTTTCTTATTTGACATGTTCAAAATGAAATACAAATACTTTAATAACTACCGTTTCTGGCCTTCAGTGTGACATGATGTCCTATGGTGTGACGCACATAAAAGAACCACAGATTTGTTTTTATTTAAAAATATCCTTAAAAACAGTTGAGTATTGCAACAGGGAAGATAGAAATATCTCTCATCTTAAAATGGTTTAATTTTCAGCAGTTTTGAACAGGTGACAGCAAAGTTTGTCTTGTTGTCAAAGTTTGTCTTCAAATTGTCCAACAAGTCATGGGGGGGAAAATGATTTAATTGTAATGTCATATTAAATAAATAACACTATATTAAAATAAGTGTCTAACAATTAAGATTAATCTCTGTCATGCTATTTATATATTATTAAGAGTTTTTTTAATTTCTTAATTTTTGCTATGTCAAACCAAAGGACAAATTTATGGTCCAGTTCATTAAAAATGTAAAAAACAAACAAACAAAAAACAATGTAAGAACTGACGAAGTTTGGGACCCTTTATATTTTCTCAAAGATCAGACTTCACACTACATAAATTTATGCATTTCTTCTTCAAAAATGGTCTTTTACAAAAAAGCATTTTTACTGGCTATTTGTCAGCTACCCATACACATATATGTTTCCTCATTATAAAAATATATGATATAATTTTTTCTGAAATATTTGTAATTAATTTTAATATTTACCAACATATATATGTACGATTTTGTCTTCTTAGCCCTAGGATAATGGCAAGTGGGTGGTTATGTAAGTGCAATGGTGGGGTAATATCTATGCTCTGACTGAAAAGAAAAATGTGCATCATGTTGCCACTTTAGAGGATTTTTGTTTGAAGTCCTGTGACCCTGTAAAGTACTTCCAGGCTCTCTTAGTTTTCTAAAGGCCAAATGCGATTCTGGCCGATCCTAACAGAAGCAGAACACCTCAGCACATCTGGACTCACCGCTGCATCTATTACACAAGCCCCACTATGTGAAGTCACGTCCAAGTCAAATAAGCAACCCCAACCCCTCCCCTAAAAGGAACACCTAAAGAGGGACAAGGGTAAGGCTGCCAAAAAAAAGGACTCCGACCTCAAGCATTCCTCTCATCCAGGTCATGTTTTCATTACCCCGACAAATTTACACAGTTGTTAGTGATGGCCTGGGATTCCTCCTAAAGCACAGCCCACCAATAATAAACAGAGGCCAGCTGACACCCTCAGACACCTGCAAGCCTCCCTGACAGTGCAGGATTGTTCCCAGGCGGAGAGCACCAAGAGGCCCTGCTTTCCTCTCAAAGTGTTATCCATTCGAGAGGGTGCCACCATACCACCCTGATGCACACATCCGAGCCTTGAAAGAAATGCGTCACTGGTAAATCCTGCGGGGGGAAACATCGTCATGAACCAGCCAGACGGGTGATAAAAGCCGCTCAGTGTGTTCTCTTCATTCAGTGCCACACCGCTCAAGAGTGGGGTTGTGAGGGTATCTCGCTTACTTGAGTCTTTAGTCCTTTGACTCTGTCAAAACAGATACAGCACGCTTATATTTTTGGATGTATTGCAAAATTGCTGTTTTTGACTTAGACTACTAAATTCATATTTAGAGATTTAATCCTAGTTGATATGTGAAGATGATTATTTTTATTAAAATGTATGTACTTGCAGTACTGTCAAAGGTTTAAACTTAATACTTATAAATTTATACTGTTATTCAGCTAGGATGCATTCATTCATGATTCATTCATGAATTTTGCTTGAGTACCAAATAGAATGATTTCTAAAGGATCATGTGACACTAAATATTGGGGTTCGCAGAAAATTAAGCCTGACTATCACAGGAATAAATTACTAAAATATATTTATTTTAGTTATTTTAAATCATTCATTCATCAATCATCATTCATCATTCATTAAATCATTTTTTTTCCAGAAATGAATACTTTAATTTAGCTAGGATGCATTAAATTGATCAAAAGCCTTAAAAAAAAGTGTATAACTGTTTCCACAAAAAATATTAAGCAGCACAAGCACAGCTCTCTTCAACATTGTTGAATTTTGAGTACCAAATAAAATGGAACCGGTTCTCGATACCCAACCCTAATCATGTGACACTGACAACAGGGGTAATGGCTACAGAAAATTAAGCCAGTCCATCATCATCGGGAATAAATTGTTAAAATGTATTAAAATACAAAAAAATTATTTTAAATTGCAAAAATATGTAAAAAAAAAAAGGTTTATTAGTTAACATAATAAGAACTAAGAATAAATTATACTTTTACAGCATTTATTAATAGTTAATGTTAATTTCAGCATTTACTAATGCATTATTAAAATTACAAGATGTATTTGTTAATATTATTAGTTACTAACATGAACAAACAATGAATGACTGTATTTTTATTAACTAACATTAACAAAGATTAATAAATAGTGTCATACATGTATTGTTCATTATTCATTCATGTTAGTTCATACAACTAATGTTAACAAATGACACCTTATTGTAAAGTGTTACCGAGATTTCTTTCAAAAACATCTTACTGATCCCAAACTTTTGTCTAAATAAATAAATAAAGTGAAAGTTTAGATAAATTGTTTAGTAAGTTAAAAAACAAATGCAGGCATGGTACCAATACATTGTGTATCCCTATTAATGTAGGAAGAGCCAAAGACCAGTTTTTTGTTAACAATAGTTTTTACGGTTAAAGCAATTTTCAACCCTTTTTAGTTAATTCTTTACTGACATAGTCTGTAAGCAGTGTTTGCTCGTAAGAGGCCGTTTCTTTATCGGGTACAGTAAAACGGGAAACTTCTTGAAGGTACAGCACCTGTTCTGTTAAACTCCGGGAAACTGATGGAAACAGTCAGTTCCACAGATCTGTTTTTATCGCTTTGCCTGAGGACTTATGAGGGTGAGAGGAAACCTTTCTGCCGTCGTATGACTGTGGGCTAGAGGGTTTTGATTCTTCTTTTGCAATCGAAAGATGATCTCCAATCCTTGCTCTGCCCACTGTAATTCCTCACCTTTGCCTGATGATTTCTTTTCAAGGCTGACGGGGGAGCGCAAAAGCCACAGATAAGGTAGCTGGATCAGCCCCTGGCCAGCTGTGAACCCGATAGCATCTGTTTAAAGCATCTAAAGCAGGACCGTTTCTTTTCAAGTCTGCAGTGCTAGTTATCTCACTTTTATCCTGCACATGTAAGGGAAATCCACAGATGGCCAGGGATCTGATAGAAATACAAATGTGATATCATTGACTATGCTATCAAAAAGGGGTGATTTCACAAAAGAAGTGTGACTCTGTCTCTCGCTGTCTCTTAGAGGTAAACAGACAAGCCAAAACAAAGATCCTCTTCACAGCAGATGTGGTTGGAAGTTATTCTTTCATCATTAGCATCCAGACAAAACAACTGCTGACTGAACTCTGAACTGTGCGGCGTTTCTGTCTTCCATTCTGAAAAACACTTTAAAAATGTGATTCATGGTATAGACTGTACCACAATTTAATTATTAAAGCATTTGTAACAGAATCGTCCCGATTCCAATGATTTATGTCTCTCCTTTGTCTAGTTTGTCAGTATAGCATATTGCGCTCCAGATTATTTATACAGTATGTCCTCCTGTTTTTCTTGCAGTCCATCATTTTCATAAGGGACCGAAATTCTCACGGACAGGAAATATCTGGGTATATAGACTACTCCCACCGACTAAAATCTGAAGACTTTGAACCATATTTCAGTGGAAAGAAAAGGCTTATGCCAAAAACAACTGACTTAAGGTAAGCCTACTTATATTATGACCCATCCATGATGATTTCCAGTTACTATTGTTTTAGTAGATACTGCTACTGAACATCTCAGAGGTTAGATGTTCTTAGATTAATGTGCATGCATCCTTCTGGTCTCTGAAGCATTTGTCTCTTTCCTCTCTAAAATATCAATATGCATAAAATATAAAATACAGTGAAAGCAAAACAGACTTCCTGTTCATAATGGAGGAGGCATCTTTTTTTAATATCCTGGCAAGTGCATGAAAATGGAATGTGCAAGTGCATTTTGAATAATGCCCTTTTCATCCTCTAATATTAATATTAGTCAAATAGTGATCCTCTGTAAACCAAGTTAGGAAGTCATAGTCATCCAAAAAGAAAGTACATATCACTGACCTTCATAGAGATTTCCAGTGCAGTTTTTTTGTTGGCTAAGATTCATTTGAGATTAGTAAAAACAAGCATTGGAAATATATTATAGGTTAAGTGTACTGCTCTGTTTTGGGTCACTGCAATTTTTTTAGGAGAAATTTATACTTATTCAACAAAGATGTACAAAAACACTTAAAGGAGAAGTCCACTTCCAGAACAACAATTTACAAATAATGTACTCACCCCCTTGTCATCCAAGATGTTCATGTCTTTCTTTCTTCAGTCGTAAAGAAATGTTTTTTTGAGGAAAACATTTCAGCATTTTTCTCCATATAATGGACTGATATGGTGCCCCGATTTTGAACGTCCAAATGCAGTTTATATGCAGCTTCAAACGATCCCAGTCGAGAAAGAAGGGTCTTATCTAGCGCAACGACCGGTTATTTTAATAAAATAATACAATTTATATACTTTTTAATGCCAAACGCTCGTCTTGTCTTACTCTGCCTGGACTGTTTTTGTTCTGGTTCATGACAGTTAGGGTATGTCGAAAAACTCCCATCTCATGTTCTCCCTCAACTTTGAAATCGTTCTATATCACTGTTTGACCTTTTTTGTTAAGGGTGTTTGATCTTTTTTGCATGTTCACTTTGCAAAGACTGGGTCGGTACTTCTGCAGCGAAGTAGGATGGTTTTTAAATGATTCTTGAAGTTAAGGGAGAAAATACGATTGGAGTTTCTCAACATACCCTAACTGTCTTGAGTCAGAATACACAGAGTTCAGGGAGAGCAAGGCAAGACGAGCGAATATTTAAATTGTATTGTTCTAATGAAAATAACTGATTGTTTCGCTAGATAAGACCCTTCTTCCTCAGCTGGGATCATTTACAACCACATTTGGGATCGTTTGAAGCCGCATTTAAACTGCCTTTTGGAAGTTCAAAATCGGGGCACCATATCAGTCCACTATATGGAGAAAAATGCTGAAATGTTTTCCTCAAAAATGACTGAAGAAAGAAAGACATGAACATCTTGGATGACAAGGGGTGAGTACATTATATGTGAATCTTAAATGTGAATTTTAATATACTTTAAAATATAATTTATTCCTGTGATGCAAAATTGAGTTTTCATCAGCTGTTACTTCAGTCTTAAGTGTCACATGATCCTTCAGAAATTATTCTAATATGCTGATTTATTATTAGAATTATCAATGTTGGAAACAGTTCTGCTGCCAAATATTTTTTTGGAACCTGTGATTCTTTTTTTCAGGAATCTTTGATGAATAACAAGTTAAAAATTACAGCATTTATTCAAAATATACATCTTTTATAACAATGTAAATCTATGCTATCGCTTTTTATTAATTGAACACATCCTTGGTGAATAAAAGTATTAATTTCTTTCAAAAAAAGAAAGAAAAAACATTTACTGACCCCAAACTTTTGAACTGTAGTGTATATTGTTAGAAAACCTTCCTATTTTAAATAAATGCTGTTGTTTTTAACCTTTTATTAATCAAAGAATCCTGAAAAAAGTATCACAGGTTCCAAAAAAATATTAAGCAGCACAACTGTTTTCAACAATAATAATAAATCAGCATATTAGAATGATTTCTGAAGGATTATGTGACACTGAAGACTGGCGTAGTGATGCTGAAAATTTAGCATTGTATTACAGGAATAAATTACATTTTAAAATATATTCACATAGAAAACAGTTATTTTAAATTGAAATAATATTTCATAATATATTTCAGTTTTTCTGTATTTTTGATCAAATAAATGCAACCTCGATGAGCATAAGAAACGTCTTTAAAAACATTTAAAATCTTACTGATGAGTGTACAGTGTATATTATATCGTAAGTAGTAAACCCCACATAAATATTGTAAAATAAACAATACATAAACACAGTACAATACTGAGACAGAAGACTGCAGTCAACGCACTGTAAAAAACAATAATTTGTAACCTGGCTGCCTTAAAATTTTAAGTTCAGTCAACTCAAAAAAAAGTTTTGAAATGTTAAATTATACTAAGTGACAACTTAGATATTTGAGTTGAATCAACTTAAAATTTTAAGGCAGCTGGGTTACTTACCCATCTGTTAAGTTTAGCAAACACAAATATCTAAGTTGTTACTTAGTACAATTTATCATTTCAAGTTGAATAAACTTATTTTAGTTGACTGAACTTAAAATTTTAAGGCAGCAGGGTAACAAATTATTTTAAGCTGACTCAACAAATTGTGTTTTTTTATTTTTTACAGTGATACGGTCTGTAATAATACATATATTTAAGATTAAACTAAATGCAGTAATTTAATATTGTTTTTTTAAGACATCTAAATCTGGTATATCCAGCATGCAAGTATAGCCAGGCATGTTTGTGTTTGTATATCCACATCTTAGCTGCCACAGCACATGATCTAATCAGAGTAAGTGAAGGAAGTACACTACAGCATAAGCATTCTCATTTCCTGTGTACTCACATCCCCATCTCTCTTTCTCTCCCTATTTCTCTTTTAGTCCCTTTCTCTCTCTCTCTTGCTCTCTTTCTGTTCTCTCTTTCCTCCACCATCCTTCTCACGGGAACAATAACAGGCAGTGCTTGTGGTTGCCACTAAGATGGAGCAGATGCTGTGTTCTTCCCGTACAGATGCATGAATCCACACTACAGCTGACAGACTTTGACTGCCTGACCACAAAAATGAAAAGTACAAAAGTCATGGCCACCAGCTGAGGACAATCACCAAAAAGCCGTAGCTATAGATGGATAAATGGATTGAAAGTGGGATAGGTAGATATTTAACCCTTTTTTTATACAGAGAAGACTGATTTTTTTTTGGTTATACTGACTCAAAGCAGCATCCTTACAGATTTCTCACTAATTCTAGGTTACAAACCAGACTATCCTCTTTCTCCTTGATCCATAGAGTTACAGCTGGTGGATTTTTAAAGCACTCTTAAAACACTCCATCAGGCTTTAGTTTGGTAACCATGGAGCACTGAAGCACACAAACATCCTTTTCTCTGTCAGTATAACAGTAACAACACAGACCTGTTATTAACAGCACAATAATTGTTTCCACAAAGCCCAGGTCTTTCACACATTAGTAAGTTAGTGTGGGTGGGGTGCCATTAGCTGCACTATGAATATTAAGCATTTCATGTTACCAGGTGACATCCCTGCAGGGACAAATTGGGACCAAAAGGGCCAAAGAATATGTCCAAATCACATGTGTTGCCACACTCATGCGTTTTCAATCATGAAACGAATAGACCCAAATGCTCAGAAAGCCCAGCCGGTCTTCGAGCTTCCTCCGACTCGAAAATTTAAAGGCTTTGGAGCATTTTTCTGCCCATCTTTTCATGTTCTCAGTTAAAATATCTCACATCTGTCCTGTTTCTTCGACCAAAAGTAAGTGGTTCACCATTGCATAAAAGTGGTCAACCCAAAAATGCTAATTGCTATATGGCGTTTCAGTATAAATAGACACAGAAAATGCTGTCAAACCTTATTTTAAAAAGGAGGAAGTGAATATGCATCCTGCTTCTAAGTCCCTCACAAAGTTTTACATTTTGTATATGTTACAAACCATATGGAGAGAAGGAAAGGGAGGACTAGAAAGTTTGATCCAAAGGCAAACAGAACAATTTCATGCCATTTCATGCATCACTGTATTTCTCCACAGAATCTGGCTCTTTTGTGAGGGTCTGCTATGTTTACCGTGACGGCAGTCACTCCGATGGCAAGTCTTTCCTGTGATGCAAAATGGCAAGCGGAGACTCTGCGAGGATGTTTAATTCAGACCATTACTTTTTGTTTACGCCTTATTAGCCAGTCTTTTCATTTTAGGCTTTCTTCTGTTTGCTTTGGTGACCAGCACCATGGTTTCTGGTCACCTTGACAGGAAATGGCGGACAGGGAAGTGTGAGGTGTCTTTCCATCATGCGTTCTCTCTCTGACACACAGAGCCATATGTAATAAATTATGATAAGTTCTTTCAAGATGGTACAGCTATAGGATGGGCCTACAGTGCACAAAAAAATGGGCGTTAATCATTTCCTTTTTGTTAGGTTTAAAGAAGAGCTGATCCAGAGCAAGCAGTCTTCCTGTGTTTTAGGTTTTATGTTTAATTTGGATAAATACTTAACACCACAATGACATTAATCCATGATCTAGTTAATAGACATGTTAGTTATTTATTAGATGTCTCAGTGTCCAAATATCCAAGTGTTTTTATACTGCACCAGGGATTGCTACTGAACCAAATCCTCCATGGCTTGAAATCAACCGAATGAGGATCGTATCTCAAAGGGCAATGATTTATATCCTTGAGGTTAAGGTCATAACTTCTTATAAACAGCATCTGTAAAATGTTTTAGTAGCATTGCAGCAATACAAGATGTAGCTTTGGCTGACGTCCACGGTGTTATCATGACAGAGAATGAAAAGCTCTTGCATCCATGTGCCTCTCCCTTGGACTTATAAAGAGCCTCTCCCCAAAGTCCAGCTTTGTTCTTGGACCACAAACTACTGCTTGGGAAAAGCTGAGGTCCATTTGAGCAACCCTCGCTGCCTCAGAGTGTGACATTTGGAGTTGGTGTTTCTGCAAAGCAGCTGTCTCCCAGCAGTCGAGCTAGTGATGAGAACCACTAACACGGGCCAGACAGTCATTGCGTGCGTTAATTACGTTTCGATCTATTCCCATTGCCATTTTTGAGTGGCCTGCTGGGTCTCAATCCTTACATTGATCAGTGCAGACAGAGGAATTTTTTGGTTGTAGCTGTGAGAAAGTGTTTTTCCCCTTTAGCATGGAATGTCTTGAAAGCTTTGTGTGAACATAGATTTTTGAAGCTAGACATCTATTCTTGAACATTTTCAAATAAATATCCAACAGTCTCTGTATTCAGTTAGAGGAAAACTGATATGTCAGTGAAACTTTTGTCCAGCAAGCATGCCAAAGGCTAAATTAGTAAAATGGCTGCCTTTCCAAGTAACAAACCTTCCTTTCAAGAATTTGTATGAAAAATTTAAGCACGTACACTGTGAGGAAAACATACACAGAAAAGCAGAAAAAGTACTGGTAATTATCTGTTAGGTTTATAGACATTTCCTTTAACCATAAAGCACAACACAGTACAATGTGTAAGTCAGGTAAAACACCTGTGCAAAATCAGTAGAGACATTTCTTCATATTTTTTAAACAGTACATTGTGTCCTTTTTTACAAAATTGACAAAATAGTGACATAATATACAAATCTTAAACATGTTTTACATTTACATTACACTGTGTTTTAGCCCTTAAATGGGTCATGAAAGGAGTAGTTCATTTCCAAAACAAAAATTTACAGATAATTTACTCACCCCCTTGTCATCCAAGATGTTCATGTCTTACTTTCTTCAGCTGATAAGAAATTATGTTTCTTGAGGAAAACATTTCAGGAATGTTCTCCATATAGTGGACTTCAATGGTGCCCCCAAGTTTAAACTTCCAAAATGCAGTTTATATGCAACTTCAAATGGTTCTAAACGATCCTAGCCGAGGAAGAAGGGTCTAATCTAGCAAAACGATCGGTCATTTTAGAAACAAATTGACAATTTATATACTTTTTAACCTCAAATGCTCATCTTGTCTCAACTCTGCGATGCACATGCATAGTCTGTGTAATCCGGGTCAATCCAGTTAGTATATGTTGAAAAACTTATTTTTCTTCCCCAACTTCAAAATCATCCTACATTGCTGCAGAAGTACCAACCCAGCGTTCACAAAGTGAACATGCAAAGATCAAACGGCAATAAAAAAAAGGTAAAACAGCGATGTAGGGCGATTTTGAAGAAAATTTTTGTTCTGGAAGTGAACTGATCCTTGAACTGCCTTTTTATTATTTTGTACTGTTCTCTGAGGTCCACTTATAATGTTATCAAGATTTTTATATCAAAAACACCATCATTTAACAGTAATAAACAATTTCCTGTCCTTGTTTTGACCCCCTCATCAGAACGCTCTGTTTGAATAGGCATGGTGGACTGTAGACTCACACCCACTGCTATGACTGGCTAACACTTATGTATGTTTGACAGCCTACGTCCTTCTTAGATGGACACATATATATTCAGTACATATCAAACAATCTGTAATTTCAGACAAAGAAATAGTGACCACATAATACAAACAGTTACTCACACTTGTGTGGTGCGACATTACTGTCGGATCCAATATAGTCGGCACAACGCCTTTTAGTTTCAATCTTTCCGAAAATTCCGCATCAAATTGTGCCTTGTTTGTAAACAAATCAAAAAACAAAGGACCAAGTTCTCACAGACATGGTCTGGAACTTCATTAAAAATAATGTTGGGATCAGAAGGAAAGCAATGCAAAGACTGTTCTTCCACAACTTGGCACTGCACAGCGTCTTCTTGTATTTGGAGCCATCTTTATTGTTTGGTTTCCACGTGGACTTGTGTTCACCTCTCTTGTTATTTACACTACATGTGAATTGGTGGGCGGGGCTTAACAAGCAGCGATGTAAAAGCAGGCATTGATCTTCTTCGAGGCAGCGTTTAGCCACACTATTACATCATAAAGTGGCACATTCCACAGCCTGTCATTTTGGCAGATTGGCTTTAAAGGGACAATATGTAAGATTTTTTGATTAAAATATCCAAAACCCACTAGAACAGTTACATATATTTTGCTGACTTGTGTACTTACATTATTCCACAAGTTTTGAAGAATGTTTCAATCCAAAGAAATAAGCTGTTTTAACTAGCGACACAGACCATGTCCTCCTTGTGTCGTCTGCCGCTGATGTCATACACCCTTGATTTTCCAGTTTTATTTTGTAGAAAACAGAAACCCCAAAGACACTTTAATATGTTATGGATTTTATTAGAAAGGTGACGAATATACAGAGTAGCATTATAACAGAACTTTCAACACACCTAAATGTATCTAGTATGATAAAACAGCACTGTTTTACCTCACATATGCAGGACTGCAAGAAGACTGTGGCATAATAAAAACTCTGCTGCTTTCACACCATGTATCTTGCTCGTCCTTCATTAGCAATTGCTTCAGCAGCGTCATTTCACTTCCACTACTTTCAGCCCCACCCTGCTTCAAATTACAGTGACCTTAATAAGTCTTTAATACATTAGCTTATCCATGAACATGATTTCTGTCTGAGTCCCAATGAATTGCATCAGCTGTGGGGATGAAGACTACAACTCCCATGATTTCACGCTCAATCACGATGTCATCAAACTTCCTTGTTTGTTTTGAATAAGCACCCTCTAGCGGCGAAAACGTACATATTATGCCTTTAATAGAAGCTGTTTTTAGAAAGTAGAAAGTTTTGAGTTTTGAAACCTACAGGATGTTTTTATAATACAATAATACAAGGGAATTTTGGTTTCTCAGCTCATGACCCGTTTAAAAAGTAAAACCCTGCATTTCTGATACTTTGACACAGAAAAATCCTGATGTCTTTTAATTTGTGCTTAATACATTTAATAGCTGTCAGTTCAGCATTCCTCATTAGGTTTAATTTAGTCCCTGCACTTAAAAATAATAGTACATTGTTTCCTTTCTTTTAATTGAATATGTTCTATAGCCATTGAAGTTGTTTTCAGTCATTTTTCGTAAATTTGTTTCAGAAAGAAGCCCTTACATGTAATTTTATGGATGTCAAGAGCATGATTGTTCTCTCGTCACTTCTGTCAATGGTGTAGAACAACAAAATGAATGCCGTTGGCTAACTGGCTGTAAAACACTGAACAAATTGAATTCCTCATATACAACTTAACACCTGGCTTTCCAAGTGTACCTTTTATCAGTCTGGGAACAAATGTGCTATTTTATCTTTTTGTGAAAAGCACAAAAGACAAAGACACTTCCTGACATCTTGACAGGCCAACTATTTTTTTTTTACTTTGTAGTTTATATATTTCACTATATATACCAAAGCCATTCATCCATTCTGTGGAGGGTTTTTTTTGTCAACGCCTTTAAAGCATGCATTTTATTGTCTTTAAACTATTATAAAGTTATTAACCCTAACTTTTTCTTCAGCTTTTACAACTGGGGAACGCAGGTGGCCAAACATAATGGCAGCTCAAACTATGAGGTAATCACAGAGAATCCGAGCGGCCTGCTCTTCAAGTGCAAGAACGACAGGAAAATCTTGAATGTTGACCCGGAGGTGAGCATGTTTGATCTCAGTAGAACTTGTGAGACACTGGCAAACAGAGAGTGCTGACCTCTCTCAGTCATGCTTTAGCTCTCATTTAACATCTGTGAGTAAACAAACACCTGAACTATGTCAAACTGAGTATTTGTTTAATGAATAGCTCAAGACTGATTACGATTTTAAACAGGAACGTTATATTGCCTTATGATATGATTCTACTAATATTAGATGCGGTGCCCAATCAGTTGATTATAGCAAATAATCATGTACATGTGAAGCAATGTGAAGCATTTTGTGTGGCGATATCAAATAGCTTACGTGTGAAGTGGAAAGATTGTATTGTTGCACCTGGGTAGCATTTTTGTTCCAATCTCTCGAAATATCCATCAGAGTGGGTTAGAACAAACCGCGAAATTCAGTCCTGGAACCTGTGCCACTATTTTTTTGCCTGTGTGCCCAGGAGCTATGAGTGCATGCTATTTTGGAAAAGAGGCAACGCTGCAGACTGGCCTCTTTGAACACAAACTCACCCAGGCTGCCTCGTTGAGGGCGAGATGGCAGAGGCGAGTATTGCCTGTGGTCGAGCACACCCCGACCAGGCCGGCTATTAAAAACGAGGGGAGGCTAAGGAACCCAGACACTGAAACCGCCCGTGCACCCAGAATCCAACCTCAGGCCCCCACCAGGCATGACCTCATTGCCCATGTGGATGCATTCCTTCATACGAACTGGCGGAATTGTGACATATTCAAGCCTAAATTTGATTTGTTTGTTTGTTTGTTTGTTTTATCGCCCCGTTAGATCTAGTCAATGTTGTGAACGTTTCAAAATTATAAACCCAAATTCTTCTCTTCTTTGGGTCATGTTCGCGTTTGATGAAACTATGTTGGTTATCCCTCCAAAGTAGCAGTTGGTGGTTTAGTTTGATAACCAGTCCGTATAAATCAACAGCTAATGCTTTTCGTTCGCTTTATTCCATTTTTTTGGGAATGTTCAGCATATGTTTGCATTTATCTTCGCTCTAAACAAAATGTGCATGTTAGCCCAGACAACATGTACAGTAAATACATAGAATGAATGCAAACCTAAATCTTCTGACAGTTACCCTTTAATAACAGATCCCAGCTGGCCTAAGATCTTATTTATTCTTGGTGGAGGCAGCCTATGGAGTCCATATTTTAAAGTCACACGCAGACTGATGTTTAAACAGCAAATCACACTTATACTGGAAGAATAGAAATAGAAGTTTAAATTGCTTTCAAAATCGAAGTTAAACCAAATTATTTATTGACTAAATTCTTATTGACATTGTGCAGTGAATATTGTTTGATTCCTCCAAGTAGAACTTGTATGTAACAAATTTACACTTTAGCAAAAACTACTCAGTAAATAAAATGTAATTCTTATTATTATTTCTTTAACCCAACAGGCAACACCTGGCGATAGCTCCATCCGAACTCCTGTCCAATCTGACCTATATGTGCATGTTGTCATTTATGACCACGTCACCAGAAAACCTGCAACCAGTTCCTGTGCACCGCTCTCCAATTAAATGTATTAAAAAGCACTCTGAGTCTCTAATTTCATCTACATTAAAGCTGTTTTAATCTTATATACTTCTGACTTCATATTGTACACAACATCTGGATGCGTAGAATGGCATAGCTGTGCGTTTTGGTCTTTAGGGTAAGCAGGCAGGCAGATTAAAAAAAACAACAAAAAAAAGTTGCTATGTTGATAAACTGACTTAATCACTTATAAATCTATATACATATATATAATCATTTATAGTCATTTAACAGTGTCTGAATAAAAATAAATATATATTATTTTTATTTTTGATTAATCATTGTGGCCATTTTAAAATATTTATCATCTACAAACACACATCTGAGGCATTTAGTGACATGGCTCTCGGAGACTGTCTGATGATGCAGTCATTTACTTGGGAACCTGAGCTTTGTATTGTACTCTTATCTTAAACAACTCCTCTGTTTGTCTGAACAAATCAAAGATAAAGCCCTTTAGAAACACGGGGGTTCTTTTATGTCCCCGCATGACTGCTTGTAGCTTCATTTTGACTAAAAGCTGCCAAACACTCCATGAAGTGGACAATGACACCCATTCCACATGATTTCAGATCATGAGATATACTGCAGAGAGTTCCGGAATTAGATATCCATCAGTCAATAATTTTGTCTTTGCGAGTTTACAAAAAGGAGTCAGCAAGATATTGCTATGGTGGTGGCTCATGGTACCTGTTGGTGCCATTTTGGTATTTGAATAACTGCAGTTTACTCTAGTTGTTGGCCAAATTCTGGATAAAGAGCTAATTAACAGATAGAAACATCACACTATGAACGTTAATCAAATGGTAAACATACCATTCAAACGTCTGCACTCAGTATAAGATTTTCAGTTTAAGATTTGTTTATTTGTTACAGGGGTCGTGCAAGGTGTTTGAAGTGCTTGAATTTGACTTTATAAATTTAAGGTCTGGAAAACTCTTGAAAATTGCAATATTCCTGAAGATGTACTTGAAAAGTCCTTGAATTATTGAAAGACAATGTATATTTGAAATAAGTGTTTAATTTTTTGTTTCATTTCATTTCATTTTTTTTTTTTTGACTATTTAAGTTACCAGTAGTAGTACAGACAGTGTCGTGTAAACATGGCTCAAGACGCAAGAAGTGGAACAGATTAACCAAATCAGCTGAGTGAGTAATTTAACATCTTGTGACATCTTTTCATTTCAACCGATTCACTAGCAAAAACCAGATCAAATTTAAAAAAGCCATTCATTTTCCAATTTCGACATCACTTGTAATGATGTTAAAAACTTTCAAAACCATTGTGTCGCAACATGATTCACTGTTTTGAAGCACTCCAATTGGATCGTGTATCACAAATCATTTGACTTAGATCAGGACTTCAGAGGGGCTCGCAAATCATTTGACTTAGATTGGAACTTTGCGTATCACAAATCAATTAGATCGGAACCTCAAGTTGCGAATAATTTGATTTAGATCGGAACTTAGCATAATGCGAGTCATTCGATTCAGATCAGGACTCTAGAGTGCGTATCACGAATTGGAACTTCAGAGTGGATTTTTGAATCATTCCATGAATTGAGTCCTCCAAGTCCTGATCTGAAATGATGGTTTCCGAATCATTATTCAGATCGGGACTTCGGATTGCAAATCATTTGAGTTAGATGAGAGTTTCGGAGTGGGTTTAAAAGTCTTTTGGTGTATATCGGAACCTAGGAGTGCGGATCGCAAATCATTTGATTCAGATCAGGACTTCTGAGTGGTTTGCAAATCAAACCATAAGCGAGAGCTCTGATTGCAGTCCTTGAAAATCCTGGAATTCTATTTTACACTATCTGTACGAACCCTGTTGTTAGTCTCTTGTGCTTTTCAATAACAGTAACACTGTGAAATATTATTACATTTTAAAATAGATGTTAAAATGTGATTTATTCCTTTATAACATTATAAATGTCTATACTGTCAGTTTTTAAAACTTACTTACCCTAAAACTTTATACATTGTATATGAGTGTATATTTTGAAATATATACAGTGTGTGTGTGTTTATATATATATATATACAGTTATTAATAATGAATTAACTGTGCAGTTCAGGGAGTTTGCAACCTACAACATTTCATTTTTAGAACAAAAGAAAATAATGATACATGATAATAGGATTGTACTAGTAACATATCACCAGTACACAGTATTAGATCACAATCAATCTGACAGAAAAAAAAAACATGCAAGTGTATAAGCTACATAGTTTCTGTTTAATCACCAGGATGAAGGCTCAAGAAGTGGGTGGTGATTCACCCACATTCATAACTGTTTAACTTAACAGGCCACAGTCCTCATTCATGTGGTGGAGTGGCAGTGTGATGAAACTGCCCACTCCAGTCCCTCACAACGGCGCAACTCATTCAAACACCTACAAATCAACATAGCAGATGTGCTTGTGAAAATCTGGGTTCCTATCCTAAAGTGGACTTAGAGAGGATGGTGGGAAATAAAACAAGATAAATATAGGTTAGTGAGCGCAGACCACATATTTTCTCACTACAGCAATTACACCTCGGACAGATCTGACAAAACCATGTCTTGAAAATATGTCCACTGGCATCAGATGTCTGGGGTGGGAGTCAATCACTTCCTCCTCAGTGATCCTGAAAGAGAGACGGTGACAGAGGATATTGAAGCCGTGCACTAGTGTGCGGAGGGGACGCGGTGCAGCATCCGGATCAGACTCCGCTGTGCAGGATGTGTCTGCTCATCGCCATTGAGCTCAGCTAAATGGGACAGAGAGCCTTTAATGCTCCCCATAAGCCATGTCATTCAGCACGTCAGCCCAGACACACAGCTTTGCTAAGAGACGTTTCAGGGATCTCACAATCGAGCATTACAACACAGATCCACATGACTCACACAGTCGCTCAGAGACAGCTGAGAGCCTGCATAGTGTACGATTAAGACGTAAACGTTTGTTTTGATGCGCCAAACGTGCCCTAAAACGACAAAGAAAGCATTTTCACGTAGCTATTTTAGTCATTCGTTTATCTCAAATTCTTCTTTTTGTAAAAAAGAGAGTCTGACTGTAACTCTCTGCGAATAGTGAACGAATCGGATCTTATCAGTAAATCATTTCATTAGGTTCACAAGTCTAGTCTAAACGATTCGTTATTGAATCGGACTGAATGAATAAGAGCGGTTCTCTGACCAAGTCGGTCGAAGTGGATCTTTTGAACAAGTTCGAGCTCACCGAATCATTGAACCGAGAACCTTATATTAAACAATCGTGCGAAAAGTAGGCCTAGCTACTACTTACGTAATTGAATAGCAGAAATTAAAATATTCTGTAGCCTGTACAAGATATTAATTGGTCGTATGACAGTTTTATTAATGTGTTTTTGTAGCAGAATTAGTTTTTTAAATACATTATCTTTTATTAAACATGCAAAAGCTTTTTCCCAAGCGAATGTTAGTAGTGTTTAGTATAAATGCAAATGACATTTCCAAATGGATTTATGTTTTTTTCTGAATCATAGCTTCAGCAATGTAAGCAATGCTTACAATAAACACTCTTAATACTACTACGATGTTAGGGAACGCGTGGTAACGTAACAGCACTGTCTGTTTAGTGAACCGGTTCTTTGAAAAGAACCGTTCACAAGAACCGATTCGCGAGAATCGGTCGCACTTCCCAACGCTGACCGACTGCTCCCATAAGCCCTATATATTACTAGCGCAACAAGCTTTACCTTCAATGAACGCAGGGAAGAGGCGCGATTGGCTGAGAACAGCATCGCTCAGACACAAAACCGAGGACCAAGCCTGACCATCAGGAGTACAGCAGATCAAACTCACACGGACATCCTCGCACATTTTGCACAGGGACTGTGATATCTGCTGCAGGAACGTCGATCTTTGGAAACGTGCATTTGGACTATTTTGAGTACACCAAAGTGACATCTTGTTTAAATTGACCCGCTCTGTTTGCCTTATTTTGGGGGTCCATGTGATGCTCTCCCTCTCAAGAGACAAGAGTTTGGAAACGCATTCAGCACTGATATACTACACCTAGATCAGCTACTACAGTCCCGTACCTCCAGCATGGATCGCTGTCAACGACTGTTTATCCTCCTGTTGGGATGGGGTTATCTGTACTGTGGATACTGTGCTGTGCTTAAAACACCCTTTACGGGTTTCTCAAAAGACATGCAATTTGGACCAAAAGTGGAAGCGCAAGATAAGCAACACGCAAAGAAAACCGAGCAGGACACGCTGTCAGAACACATGCAGATGCTCTACGCCAAATACACCAGCGCGGGATTCCCTCTCAAAGATGGGAACACTGTCCGCAGCTTCAAAGGACATTTGGGTAGGTGTTAAATTCATTTCATAGTAAATGACTAAATGAAGTAATGAAGTTGTTAATTACACCTCACTTCTTCTTATACGGTAGTTAAATTGTTCGTGTGTTTATTAATTTTAGGCTTGATCTCTTAAAGAGATAGTTTACCCCAAATTGAACATTTCTTGTCATTTACTCACCCTATTGCTTTTATCAAAATCGTATGACTTTTTCCCATAAAACGCAAAAAGAGATGTTTACATTCATTTTAATTGCATCTTTTTTCCATGTATGAAAATGAGGCTGTCAGTACCCAACTTAAATAATAACAGGTTTAAGTGAACTATCTCTTTAAGACAGCTTGTGTTGCAGTTGGTGCAATTACACCTGTTGATTTCGATTTGCTTGAGACATCAGTTCGAAGTGAACAGCTCATCCTGTAGCGCTTCATACATCTTTTTATATGCTAGTTTTAAGGCTTTAAAACGGATGCTATTAGATGTCGATAGACGTAATGAACAAACTCTATATCGGAAGTGTTGCTTGTTGATTGTAAAACCAGCGAGCGTTCGTATTGCAAGTGGATTCACCATACTGCTTCATTGTTATTTTTAAAAAAAATAAAATATACTTTTAACATACTTTAATCGCTGGTATGGCTAATCATTTTTCGCTTTTTGCTGAGAAGTGCGCTTCTTTGCTCACGCTCCTATGATAGTCACACTGCGCCAGTGTTGCCAGATCTCGCATCAAAAACAAGCTCGAATCAAGCGATTTTTTTCACTCCAAAATAGTATAGTCTTTTCAGTTATTAGATATTCATAAAATAAACTAACATCTAAATTACTGAATAAATTTCTTTCGTGCACATTTACGCATCACTAAGATATTAATGACATTATGTAAAGTGCAACTTAAGTTGTAGTAATTGTTCGTACTTTTTTCGAAAAAAATCCACCCAAAACGCAACATGTGAATTTCCACATTTATAAGAGACTGAAAAAACAAACCCACAGTTTCTTGTGACTAGTGGACAAGGCAGCACAGTACTGTACTCATACCGCCCCCTTGTGTTCAGTTCTGGTCTTATTATGCTTGTCATAACTCACATTTGTGACCCTGGACCACAAAACCATCAATAAGGGTCATTTTTAAAATTAAGATTTATACATGATCTGAAAGCGAAATAAATTGATGTCAATTGATGTCAATTGATGTATGGTTTGTTAGGATAGGACAATATTTGGCCGAGATACAACTATTTGAAAATCTGGAATCTGAGGGTGCAAAAAAAATCTAAATATTGAGAAAACTGCCTTTAAAGTTGTCCAAATGAAGTTCTTAGCAATGCATATTACTAATCAAAAATTAAGTTTTGATGTATTTACAGTAGGAATTTTACAAAATATCTTCATGGAACATGATCTTTACTTAATATCCTAATGATTTTTGGCGTAAAAGAAAAATCGATCATTTTGACCCATACAGTGTATTGTTGGCTTTTGCTACAAATATACCCGTGCTACTTACGACTGGTTTTGTGGTCCAGGGTCACATTTATTAAAACTCAGTGGTCATATGTCAACAGCAAACCCATAGACAAAGCGAATTTCAGCTCAAGCGTGATAATGAATTTTGAATTTGTGTTTTTTCCTTTTAGGGACCATCAACGATAAGCAGTTACAGATCTTCAACCTCACTTCGCTCACCAAATCTGAGGATGTTCTCTCAGCGACGCTGCACTACTACATTGGTGACCTGCAAAACAGCAGCCACAGATGCACAAGGCACAAGAGTTGTGCTCACCATAAACTCAGAAGACAAGGTCATGTTCACCTTGATATCTGGAGTTTCAGCTTTGTGGATAACACCACCAGAACAGTGGGCCATTTCTCCATTAACATCTCCACAATGTACCGGGACTTCATATCATGGCAGTGGAAAGACATTACTCGTGTAGTCAACCAAGCCAAGCAACACGGCCAGCTTCTCATAGGCGTTGACATTGACTCAAAAGGACGTCAACCTTGGAAGAAACTCTTGTCAGATAGGTCTCCTTACATTCTGGTCTACGCAAATGACTCGGCTATCTCAGAGCCCGAGAGTGTCGTGTCCACCCTGCAGAGACACAAAAGCAAACTGGTGCCTAATCTTCATATGCTCGAAATACACAATCGCAGTGCCTCCTCACAACATCGGACCAAGCGGTCCGCCAACATCCTGCTGCCACTACAGAACAATGAACTTCCAGGCCCCGAGTACAATTATGAGGTACCTACATGGGACGAGACCAGCCCTTATGATCCAGTGGAGAGTAAACCAGTCAAGCGTCCTCGCAAAAAGCCTCGCAAGAATCCTCGGCACAAGAACCCTCTCCTGCAGTTTGATGAGCAGACCATTAAAAAAGCACGGAAGAAGCAGTGGAACGAGCCAAAGAACTGCGCTCGCAGATATTTAAAGGTTGATTTTGCAGATATCGGCTGGAGCGAGTGGATTATCTCCCCCAAGTCTTTTGATGCGTACTACTGCTCGGGGTCATGTCAGTTCCCCATGCCAAAGGTATGTTACTTATTTATGGTTACAAAAATCTTAAATTCCACACGTTTTTGTAGAAATCAGTTAGCTGGGCTGTTTTATTTTTAATTTAGCAAGACGTCAACATGAGGTTTTAAATGAAGCACACACTCTTATTTGTTGCGATACAGTCATCTTGAGAAGCGAATAACCAGAGCAGAGGGGAAAAGCAGGAGACACGCATGAAGAGAAGTGATTTATAAGCACCACCTAGTGGCAGTCAGGAGAAAAGCTGTAAATCATTCAGCTCCACACTGTGGGCAGCACAGCACTTCATTAAGCTTCCATTAGTAAACCATTCATGTCATTCTTCATCGTAAAACCTTACCATTACCACTTTGAAATGTTGCTACCACTGGTTTTCCCTCTTAATTTAAAGAAACATGAAGTCTAATTTACTTCAGTAATGTGGTAGTTTTACTAAAGTTATTGATTCTAGAAAACCAAGATCCATTTGTTTCATATTCTTAACGTATGTGGCTGAACCATCTCTCCAGATAAGAAAAGATAAGAAATTGATATTGTTTTAGCAAATTAGGGATGCTATAACGTCAATACCATAACAGATCAGTTAGATTAGTTTTATATGATCAGTGTCAGTGTAATTTCCTCTTTTTCTTCCGATTATAATTGCCTAACAGTCTCTTAAAGTTCATCTTTAAAAACCGTAATATAATTAGACTGTTCAATGTCATCTTTAGCCAATCTCAAAATGAATATCCATTTATCACAATGTACATAATAATTGCTAAATTTACTTTTAGGTTTAAAAATGGTACATTTTAGCTTTTAGTGTTTTAGAACTAATTTATCTAAATAAAATATTATAGCATTGTAAAATGTAATATCTACGTAATATTGTAATATCTACAGTTATTATTAATTTTTATAGTTAATTATTGGCCAGAATTGTCCAATATTGGTTTTTATATACCATACACTACTATGATTGAATTGATTGAGCTCTTTTTCAGTTTTCATTTTAATTTTAGTTTGTTTTAGTCATTTTGTTACTTTTGATTTTGTCATTTTTATTACACCGTGTCTACACCGGACACGACATGTCGCACCGCATATTGCCACGTCGCAGCAGCTAAAGTCTGTCTACACTGGACGCGACAAAGCGACCGTTGCAAATCATTTGAACTTTGTTAGAACAAGTCATAAATAGAAGACTGCAGCAGTTTACTGTCGGGGATTTGTCATGTTGCGCCGCACCGCATCCAGTGTAGACAGCATCACTGATTATAATAGGCCGCTCGCGTCTAGTGTAGATACGGTGTTACACCGTGTCTACACCGGACGCGAGCGGCGCGACGCGACAAATTCCCGACAGTAAACTGCTGCCGCGTTCTATTTATGACGTGCTCACACCAAGTTCAAATGATTTTCAACGGTTGCTTTGTCGCGTCCAGTGTAGACAGACTTTAGCTGTTGCGGCGCGACAAATGTCGCGTCCAGTGTAGACACGGTGTTAGTGTTTTTATAGTGTAAGTGTATTTATAGTTTTAGGGCTCATCCACATGAAGCCAGAGCTTTCCCTATCCAATCTTTTTTTCCTCATTCTAAAAAAAATGTCAAAAAAACGCGGTGTCATCTCAAGTAACATCTGCGTACACACGAAACCACTGAAACCATGTAGCATATATGCCAGACCAGTATGTGGCGCCGCTGTAATTCTGCCACAGTGATACACTAAAAATGGTTGATGACGTCACTGTTTCACAAAATATACGTATTGCCTATACACACAAAAACACAAGGGTGTTTTGTTTACAAATTTATCCACTCTGGGACCTGGTTAAAAAATAATAGTGGTTTCCCAAACGCTGGATTCATCTGGACGAAATGTCAATACAATACATATTTTTTTTTTACGTATATAGCTAAATGCGTCTCTGTGTGGATGGGCTCTTAGTAATTTTAGCACTTGCGAAGTTTAGCACTTGCAAAGTTGCAAAGGCACCAGCATATCTAATTTTAACATATCTAATCTAATTTTATCCAAGTTTTAATTTGTATGTTTTTTCGACTATTTAAATTTTATTTTGTTTAACCTTTATTTCATTTAACAATTTAACAAGGGAACCTTGAGTATTAAGACTTATATGGCTTAATATAATGTAAATGATGTCTCTTATTGAAATATGTAGTAGAAAACCAAGTGCAACCATTTTACATCATCGAAACAATGGCGCCCCCTATAGTCCAAAATATGTATAAAACTATATGGATTTTATTTTTTTAACTGACGTAAATCTTTAAATTTACTTACATTTTATAACTAAACGCGTCTCCATGTGGATGGGCCCTTAGTAATTTAAGCACTTGCAAAGGCACCAACATATTTAGTTTTAACATATCTAATCTAATTTGATCCAAGTTTTAATTTAATTTTTTTCGACAATTTATATTTCATTTTATTTCTTCTGTATTTCTTTTAACAATTTTTTAAACGGGGACCTCGGGCCCAGTTTTAAGTTTACACTTTTCTGCTATTTATATTTTATTTTATGTTTATTTCATTTAGCATTTTTTTAAGGGAACCCAGGGTATTAAAACTTGTATGGCTTAATATAACGTAAAAACGCCGGATTCGTCTGGATGAATGAATACATTTTTTTTTTTTTCATAATTCAGTAAGAGACATGAGTCTTAATACCCAAGGTTCCCTGTGAATACTTTGTTTCAGTTTACAACACTGCGCATTACTACAGCGGACAGCCGTCCCATGTGTGGCTTGCCTTGCTCTTCGAATTGTGAGCAAGTTTCCTGTCACAGACATTGGAACATGGCTGGAATAGCATAAAACCATACAAAATGTTTTACTTCTTTTTACACCCCTTAGTGCTGTAAGAACACTGTGCTGTCCTAAACCCAGGTTCTGAAAGATGTCTGACCTCTTGAATTTTTTTTTACATCCTCCTCTAGTCTTTGAAACCTTCGAACCACGCCACCATTCAGAGCATCGTGCGGGCGGTGGGAGTGGTCCCGGGCATCCCAGAGCCCTGCTGCGTACCCGAAAAGATGTCTTCCCTCAGTATCCTCTTCTTTGATGAAGACAAGAACGTGGTCCTCAAGGTCTACCCAAATATGACAGTGGACTCCTGTGCCTGTCGGTAAACGCTTTGGTCTTTTCCACCAGCCTCCCTCCCTTAAACTGATTCCCAATTTTTGCACTGGAAGAAAGACTGAAGATGTTCATTTCATAACCCTTGAAGAACTGTCTCCAGCTTTAAGGATTGTGAAGAGCAAAGTGCTTTTCCAGAAGGAATTCATTACTGTTAGCAGGAGGCTTTGTTGCATCAGTAGAGATATGAGCATATGAAGAGACTGTCCGTCTGCGGTTGACCAGGAAGTTCTCATGTTTCTATAACCTCAGCAGTTAAGCAAACATTTGCTGTCATCCACCATGTTTCTGTACAGTTTGTATAATCATGTCATTATTATAGCTATATTTTTGCTACAGAGGCATTGATTGACTCTCATTGTTCATATTCTATGGCTGCTATACCGAGGTAGACTTTATACTCCAGAGCCCAAATGTGCTGAAAAGTGGACTTTTGGAAAAAAAACAAAAGGTATCTCCTTTTTTTACGTTGTGTCAAAAAAAAAAAAACTGATTTATATTAAAATGATTACCTATATAAGTTACATATTCAGTTTTCCACATTAAGCTTAAAACAGTGTTTAATTTCTGGGTGATTCTATATTGAATGTCTTTAAATCTTCAGAAAATATATCTATTTATTTTCTCCGAAAATGTGCATTGTTACAAGCTTACATGTAATAGTCTTACATCACATTTTGTTTAGTCAAGCTTTTTGCAATTGCAATTGTAAATATGTCCAATCGTGTTTCCGTCTGACCTACTAACACAAGGTTGCATCCTCACATTTAATTGAATTCATATTCGCATTCTGTTTCAGCTTTGTTCAGAAAACTTTTCTGTCATTCCAAACTGCAAATAGATTTCAAAAGACCAGCTGTTATATTATAAAATATGTTAAGGAAGATTACGAAACTTGTATGCCTTTGTCTCTTAACACAACAATGCCTATATAAAGTGCCTTACCACATTAAAAAAAGATTCATCATACATTCAAATGAATATTTATATTTCACAAAGATGAGTGTAACTTATGTAATGTTTGTTTTGGCAAAAATATTTTTAGTCTATATCAGTTTATTTGGATAAAATGTGATATATGATTTCTGTATACATTTCGTACTGTTTTTACTTTGAAATTAGCCTAGAACTAAAGCAACGACATATCATAAGCTGCATGTTCATAAACGGAGTGTTTGTTTTTTTTTTCGTTGATGTATGGACAACAGAGAAATGTACACATCTATGTAAAAGTGGGCTATTATCTTAATATATAATACATACGTCAAGAAACACTATGTAAAGCACTCCTTTAGCATTTGTGTAATATATTTTTTTGGAAGGCTTCCACCACACTGTGCGTTTTGTAAATGTTATGATGTAGGTGAAAGGATGTGCTTTGTATTATAAGCTTCATAAGAAAATTATATTTGTATATGGAAATGACCTTTAAAGCATTTATTTATTTTCTGTATGATGCCTTCTGTATCTTAATTTTGTGAAGCGCAGAGGGGCTTCATTAAATATTCATTGAGCTTTGCTGCACAAAGGTCAGACAGGGGTGCGAAAGGAAGCAATACATGACTCAAATGAGTATCAATGCTTATTTTTGTAACATCTCCCTAGTTGAAAGAATCCCTTTTGGCAGACCATTCAAAGAAAACTCAATAAAGTTTTAAGAATTATGTAGCCACGTGTTTATTTGTCATGTGTCGAAGGACCCTCTGGCCATAAAGCAGAAGTTTACAGAATATTGATTGGTTTGTTACGCAATCAAAAATGATGTTGCATCATGGAACATGATGTGAATTGCTTAATGGGTCGATAGGGCCTGGAAAGATACCACACAAACATCAAAGTCCATTATTTAATAGATATTCTCATTTACAAATCACTAGTGTGCACTGAACTTGAAATGTGCTGGGGCGTTTTTGTATACAATTACTGTAAAATGTCTTGTAGAATGACTAAAATAATCTAAATTCTCACACTTTTCCTATTCACAAAGATAAAATAAGCAAGCATCAACACAAACATATTTGGCTCAGGAAAAGTCACTAAAAATACTACTTTTCACATATCTCTGCTTGAGTTGCACAAACCGCAGTGCCAGTCGCCCGCTGAGGTTAACCTTTGAAACCTCATCAGTGGCGTTCACAGTCACAGGTGGTTATTACCTTCAGGAGCTCAAATACATGACATCACCAGCGATTCTAAAACAAGGAACATCTCACCTTCCTGCCAAACCATGAAGCTTTCTGCACTTCTAAAGGTAAATATTACCAATGGTTTCACACCATCCTCTGTGATGCCCCAGCTAGACTGATCCTGCTCTGACATCTCAGTGGTTACAGTTTCAGTCAAATACAGCAATGTTTATCATGAGTACATCTGAACACTGGGATTCAGAACAATTCCTTTCTTCTGTCTGTCCTCCTCTGCTGTGCCACCCACAGCATTAACAGCAGCCTCCGGTCAACACTGAGTCCATTGTTGAGACACATACTGTACACTGCTTCTGTTGGCTTCAGGGTCTGAGGTTCCTTGGGAGAAAGGCTGGCATGTTGGAGATGACAAATGGCAGAAGAGTTTTGTTTAACTCACACTGTTTGAACACATGGGTGCACTGAGGGGTCAGTCAGAAGTCTGTGTCCCAACCCGACATTTCATCCGGAGGGATTTCTTCTTCGGGAGGATAACTGTCAAAGTAACTGTGGTCAGTGGGTCCCTTCACCTGGAGGGAAAGAGAAAACAAGATAATGTTCTGATACACTGCTCTTCAAAAGGGCCAGAAATTAAGACATTAGAATACTTTTATTCAGCAAGGATGCATTAAATTGACCAGAAGAGACGAGTTTTTCATTGTTGCAAAAAAAAAAAAAATTATTTCTATTCATTAAAGAACCCTGAAAAAATGTTTAATGGTTTCCACAAAACTGTAAAGCACTACAACTCTAATCAACAATAATAAATGTTTCTTGAGCACAAAATTATCATATTAGCATAATTTCTGAAGGATCATGTGACACTGAAGACTCGAGTAATGATGCTGAAAATTCAGCTTCGCCAAATACATTTTAAAATCATTTTAAATTGTAATAATTTTACAATATTACTGTTTCTACCTTATTTTGGTCAAATAGTTAAAAACAAATGAATATGATTTTAAAAAATTATACATGAATTATACATTAGTATGCATATATGATTATATACGGTATTATACACTACCAGTCAAAAGCTTTTGGACAGTAAGACTTTTTTTATGTTTTTGAAAGAAGTCTCTTCTGCTCACCAAACCTGCATTTAATTGATCCAAAGTACAGCAAAAACAGTAACATCTTTACTATTTAAAAGAACTGTTTTCTATTGTAATTTATTTTAAGTTGTAATTTATTCTTGTGATTTCAAAGCTGAATTTTTTTGCATCATTACTCCAGTCACATGATCCTTCAGAAATCACAGACCTTCAGAAATCATTCCAATTCATTCATCATAATGATTTTCTGCTCAGATAACATTTATTATAAACATGCTTGCCAAATAAAAGTATATTTATTTTTACTGACTTTTGAAGCTTTTGAATGGTTAATTTAAAGCATCCTTGCATATATATATAAGCATATATTTTATATATAAGCATATATATATTTTTTATTTATTTATTTATGTATACTAACTCCAAGCTTTTGAATGGTATAGTGTATAATGTTACAAAAGCTTTTTTATTTTAAATAAATGCTGATCTTTGGATCTTTCTATTCATCAAAGAATCCTGAAAAAAATGTACCTAACTGTTTTAAATATTGATAATAATAATGAAAAATGTTTATTGAACAGCAAATCAGCATATTAGAATGATTTCTGAAGGATCATGTGACACTGAAGACTGGAGTAATGATGCTGAAAATTTAGCTTTGGTCACAGGAATAAATTACATTTTAAAATATAATCAAATAGAAAGCAGTTATTTTAAACAGTCAAAATATTTCATATCAAATAAATGCAGGCTTGGTGAGCAGAAGAGACTTCTTAAATAACATGAAAAATCTTACTGTCCAAAAAATTTTGACTGGTAGTGTACATGTACACAATCCTATAAAATAAACTTGGTCCAGGCGATGTGCGTCTTACCTCTCTTTTAAGTGGTGAAATCAGACTTCTGGATTTCAGACCACTCCAGCTAAATCCTGTAAACCATCTAAACACCAAAGAACAACATTGTGAATTAAATCACCATTGTGAAATGTATTTAGGTGACAATGACACAGATTTCAAAATTAGTGTTTATGGATGCCCAGCTTTCGAAATGCTAAATGCAAATGAAAAACCAAGCATACTGTGGTTTATAAAACACAGGAAATTTTAAAATCTGTCATTTTTTGGAAAATTCTGAAATGAAAGACAAAAAAAGTACAACATCTGCAGTAATATGAGCGTTCTGACCAATATTTTGTTAGGGAATCATACTTTATATGTATGAGATGAGTATTTGAAATAAGACTTATTCTTTAGTCAAACAGCACCAGATTGTGACTGTTGTACTCTCACCTGTGCTTTTTAATATCAGTTATTCCATTCTTCAAATTCCCCACTCGCTCTGAAGGGTTTTGTCTTCACAAAAAAAGGAGGACAGCAAAATCACATCATGATATACAGCAGTGGGGCCTGAACAGTTTCAGAAAACAGGTAAAAGACATAAAAATGAATTAAAGGATTAGTTCACTTCCTGAATAAAAATTTCCTGATAATTTACTCGCCCCCATGTCATCCCAGATATGTTCATGTCTTTTTTTCTTCAGTCGAAAAGAAGTTTTTTAAGGAAAACATTCCAGGATTTTTCTCCATATAGTGGACCTCAATGAAAATCAGCATGTTGAAGGTCAAAATTGCAGTTTAAATGCAGCTTCAAAAAGCTCTACCCGATCCCAGTTGAGGAATAAAGGCCTTATTTAGCAAAAAGATCAGCCATTTTCTAAAACAAAAATAAAAATGCATATTCTTTTTAACCACAAACGTTCGTCTTGCACTAGCTCTGCAATGCATGTCTGTGACTTCACGCATCACGTTGGAAAGGTCACGCACGGTTAGTTCTTTGCCTGTGTACTTCGCTTCAAAGAGTTAGGGTAGGGTGAAAATGAGATTTTTTTAGAAAATGACCGATCGTTTCACTAGATCAGACTCTTATTGCTTGGCTGGCATCGTGTAGAGCCCTTTGAAGCTGCATTGAAACTGCAATTTAGATCTTCAACCCCATTAATCCCAATTGAAGTCCACTGTATGGAGAAAAATCCTGGAATGTTTTCCTCAAAAACCTTCATCTCTTTGCGACTGAAGAAAGAAAGACATGAACATCTTGAATGACATGGGGGTGAGTAAATCACCAGGAAATTTTTATTCTGAAAGTGAACTAATCCTTTAAGAATGATCCATGATCATACCTGCACAGCTTTCGAATAAGGTCACCTGGCCTCTTGGTGATCTTTTTAGGAAAGTCCATCTTCTCGATTCCTTTCAGAATGAACGTGTATATAATCATCTGATCTGAGCCAGTGAAGGGTGGGCTTCAGGAACAAATCGGACCACATACGTTTCATTATGTTAATCAGAGCAAGTATTTCATATGCATCTGTACTATGAAATGTCTTTCACCACACAGGATTTATGACAAGAAAATAAGACAAACCTTCCTGTGAGAAGTTCAAAGATCAGGATTCCAAGAGACCAGAAGTCCACGCTGAGGCCGTGACCTTTATTGAGAATGATCTCAGGCGCAACATACTCTGGAGTCCCACAGAACGTCCAGGTCCTCTGGCCACACTTGAGCTTCTTAGCAAAGCCAAAATCCACCTGAAGAAAGGTGCTTGGAATTGATATGGCTGCACTGAGTTTACCGAGTGAGGTCTGCTGACTTAGCAGATGATCTTACCAGCTTGACGTATCCATCTGTATCCAGCATGAGATTCTCAGGCTTCAGGTCTCTGTATATGATGCCGTTGTTGTGGAGGTAGTCGAAAGCTTCTGTTACGCAGCCCACACAGAACTTGGCAGTGTACTCATCAAAACTCCCCCTGTATCAAAACAGACACACTTTTAGCATATGCATTAAACCAGTAAAGTGGATTCTGACCAAATGAAACAGAGCTAACCTGTCTCTAAGAAGACTCCAGATCTCTCCACCCAAACACGCCTCCAACAGCATGTACACATACTTGTTGTCTTTGAAAGTGCGGTACATTCTAAGAGCAAAAACCGACAGATTATATTAGAAAAATTCATGCCATGCTCAATATTACATTAACTGCCACTGGTTTTCCTCTTATATTTGGTTACGATCCTTCATGGTTATCTCTCTAAATTTTTTGGATTATATAGATGAACATACTTCACAATGAAAGGCGAGTTTGTCTCCAGCAAGATCCTCCTCTCGGAGTAAATGTGCTCTTCCTGTCTGTTATCCACGATGTGCCGTTTTTTGATGCATTTCAGAGCAAACGTCATATTCTCATTCTTCACTTTCACCTACAGCAAAATTGGGATCATTATTACTCATTATTTTCTCACTTCGTAGAAATGACTTTTGAGTGTTTTAAATCATGAAGAGGAAGTGTGATTATTGCGAACATGTTTCTGACCAGTTCAACTCTGCCAAAGCCTCCAACTCCCAGCGTGGCAATAACCTCGAGGCAGCTGAAGGGTATAGTGGATGCAAAGTTGCTCTCACTCTCTTTCAGCTCTATCATATCATGTGACACCGGTGTGGTGGGAGGAGTGCAGCTTCCTGACCTCCTGAAAGAATAAGTAAGGATTTTCAGAGCAGGAGGATTGTCATTATTTTATTAACTAGACAGTTATTGAGTCAAAGTAGTGTAAATATATAGAGTGGCAAATTCAGCTATTGTTGTGTGTGGGGGCTGAAAGTTTAAGACTATGTTGAAAATCAAGAATTTTGTTGTTTCCATTTAAGCCAGAAGAAAGGAGCTGTTAGGATTTTGGGGAAGAAAAAAATCTGCATTATTTCTAGGCCACTAATCAATTTAAGTGAGCAAATCTGTGATGTTCTGCTCATAAAGTAATAGGCCTGTGAAGTAAGGAAAATCTGCAAACATTCAAAGGAGAGAAATTTCATGAAAGATCTCAGACTTCTGGACCCCACTGTAAATGTGGACAAATAGGTGGATTGGGGATTCAAATACTTAAGTCCAAAAAGAAAAATCTGCAATAATGTGGATATGTGCATGTATACACTACCAGTCAAACATTTTTTAACAGTAAGATTTTTAAGTCTCTTCTGCTCACCAAGCCTGCATTTATTTGATCAAAAATACAGCAAAACAGTAAAATTTTGAAATATTTTTACTATTTAAAATAACAGCTCTCTATTTTAATGTATTTTAAAATGTAATTTATTCCTGTGATTTCAAAGCTGAATTTTCAGCATCATTACTTCAGTCTTAAGTGACACATAATCTTTCAGAAATCATTCTAATATGCTGATTTGCTGCTATTATTATTATTATTATTAATATTATTATCGATATTTAAAACAGTTGACTACATTTTTACAGGATTCTTTGATGAATAGAAAGATCCAAAGATCAGCATTTATCTGAAATAAAAAAGCTTTTGTAACATTATACACTATACCACTCACAAGCTCGGAGTCAGCAAAATTTTTTTAGGGGAAAGAAATTATAGAAATTTATACTTTTATTTAGCAAGGATGCATTAAATTGATCAAAAGTGATGATGAAAAGTGAAGATATTTATAATGTTACAAAAGATTTCTATTTCAGATAAATGCTGTTCATCTGAACATTTTATTCATCAAAGAAACCTAAAAAAAATTATACTCGGCTGTTCATATATATATATATATATATATATATATATATATATATATATATAAAATTTGTTTTTTATATTATTTATTATAATAATATTAATAAATGTTTTTTGAGCAGCCAATCAAAATATTACAATGATTTCTGAAGAACCGTGTGACTGGAGTAATGATGCTTTGAAATCATAGGAATAAATTATATTTTAAAATACATTCAAATAGAAAACAATTATTTTAAATAGTAAAAAATATTTCAAAATTTTACTGTTTAGGATCAAATAAATTCAGGCTTGGTAAGCAGAAGAGACTTCTTTAAAAAAAAAACATTAAAAAATTCTTACCTTTCAAAAACTTTTGACTGGTAGTGAACATATTATGAATTACATGAAAAACTGTGCCTGTAGAATGAATTTATATACACAGTTTGTGCTATATTACAGCAAAATGGAGTGGCAAAAAGTCAAAGACTCATTAAGGTTATCACTGCTTAAATATAAAGAAACTGAAGTAGTTTTACTTACTTAGCATTTCTTTTCTTATCGTCCCGTGCTAAATTGTCAACATAGCTCTGGAGGTATTTTTTAAGCTCATCAAAAGTTCCAACAGTCTGACTGAAGGTTCTAAAAAAAGAGTGTTGTTACTGTCACTGACTACACAAAAAATCAGAATTAAGTGAATGATGATGATCTTGAAGTGAGAACTCACTCTCGATCGATGACGAGGCATTCCACACCGTCCTCATCTGCGATTATATTTGCAGATCTGACATCATCGCTGTGGCAAGAACACATTAAGTGCATTAGACATAAACTGAGCTAAAAAGGGCACCTAAAATAACAGTTCTATGGATTTGTCTGTAATAAGATTCTGTTAAGTCATACAGACATCGACAAGACAAAGTTGCTCTGTTACAGCAGTAATACTAAAAGTCCTCATACACCAAAAGGTTAATGAAAAAGGATTAAAGTGGGGAAATGAAAATTGAGCTGGGGATTGAAGAAGGACAGCACCTGATGAGGGCCTTCTCGCCAAAATAATCCCCTTTCCCCAAGGTGTTGATGATCTGAGGCTCTTCAAGATCCTGTGTGCTCTGTGTGACTTTAATCTGGCCAACACAGATAGACAGAGGTTACATTTCAAATGTAAAAACCATATCAGTTTAAGAGAACAACTGTATGTCTTATGATCTGGATATTTTCTTTGGATTTATGGTCCAAATCTATTTTTAATTATACAGATTCACATAGGTAATCAATAATATTGATATTAAAGAAATGGAGTTAGTTCACTGAATTCTGATTCATTCCCAATCCTGTAAAGTGATCCAGAAAACCACGGTGACCCTCTTAACCTTTCTGATAGCTAGCTTTTGGTGGCCGGCACTAATGGCCTTTATTCCCAACACGCTCTCGGACATGGTGGCGACAGGCTGACGAGAGCCATCATTTCCGGTAATTAAATTCTCTCCCCCTCAGTAAAACATCTTCCTTCCCCCTCATCTTGAGTGACAGTGGAGCAGAAATCAACAGGGGATCCAAAGCTGACTAGCTCATGCTAAACAGTTCCTGTTGCTTCCCAGTGGAGAGTCCTGTCTCTTAACCCCTTCAGTGTCGAATTACTGATTTATCTGAACGCGTTCGACCTCCCGCAGACCCAGATGAGCATCTGCAGTGAAGTCCATGAGGATTAGTGGGGTGGAAAAATGGTGCCTCGAGAGGGTTAAATCACTTTTGTTTTTTTGCTGGTTTAGCATTTAATGCTGTGAGCACATCCTTGAGCGTATACTGGGCAGTAATAAATACTTTAGAAATGTACCTACTGTATTCAGTGGGCTACTGGGCTTGATAAACGGCTGTTTAATTTATTATTACTAAATGTTTCTGGGAACCAGGAAATCAATAATGATCATACTGGAAAGGCACATCATCCTCCATCTTGAATATATTCATATCTCCCCATAGAATGAGAAATAATTTAGTTTTAAGCATAATACACTAAATACAAAGAACCAAGCTTTGACAAAACGAATTACAGTGGCAATATATTGCAAATTACCTTTCCGTTGGCAATTATGTAAAAGGTGTTTCCTTCTTCTCCCTCCCGGATGATGTAGTCTCCTTTATTATAATACTCCTGATCAGGAAACACAAGACAAAACTCATTTAGCTATTGATTTTACCATCAAGCCAGTGCTGTCATATTCCCGGAGAGATCCCCCCCAGGGAGACAACAGGAAGGCCGCCGTGTCTGCTTCCACAGTGATATAAGTATACTACGAGTCAAAAGTTTTTGAACAGTAAGATTTTTAATGTTTTTTTTCTGCTCATCAAGTCTGTATTTATTTGATCCAAAGAACAGCAAAAACAGTAAAATTATGAAATATTTTTACTATTTAAAATAATTGTTTTCTATTTGAATATTTTTTTTTAAATGTAATTTATTCCTGTGACTTCAGTCACATGATCCTTTAGAAATCATTATAATATTCTGATTTGCTGCTCAAAAAACATTTATTATTATAAATAGCTTTTGAAATGGTATGTGTATAGTGTATAATATTACAAAAGCTTTTTATTTCAGATAAATGCTGATCTTTGGGTCTTTCTATTCATCAAAGAATCCTGAAAAAAAAAAGTATTCAACTGTTTTAAATGCTGATAATAATAACAATAATAATAGTAATAATAATAATACTGTTTCTTGAACAGCAAATGAGCATATTAGAATGATCTATGAAGGATCATGTAACACTGATGACTGGAGTAATAATGCTGAAATTTTAGCTTTGATCACAGGAATAAATGATATTTTAAAATATATTCAAATAGAAAGCAGTTATTTTAAATAGTAAAAATATATCACAATATTACTGTTTTTGCTGTATTTTTATTTTAATCAAATAAATGCAGGCTTGGTGAGCAAAAAAAAAGACTTCTTTAAAAAACATTAAAAATCTTACTGTTCAAAAACGTTTGACTGGTAGTGTAGATATGCCTCCTTTGCTTACTGCTTACATATTTGTCAAATTTCCTACAATTCTTTCATGCGAGTTTTCACATTAGAAGCAGTTAGAAATTGGACTGTTGACATTCACTTCACTAACCATTAAAGGGCACCTATTATGCAAAATTCACTTTTACATGTTTTAACATAAATGTGTGTTGGCAGTGTGTGTACAGAACCATCCTATAAAGATAAAAATCCACTCGCTCCTTTTTTCTAATCTCCATAAATCATAAGCAGTATCTCAGAACAAGCCATCTGCAGAATCTGTAAAATGTGACGTCACATTTTACAAGCCTCACCCACAACTGTTGACAGACACACACAATTTGCCATGTTTATCTTCACGCTAGGGCATTTAAAAATAGCATTCAAGTAAGAAATTATTTCTTATTAGAGCTACAGATTATTCATTTATTCATTCCAGAGCAGTGAGTGGTTTTCTGTTTTTGTTGTTTGGGTTGTATTAACAGCGTAGACAGCAGTATAGGTACTGTACATTACATTGCTGTCACTTAATACACAGATCTAATATAAACATGCGATTTCTTTCCCATCTGTTTATCTTCACAGACACAACCGACTGTGTTTTTGTAACTCCTGTGTGTTTTTAACATAAACTTGTGTGTATTTGACAGGTTAAGCGCAATAAGACATGAAAGAGAACTCAAATGCCATGTGACAGCTGCTTTCTGTTTTATAAAACCATTTTTCAGACGTTTAAACTGATATGGCTTTAAAACATGTTTCAGCACAATAGACATCATAATCAAACCAAACAGATGTTTTTGTCAGAATATCTGAGGCACGAGCTGTAAAGGCACGGCCCTATTCTGGAAAAGGGGGCGGGGAGCAGCAGCTCATTTGCATTTAAAGAGATGTATAAAAACTGTGTATCCGCTTTCACTGAAAAATAGGCATTTTCAAAATTATATAATAAATTATTTGTAGAGTATTTTGAGCTGAAACTTCACAAAGACCTTTCAGGGACACCATCAGATTTATATTACATCTTGTGCAAAATAGGTGCCCTTTAAAACAGTTCAACTTCTTTAAAATAAATAACATTAAAAAAAAGATAATTTTACAGGGTTCCCACGGTCCTTGAAAACCTTGAAAGTTTGTGAATCTGAAAAAAAAATGTCAAGGCCCTGGAAAGTTTTTGAAAATAAACATATATAGATACAGGTCCTTGAAAGTGCCTGAATGTTTTTACTGGAAAAAATTCCATATTATTCCCTCTGGTACACTAATGTGTTATTTCACCAACACTTTGTGGCTTGTGCATACTGGATTGCTTGATTTACATTAGTTATGCACATTTGCCCGTTACGTTAACTTAAAATTACATGAGCCAAAGCTCTTTTCAATAAAATCCATGCAAAAGTTAATATCAGATCATTTTAGAATACAGTATAGGAAATACTGAATATTCTTTTTTTTTTTGCAAAACAGAAATACAGCTAATAGAATATCAGATCTCTGTCATATGGCCAAAAAAAAAAGCTTTTTGCGTAGTTGTGTTTGACACATGAAAACTGTAACAATCTATCTTACAAGGTAACACGATAGGACCTTGCTCGCACTCAAAATGTGTCCCCACATTAACTCCTTGAATTAAGAGTATTGGATCTAGAAGGTCCTTGAATTTTAAGTTAACCAAGGTGTGGGAATCCTGATTTTATTGTCTAAAAAGCATTTTAGAACTGGCTTCAATGCTCCAGAAAAAGCTAAAATTGATTGCCTAGAGCTTGAGAACTCTGTCGAACTGGTATTCCTCCAATTCAATAGGAGACCAAGAATGTTTTCAGTTGATTTGCAAAAATAATGTTCTGTTTGAAAACTGAGATCAGATCTTGTTTAGAATGTTTCAAATTAGATTGAAATTAGTCAGAGACATTCCAAGACATTCTTTGAGTCTTCATTTCTCGGGTCCATGTTTTAAACTGATCTCCATCTCCAACTAGAGCTCTGCTCTTTCATTAGAGAAGCTCTCTAGGCATGCCACACTCTTCTGAAGGTCTCAAAACATTTGTCTGCTCCTAGCGTCACGTCTGCATTCCATTCCCCACTGTTTAATGATAGAGTTCCACATTATCTGCATGTTTCAGTCCAAAACATCTGGGCCACTATTGGGTTACATTGCTTCCTTGCCCCTAGAGAGGGGAATATAATCAACTCCATCGCAGTGATTGAATAACGACATTTTCCCATTCGACCCCAGGGGCCGACAATCGAGAAGAATGTCCTTGATGTTTTTTCAGCATGGAAGAACACGAGGAGGCTTATTTGACGTTGAGTTGACAAAGCCCACACTCTTTTAGAAAAACTCTCTTTGGCCCCTCATGGTGAAATGGAATAAATCAGTCAGCAGCCTGTGCTGGCTGCTACAAACATCTTTAACAAATCACTCGTCCCCTCAATTGGAGTGAACACTTCACTCAGCCTTAGTCAAATAAGTATGGTAACAATATACTGGGCCAGAGTGATGAAAGATATAATATCAACACTGTTTTGTCACGTTGGATCTAGACATTTGAAAACAAGTGTTCACTACAAATGGACGTACTAGATCTGATAGGGCTGGTTAGTTTTCTTTTTTTATGTTAAAAAGTTTTACTTACCACCTCTAAGCAGTCCACAATCTTAGTTAGTTTGTCCCCAGGTAGACTGGCAAGAAGTGAAACACTACAAATACAATAAAATAAACTGTTAGGACATTGGCAAGAGACATTTTTTGTTATTTGTGCATTTAACTCAGCATTAAATTTCAATCCAGTGTCTGTTTTAAGCAAAAATCTATTGGGTAGTTTTTTTTTTATTTTGATCTATGACTGTTATATGACTAAACTAATACAAGCAATTTAAGACTTCCCCTTTAGACTCAATAATGTAATGGTTAAAGAGAACATTTGTGTTTATTTAATCTTATATGATTACATAAGATAATATCTCTCAATCTTCTCTTATTAGAATGTCTTCAAGAGCGCTCAATTGAATTATTGTATTTTCATCCTTTCATGTTTGCTATTTAAACTGATAGTTATATAAGCAAGGTCACAGAGGTCACTTCAACCAGACCATGAAGGCCATCAAAACTGACCTTCATTATTAATAGCATGGCTAATGCACCAAAAAAAAATCAAGCTTTGTTTGATCTCCACAATGTTTCATGCAAAAAAACACGCTTTGATGTTTTCAGGTCCAGCTAATGCTTGGCTACACATTACGTGGTAGGACACCACAGTAAACAGCGGGAGGGATGAGCAGTTTGGATTACCTCCTCAGGAAGTTGCGGTATTGCTCGTGTCGAGCCTCGGCAGTCATCCGCATGATGTTGTGAAAGACTTCTCGATCGAGGGCCCATGCTTTCACATTGCTGGCAGCTGCGATCATAACAAAACAGCAGGTAAGGGAAATACAAGAAGCTTCCTCATTCCTCGCTGAGTGGCATCCATTTAAACTTCAGTGGCTCAGTAACCAGGAAACAACAGCTGCTTCTAATAGGGCCATTAGGAAGTGATTAAATTTTATCGTGGTGACTTGGTAGAGAAAGAAAAAGTCCCTAATATATTTTGAGTTTCAAAACAAGTGCAATTAACATTCTTTCTAACCGTTATTTAGTTTTTTGTGATATTAAGACTCTTAATGGTCCCATTAAGAATTAACCACTGAAAGATTTATATTTTAACATATTTTACTGGTAAAAAGTGGGAATAAAAGACTTCTTAAAAACCGGCATTTGACATCTGGCCACACAAACAAACAAACAAAATTACTGACACACCAATAAGATTAAGGCTACAAGCCAAAGCAATGGTTTCTCACTGGTGTTTATTTGATAGCCTATGGCTACATGAGGCCAATCCATGGTCACAGCATGAGCTAAACACACAAAGAGCTGCTATGCAGGGACAATTTGAATTCTCTGTTAACCAATTATATAACATATTTGTCAGAAACAGCTGATACACATCCACTGAGAGAGACAGAATAAAGCACAAAGCAAATACTTCACCTTTAACCGATGCAGTCCTGGTGCAATTGTACAAGATGGCTAATTCACCAAATGTGGTCCAGACTGCTATCGATGTGAGCAGTTTGTTGTGCTGATAGACATCTAGTTTGCCATCTGTAAGAGAAAACAGTATGTAAACACAAATTCTGTCTTGCATTCTAGGTGGATTTGAGAGAGAGAAAACAACTACTATCTCATTAAATGATTTACAGTGCAGAGACAGAAAGACAAAGTGAATAGCAGTAACTAATGGCATATGCACAGATTGTGATTAAAACAGTATTAAAGGGGACATCGGATGCCCATTTTCCATAAGTTATTATGATTCTTTAGGGTCTTCATGAAATGTCTGCAACATACTTTGGTTAAAATTTCTCAATGGTTGTGTAAAACAACACCCTTTTTACCCTGTCAAAAACAGCTCTGTTCACAGTGAACCATTTCATTGTTGTCGCTACAGCTGCTTGAGCGCATAGAAAATGGTGGACAGCTACAACTGGATGAGGGCGGAAATATGCTAATACAGGACAGTCCGTCAGCGGTCGTGATGTCATACTGCTCAGAAAATCAAAATGGCTTGATAATTAAGACTGTTTAGGATTTTGGGGGATTCAAAAAATAGAGTGAATGGATTTTTTTTTATTGAAGGGTGGGTTGTGTCCACACACAGCTAAGACACATTTATTTACAAACACCATGAAAAAGTACATTTTGCATTCGATGTCCCCTGTGATTTAAAAGCCAGTATGATTATAATGGAATAATATGTGATCTGTACCTGCAAGCACAAACAGGTGGTTTCCCGGCTCTCCTTGTTTAATGACGTATTCTCCCTGCTGGTACGTCCTCTCATACATGCATTCCACCATGTCTTTAACCTGTTGCACCTCCAGTCTTCTCAGATACTGGTTCTTATTTAAAGCATCTGTGAGGAGCTTCTTTACACTGTTAGAAACACATTTGTCAGAGAAACACATAGTCAAAATAAAAAAAATACAAAAGAATAATGTTTTGTTTGAAACTGTGATAGCAGCAATGTTGTTCTTCTTAGATTGTCATATTATTCAAATTATTCAAGATGGACTAATTAGACAGTTCACGCTATGAAGCATACCAGTTGTTTCATTTTCAGACTTAGAATAGAGACAAGATAATGAATCTCAGCATGGTGTTTTGCAGGCAGATTAGACCAACTTAAGCCTTCCAACATAATGAGCATCTACGCACATGGTCTCCCATAAGCTTAGCATATGAAAAACACAGACTAATTACCGACATGAAAAAATGGCACATCTATTTTAGCTCTTTGAGGATGCTTGATACAACAATTAATATTCCTTTTAAAAAATACACACATACGATAGAAAGGAATTACCTTTGGCAGAAAAGCAGAAAATGAATCAAATCTCTCACCTTTGCTCTTTCCAGACTCGTGCACTCTCAAAGTAGAACTTTGGTATACCGCTGGAATCGTATGTTCTGGATGAAGGTTCTGCGGAAACTCCAGCTTTTGCTCCTTTCCTTCTGTTGAGGGTATCTCTGAGCAGGCCAGTGAGACACTGACTGACCTTTTCCTTGATAGGTGATGGCAGGAGACCTAACTCCCCTTGATTCTTCAGTGCATCCTGGAGCTTGTTGAGTTGCAGACACTTGTTCCTCAGGGCGTCAGAGATCTCTGTGATGGTCTGTCTCTGCTGGGCCAGCTGCTCCTCTAGATGTTTGATCTGAAGGTCCTTGGCATTCAGGTCTTCATCCTTCTTCTTCAGCTGATTCTCTAATTCTTCCACTCTGACTCTGAGAACTTGAGAAACTGAGCTTGATTCTCCATTGTTTTTGGATTTAGCAGAGCCACTGACCTGCTTAAGAGGGTTCAGCTTCATTGACCCGTTTCCCATTTTGGCACTTTCGTTCTACAGTAAAAGATTATCAAGATCAATTTGCTGTGGGATGACATCAAACAATATACAGTTGAAGTCAAATGTTTACATACACCTTGCAGAATCTGCAAAATGTAAATTTTTTACCAAAATAAGAGTGATCATACAAAATGCACAAATAAGATATTTCACATAAAATATTTACATATAGAGGCAAGAGAAAATAATAGTTGAATTTATAAAAATGATCCTGTTCAAAAGTTTACATACACTTGGTTCTTAATACTGTGTTGTTACTTGAATGAGCCACAGCTTTGTTTTTGTTTAGTTATATTTGTTCATGAGTCCCTTGTTTGTCTTGAACAGTTAAACTGCCCGCTGTTCTTCAGAAAAATCATTCAGGTCTCACAGATTCTTTGGTTTTCCAGCATTTTTGTGTATTTGAAGCCTTTCCAATGACTGTATGATTTTGAGATAATCTTTTCACACTGAGGACAACTGAGGGACTCATATGCAACTATTACAGAAGGTTCAAACGCTCACTGACGCTTCAAAAAGAAACGTGATGCATTAAGAGCCAGGGGGTGAAAACTATTGAATGGAATCAGGATGTGTACATTTTTCAGATCTTGTCTAAATATCATATTTTTTTTCATTTAGTACTGCCCTTCAGAAGCTACAGAAGTTACTTGCATGTTTCCCAGAAGACAAAATAAGTTCAATTTACCCTGATCTTCAATTTCAAAAACCTTTTACCCCCCAGCTCTTAATGCATTGTGTTTCCTTCTAAAGCATCAATGAGTGTTTGAACCTTCTGTAACAGTTACACAGAATTCCCTCAGTTGTCCTCAGTGTGAAAAGATCTCAGAATCACACAGTCATTGTTTGAAAGGGTTCAGATACACAAAAATGCTGAAAAACCAAAGAATTTGTGGGACCTGAAGGATTTTTTTTGAAGAACAGGGGGCTGTTTACTTTACTTTTGCATTACTTTTTGTCACCTGGGCTGGGCTTGCTTATTTATTTTTAATAACAAAACCCCAAAAGTTATATTTCTGGGACAGTAACTTGCGTTACTCATTTGAAAAAGTAACTCAGATAGCTCTCATAAATTTCAAAATATTGTGTTACTTTACTAGTTACTTGAAAAAAGTAATCTGATTACATAACTCATGTTACTTGTAATGCAAAACTGATTATGCATGGGTTATCAGAGACACCATATCTAAAACAACAGGCCTATATTAGTGCAATAAAATACAAGAAATTTTTGAAAAGTGGGCTACTTTGTAGTAAAACATATGAATATAGATTCAATATTATTTGCTGTCTTTGTTTCCATTAGGTCTAGTGAATTTAGTAAAATATTTGAGTTCATTTTAACTTTTTATTTATTCAAATTTATACATACATTGAGAAGGTCACAGGGACAACCAGAGCTTGAGGACTGCGTGTGATTGCACATAGTGTATTAATTTTAATAATGAAACCGAGGTTGCCATTTAGTCCCTGTCCCAACACAGATTTCTTGATAAATAATATAAATAATGCTGCTGGTTTTTCTGGGTGTGTGCTGATCTTCTGTTGTCAGATTTGATGCTGGCATTTGTCCCCTACAGAACGCAACTTTGATGGTAAAGGTTAGAGGATCCTCCCAAGCCTTTCATCTACCTGTCATGTATCTCATTATGAGGGGCTTAGACAGTGGCACAAGACTCAGAATGGTCGTCCATATTTTCATATATCAGATAAAGAGAGAGAGAGCGTTTTACTGGAGATCTGTTGGCCCCAGTGATTTAGAGCTAATCAATAATTTAGAGGCACAGTAATACCGGATGGCACCAGCACCCTGTGAGTGTGCAGTATGCTCTTTCCTGGACTATCTGGTGATGTCATTCTTTGCTGCCTTTCATTGATGGAAAAAATGAAATAAGATGTTTTGTAATTCACTCTGGGTTACAAACGCACAATAGACACTGGACACTCCCACCACAGAGAAAAATGTTTGAGCACAATCACAGTATTTACAGTACAAGTGCTCTGAGCAGACCTCATACACATGCCTACATCTCCATACATAAACTTTGTTAAACACAGCATGCAACTCGAAATGACTGGTATTTTGTTTGCAACTAATCAGGATGTTGAATTCACAGGATATTTGATTAGCTTTATGCCCATTCATCCATGAGAGATTTATTTTATTTAATTTAGACAGGATGTTTACAGTAGGTAAGTACAGTATTCAAGGTAATCCACTTGCTATAAGCTAAACATAAAAATACGACATACGACTATAAAAAACGTCTAATCTATACAGTTTATAAAAAAAAAATTCTAACAATGAATGGCAAAAATGTCAATAATTTTAAAATGGTACTGAACTGCGGTTTATATAGCGCTGTTTTATAAGACATACTGACGTTACACCTGTTCCTCAGTTTTACCTTTTAACTAAACGCTACTCAGAAGCATAAAGTTTTTGAATTGCTTTAAATGACATGAAAAACCTTACCGTTCTCGTGTACAGGAACTCTTCTTCGACGGTTGAAAGACAGTGTTGTGTGTTGGAGGCAGCAGCCCTGGTCAGCGGCACCGTTCACACGCCCCACATACACACACACATACACAGATTGGCAGCATGTGTCATTTCTCCACAATAACTACACTCAGTCCCTTTAGCAGTCGTGATGTCTTAATGGCAGAAGGATATTTATTGATCTCTCTCTCTCTCTTTCTCTCTCTCTTTCTCAATTATTCATATATTTGTTAATATTTTGAAGCATTTACAGGTTACCTATATAGTATGTTTACTGTTATGAATTAATGAAAATGTTATTGTTTTAAATGTCACATGTTTTAAAAGTTTTAGTTTTGTAATTTATTTTAATGACAACCTGTTGGACAAAACAATCATTAAACATTTTTACACGTGACCCGTTCAATTATTTGCTTTCACTCACTATTTTTATTTTATTTTATTTTATTTTATTTTATTTTATAGCAGATTCTGTTGTGACAATTCGCCTGGACAGTTTAAATACATATTATAATCAGAAATTAAACATACAGCAATTCTATCAATATTTACTGATGTAAAAACTGTGCAAACTAGTCCGGAAACTGTTTAGAGCAGAGTAGACTCTATCACATCATTGTATTGATACCGAAACCCTATCGACTTTACTGAGCTGAGCTGAGCTATAGAACGTTATGAACATTCATGTATCCACAGAGAGAGAGAGAGAGAGAGAGAGAGAGAGAGTTCACAGTGTTATTACAGTCAGTTGAATTGATTTAATTGCATTTACGTGAATCAGAGCCAGATGACATCAGAGTGGCTGAAGCCTCTGGCAACTGAAATGACTAATATATAATTCAAACCTGTCATTAATATGAACTGTGCATCACATTCAGCAAATATTATAATAAGAGATCTCATTATGAGAGAAAAACACACACTTCAAAATAAATACATCAATTAAAAATAGTGAATAAATAAATGAGTTTTTATTTTATACATTCCTATATTGTATATATGTAAACATATATAGCATTAAATGGGAACACTTTACAATAAGGTGTAATTTGATAACATTAGTTAATGTATTAACAAACATGAACAAACACTACTTGTACTACACTATTTATTCATCTTTGTTAATGTTTATAAAAATCCAGTCGTTTATTGTTTGCTCGATTATGTTACTTCACAGTCCATTATCTAATGTTAACAAACGCAACTTTAATAACGGATTAGTAAATGCTGAAATTAACATTAGGATTAATAAATGCCATAGAAGGAAAAAGAACCAATGTAGTTACTTAACTCATGAACCTTATTGTAAATTGTTACCCATTAAATAATACAATTAACATAATAGATTTATTAACGGGGGAGCCCAATCCTGTTCCTGGAAATCTACCGTCCAGTTCAGCTCTAACCCTGATCAAACACACCTGAACCAGTTAAATCAATCTGTTAGGTAGCACTTGATAATTTCAGACAACAATGCAGTGCTGGAACTGAAGTCAGCAGGGTTGTGGCTAGAAGGCATACAGCTCTGACCGGAAATTAATAATTAAGTTTAATTTTCTACTTATAAGATTGTGGTTTATTAACCTCTATACCTACCTCAACTCTAAACCTACCTCTTACAATAATGCAAAAATAGTAATTATTGTTGCGCAGTGTGACAAAAATGACGCTATATTGATGTGCGCATGCCCAGTAGCCACAGCTGTCTTGTAGGTAGGTAGATCTTCGGGAATAAGTTTGGGCACCCTTGATTTAATACATTAATACGTTTTTTGATAGTTGACCAGTAGATGGAGACAGAGCCTCATTTCTCTTCTCTTGTATTACCATTTGAATGTGGACCATCTTCAAAACAGTAGAATACATCATGGCTTTTAAACATCGTTTTTGAACAATTATTACAGTTTATGTGAATGTAATGCTCATGCTACAGAAATCTGATTACATAAACTGATTACAGGCTGGATGAATTAACATTTCCAGCTCAAGTTAGCCAAGCAATTCATTAAAACATCACTGTTCAGCTGAACTCTTTAACAGTAACACCACCCAGGTCAATCAGGAACTTTGGTGAACTGTTTGAAGAGCTGAACTTCACAACTTTACGACGCAATGACTATGGTGAAAATGTTTGCTCCACATCATCAGACACTTACCTTTCACTGATTTGTTTATATTTATTCATTAAGTAACTCAATATTTATCAAAGAATCTAAAGAAAAAAAGGGTAAACGTTTCTAAGTTTCTACAAAATGTATGTTTTCAACATTAATATTAATAATAAAAAAATGTTTAATTAGCATAAAATTAGAAAATCAGCTGTCTTCACAGAAATTAATGATTACATTTTAAAATATATTAATATATAAATATATTATGATTATAAATAGTTGTTTTAAGTTGTAATAGTATTATCGATTTTTACATAATATTATCATTACGTTATTATTATTATTATCAATACAAAAAAAGACATCTTTCAAAAAAAAAAACATTAAAAAAATATTACCAACCCGACTTTTGAATGGTATCATTAAGAGGTAAAAACATATATACTTCAGTACATACTACTGAACACTTACAACTTATCCTCTCAAAATATTCACTTTGGACTTTTTGGACTTTTAAATATGACTTTTCAACATATTCAAAATGACTGTTTCTTCAGAGAATCTTGACACAGACACAAACACAACAAGACTCAAACAGCTTCGTTTCATAGGCATTCTTTAATTCCTCTTTTTTTCTTGTTCACTCCATACCACTATTCATGAGGTTGTATAATCTGCCCGAACAATCAAAATACATACCAATATACATAGTGGAGAAAAAGACATGATATTTACATAGAAAAAAGAAAGTATGTATTTGTGGAAAGTTTCCAATAAGGAAAAAAGGGTAGACCTACATACATGAACTTCATATTATGTGCTAGTACCTTCAAATATTAGTTTTTCCTCATACAAACTTTTATAAACATTATAAAATATTAGATAGAGCAATATCTGATTACTATAAAACATGTACCTAGTACAAAATAACATAGAATATATAATAAAGCCTGTAAATATCTTTCAAATATTTGAAAACAACAAAGCAGACAAAACAGAATAACTACAGGCCAATAAATAAAATCAAAGGAAAATAGAAAATATTAATAACAGTAATAAAAATCTAATACATCCTACAAATGGACTCAAATCCCAACTACCACAGGTATGATAGGCCTTCATGTAATCAACTCCTCCCTGATAAGTACAACACTGTCCTAGAGTGCGTAAGAAGACATTTTCCACTTCACCACCAGAGGACGACGTAACACCATTCACCACTGGCTATGGCCAAAAGTGTGTACAACAGCACTTGGGAGAATAGTCTGACACACAGTGAGCTGTCCTTCATTGTATAAGAAACAGCATTACAGCTGTAACACTGACAAACGAACACTGTCTTTCCATCAACAGTCAACATACATCTATAATGAAGAAAGGGATGGGGGAGCTTAACGCTGAGGAATTATCACAAAAGAGTTTACACAAGAAAGGAATTGACATCTTTATTCACAGAAGCATCCAGTGCATTCGGCAACCCTCAGCGAGTTTATCACGCACACATCAATGGTCACTCACAGAGGTCAAAGCAATGCATTACATCTCATATGCATAAAAAACTGACAAACACAATATCAAAAAAATAGTGACAACATAAATCTATATTTAAATTAATGCTTTAGGTACAATAAAAATACACAGTACTGGAACCCAGTACACATAATGCTGGTTTATGTCTTTTTTTTTTTTTTTTTAACTTTCCCCAACCTGTTCCAATTGAGTTCACCAACCAGCGGCGAACTCGCAAAGTCAATAGAGAAGACCGACAGCATAGGTTGAAATTGGTTTGTAGTCAAGGGACATAACTGACACGTTTTTTTTCCTTCTGCTCATATCACGTTTTAAAGAGGGGGAAAAAGGAGTACAAAAGTCTGCACAAAGAGATGAAAAAGCCTGAAATATCCAGTATGAAAGACAGAAAGAGAAGGGCCTTGTCAAAAGATGCTGCTCTTTCCAACATAAAAATGCACCGTTCAGCAAAATATGGATTGTCATCTCCCTTGAAAATCAGGGATACTTCTCACTTTTGGAGGGGGCAAAAGGGGGAAACACAGCTTGCTTGTCAGAAGGTTCACTTGATTTTGAGCTCCTTGCAGGATTATGTCCTGTTCAGCAAAGAAGACCTGCGGAAATTAAGCAAAAGAGTCGTTGATTCGAACATTCAAATAAAATGGAGCAAAGATACAGAGCATTCAATATTTTGTACTTAAAGGGACAGTTCAGCAAAAAAAATTAAAATTACCCCATGAGCTTATTCTCACCCTACACCATCCGCTGGAACGCCATTCTCTTGTGAACACGCGTACAATAGTTAGCGGAAGCTAGAGTTTATTATAAAGTTTTAAATATAGACATTTTTCTTACACAAATGCTTTGATTCGCTTCAGAAGGTTTTTATTAACCCACCAAATCCATGTGGAGTACTTTTATGATGGATGGATGAACCTTATTGTACTTCAAATTCTCAACACCCATTCACTGCCATTATAAAGCTTGGAAGAGCCAGGACTTTTTTTTTTTTATGTAACTCTAATTGTATTCATTTGAAAGAATAAAGTCATATACTCCTAGGATGGCTTGAGGGTGAGTAAATCATGGAGTAATTTTCATTTTTGGGTGAACTCTTTAAAGTAAAAAAAAAAAAAAACATGTGGACACATTGTATAGTGTCTGCGCTGTGTGCTGATCCAAGTCCAGTGCCCTACACCTGATAAATCAAGTATGAACTGGTTTCAGACTAGCAATAAAAGGCAACTTTGCCTTATAGATATTATTCTTCAGCTGGCTTGTCTTTTCCTGGAAGCTCTTTTCCCTGTTTCCTGGAGGGCTACTATTCTCACGCCGAGACACTGAGAGTCACACCAGCGCTGAGTGGGGTGGAGCACGAACTGCTGATACAGACAGAATCTGGTGCTGTGACAGATCCTGTCGCAGTGGAAAAAAAAAAAGAAAAAAGCAGTCCACCGTTTGCCTCCGCAATCTCGCTTTTCCTCCCTCCGCCTCTCTATCCATCCCTCCTGAGCTGTAAAGCTATCAGGAAACGTGACTAAGCAAGAGCCAAGAGGTACACCCTTTCCAAGCACATATGTGTGTGTACTATCACTGCGTGATCTCTGGCAAACATTATTGGACAGTGTTCTTGTCACGTGTTTGTTTATGTTTCATATAATTGATTAAAATAAAAGTGAGATCAAAAACAAATAATGCACTCCTTTAAAAAAAAAAAAAAAATTAAATACTGTAAAACATGAACATGGCTGGATTGCCAGGATTTCACAACAAAATCCGCCCAATTGCTGCTCAAAACTAGCCCAAAACTGGTATCCCGTGGGGTAAAATACGTATTTTTTTGGTGGGGTTTTTCTGGTAAAATTCGCATTCCAGGGGATAAATATCATATTATTGGGATCGTTTAAACCCACAGCAACAATGTTAAAGTAGCCCTATTCCATGGGAAAACCATGACCTTGGCTACACTGAACATGAAGGCTACACAATTTTTAAAATATCATTCCAATAATTTAGTTTGCATGTAGTGTTCTAGTGAAATACAAAAAAAATAGCTAAAAAATAATTGAAAAATTTTTAATGACAATAACGTACTTTGAGGTTTGTACAGTTCTTTTTTAATTTTTAAAAATCATTCAAATTCCTTAATTTGAGAAGAGCATTTAAAAGAAAAATTCACTTTTTATTCTTTAAATTAGATAATACTATAGGCTATATGCTTTTTGTACTTCAAATTTGAATATTTAGTGACCCTGGACCACAAACCAGTCATAAGGGTCATTTTTTTAATCTGAGATTTATAATACATTAATAAATTAATTGATTAATTAATAACTATTTGAAAATCTGCAATCTGAGGGTACAAAAAAAAATAAATAAAATAAATATTGAGAAATTCACTTTTAAAGTTGTCCAAATGAAGTTCTTAGCAATGCATATTACTAATTAAAAATTAAGTTTTGATATATTTACGACAGAAAATTTACAAAATATCATCATGGAACAAGATTATTACTTAACACCATAATGATTTTTGGCATAAAAGAAAAATCGATAATTTTGAGCCATACAATGTCTTTTTGGCTACTGCTACAAATACACCTGTGCTACTTAAAGCTGGTTTTGTGCTCCAGGGTCAAAATTATTAATGAATATTTTTCTAAATTCTCTGATATTTCTGTTGACAGTGGGAATCCTTCATAATTAAATCTTTTCATTAGCTACTTGTTTGGCAAACAGACAATCTATTCTATTCACAAAAGTCCCTGCTCTTCAGTCAGGTCAGGAACAATCTCAGCATCTAAATGCAGTGAGACTTGCCAAGATCAGTCAAAAGTCCTTGATGAATCATATCATACACACCTGAGAGATTTCCATCTGTCTTTCTCCATGTTGTTCTCCGGTCCTTCACTCTCATACGACGCCAGATACAAAGCTGTTGAGAGATCATTGAGATGAGACGAGCGTGTCAGCAACAAAACAAAGACACCTGTTTTCATTCTTGAGGAATGTTCTGAACCTGTGTCACTCGGTTATTTAGCATGACGGCATTTTACGCCCAAGGCGATCGTGACAATTTCAAGTGTCTTTGTGTCTAGTATCTTGTTCGCTTACTGCACAACCCGTCATTAGAACAGGTTTATGACGCAAGCAGTAGAGAATGAGTGTGCAGAAAAGCTCTAGCTCAGACAGGAAGTCCAAATTGACAGTAAACAAGCAAGACAGAATGCAGGGATGATTGTTTTTGGTTTAATCAGTAAAAACACTGTCTTTAATGTGACCAATACAAAAAGTGTAGCAGTAAAAAGCATCACAAAACATGCGTACCATCTTCACTGAAGACTGGCGCGGTCAGGAGATACTGCAGCATCTTGCGGTCTCTGTCAAAGGGACACTCCACCTTCTTCCATGTCATGAACTCCATCACTTGTTTGGCCAGCTCCCAGAATTTCTGCAGCACAGTCAAGATTCATTCTGTTAGAAATCATCGCCTACGTTTCATTTCTAGCTACTGTCATGCTGAATTGATGCCCTTGAAACTCCATTTCAACAGATGCATACGTCAACGAACTAAATCTGGATGCTTCTGTTGCTATGTGACTGTTTTTTCAACCATACATTGTTATTCAGCAGCTGTGACGGCAGTGGTTTCCATGTTTGTTTGCACGTATCGCTAAGCCATTACCGCTTACCTCAAAATTGACATGTCCATTTGGGAGCCTGTTGGCACATCCTTCATTGAGGAAGTAAATGTCTTTAATCAAAAGGCTGAAGAAAGGGATAACAATCTGGAAGGCAAAAAGGGAACAAAATTACATAACAGCTATAACTGACCAAAAACTAAGAAAAAAAAAACAAGCAACCACTACAAATAGAGCAGCAACACTGGAGTCCATCTAAGGCAGGGAAGTCAAACTCAGTTTATTTCCAACCCTGCTCCAAAACACATACCATGTAGTTTTTAAATAAGCCTGATCAGGTACATTTAATAAGGGTTGAATCTAAACTCTGCTGTGGATATGGTTTGACACCCCTGAGCTAAGGCTTGTCGTCAGAGTGAGACTGCATTAGGCAACCCTTTTTTACAGCAGCTTCTAAAAGCCTACAGGGCACAGCACAACTGGATCAACAACTCTGGAAGGCAAAAACAATGATTCATAACACAAGGAAGCAGTGGTGTGTATGTGACGGTGAAATCTGAACTCTATTGTAGCAAATTTAGCTACAACATGATAAAGAAAAAGTGTTTTTAAATACAGGCGTCACGACTGTATTAAAAAAAAACAAAACCCACTAAAAACTAAAAACAACAATAACAATCCACCTCCATTTCAAGCTGTGATGTACAAATGCACATCAGATGTAGAAAACGACGATAAACCAAAACTCAAAATACACTGAGCGAAACATTAAGCAAAAAAGTGCCTGTTTTAAAAATTTTAACTATTTCGTTCCAAAACTTGCTAATTAAGAATTCTGAAAACTAGAAAAAATGTTTAACATTTATTTGATAGTAATTTTTAATACATTTATACCGTCTTTTTAAGCCTGAACGTCACTCAAAAACAGACAAAAAAAAAATAGACAAAAAAAACAATACAACCACAAAACAAAACTACTTGCATTATTACAGTACAGTCCTATGTGGCTTGTCAACCTCAAGTCAAATCAAGCTTAAAATAACCGCAATACCCTGTGGTGAACAAAACAAAGGTCAAATATACAAGCAGTCCAACCAGTTGATGAGTTAAATACATTAAGGGAGCAGTAATGCATTCCTGATTTAGTTTGTTTACTGTGGAAATTCCTGCCCTGGAACATGCACTTACTTTGTCCCTTATAGCTTTAAAACAACAACACTCGTCAATGCCTAAACACATCCGATTTTAGGGAAAAAACAAGTGACATGGGCCACTGTGATGCAAGAAAGCACGTCCCCCCCACGGAAGGCTGAGCATTCCAGCGCTGCTCTGGAACATTCTGTCTCACCACCCAAACCCACACAGCAAAGATCTCCTCCCTAACCAGTCGAAGATGCAAAACAATCCTCACGCAGAACAGAAGCAAACAACAAATCCAAGAAAATTATAAAAACACCCAAAATAGTTGTGCATTTTAAAGAAGACATTAACAGCGTTGAGCTTCTTTTTGGCATACTCAGAAAAGCATCAGAACATTTTGTTATCTGGCTGATTGGCATGTTTTTATAACCAGAATGGAGCATATTTTTTTTTGCTGAGGAAACAGAATGTCCCATTTGATGCCTTGCCCTCAGCAAATCATCCTCAAATGGCCCACTGTCCTCTACCCTTGTTATTACATAACTCTTGGATAGAGAGGCCAGACGCTACCTCAATTTAGTGTAAATACAAAGCATCTGGATTGGAATCTGCACTTTCAAGCCAATCACTGGCTTCTTTTACATAATGAATCTGATTTTATCAGTGACCTCGTTACATTTGCTGCTAACATCAACACAACACATCACACTTCAAACATTGTTTTTGTAACTACGTGCCGAACCCAAACCCAAACAGCATTATGAAACCAACATTCCTACAACTTCTGTGAGAAAACATCTGGAAGGAGAAATGAAGTGCATTACCTTCTCTCTGCTACTATGAGCAGTGATAGATCTCTGAGTGGCTCCACGCAGTGCTGTTCTGTAGTTGTAGAAATTGCTAGAGGGATCCATCTGGTGCTGAGAATAGACAAAAAAGACAAAAACAGGTTTATGCACAAACCTCAAGACTTGGCCTGAAAAATGTAGTTGTAGTTTCTACAAACTAAAGTTTCCAAGCCCATTCAATATGGTTAGGTCTCAGAACTTTAACCAAAGGCAACATGAGTCACTCTAGTTTCTATCCATTATAGGACATTCTTTCGTGGGAAACAAGTAAGATGATCCTTGTCATGCACTTTCAACCTTCATTAAACTTACTGCCAGCAGGTGAGACCTCACAAAAGCTCAGTTATCTTAAACCAGCTTTAAAGCAGATGGTTTTATAGATACACTATGGTTCAAAGGTTTAAGGTTAGTAAGATTTTTCTAAATGTTAGTAAGATTTTTCTGAAAGTCTCCATAGGCCTTTTGAACAGTAGTCTAATGGTGTACGCACACCAAAAGTGAATTTAATTATTCGCGCTAGTAGATTATATACAAAAACAATGCAAAGACAAGAACAGATGCAAATTCGAACCAGGCAGCGTGAATTGGGCAATGCGATTGCCACGAACGTGCAATATCACATCTTCCACATGAGTTGAATCATTTCTTTGAGCGTATAATTCAAAAAATGTGTCAATTTTATTGACACATCCAGTTTGACATGTCCGGTTTCATCAGAAAATGGAGGAAAGCATTAGAAGATGATTTTATTTACGCGAGTGACACGAAAAACATCACGCGAGTAATCTAGAGTGATAACGGGATAAGCTTTTGGTGTGCACACAGCATAAGGCTACATATCTGACCCTGGACCAAAAAACAATCATGGGGTCAATTTTTTTAAATTGTTAGGATAAGACAATATTTTGCATAGATACAACTATTTGGAAATCTGGAATCTGAGCATGCAAAAAAAAATCTAAATACTGAGAAATTCGCCTTTAAAGTTGTCTAAATGAAGTTCTTAGCAATGCGCATACTAATCAAAAATTAGGTTTCGATATATTTACGTTTACAAAGTTTACAAAATATCTTCATGGAACATGATCTTTATTTAATATCCTAATGATTTTTGGCATAAAAGAAAAATTCATCATTTTAAATCACATAATATATTGCTGGCTACTGCTACAAATACAAATACCCGTGCTATTTACGAATGGTTTTGTGGGCCAGGCTCACATATAGTTTCAGAAGATCTCATAAAATACATTTTAGATGAAGAAGTTATAACCTTTATTAGAGGCTAGATATGAATATCTGCAGCTTTAGCATTAAAGATTTTGATTCTACAGAGAAAGGCATGACTAAGCCTTTTATCCTACAATCCTCCATTGTTTTAGAATAAAACAAGAGGAAGACAGTGAGAGAAAAGAGTGTTGTGTGTTGTGATACAGAGGCTGAACCTCCCTGAGGACTAGACATACAGTCCCTATTTACACATCAAAATGCTGAAAGCCACAAGGCGAGACTGAACAATGTGTAGGTGTGTGTGTGTGTGTCGCGTTCAGAAGTCATATATCAAGTTCAAGGCCTTTGCACGTCTAAAGATAAAGCAAGTTCTAAACAAAACTCTCTTTAGACAGTAAACACAGTGTGCAGATGCAAAATTAAAGCCTTAAAGGTCTCAACCCCTCTTAAATTTGGTCTAAAAAGCTTTGTAAACATTTGCACACCCACTCAAAGGGAGAATTGCTGTACTTCAGAAAAATAAATGGACACAAAAGCAACAATTCTCGCCCACTTGAGACTAAAATTGGCAAGATATGGTGGCCATATTGTTAGGGGTTTGAGCATCATGCATGTATGAGTCACGAGGATGAGAGCCAGGGTCGGACACTTAATGTGATTAGTGCCATGTCAGCACTGCATTCACCATGATTTCTTCCCACTCATGTTGTCCCCTACTTGCGAGTGAGTCACACCCACCCACTGCTGTAAACCGAATAGACAACATCAATCCCAATATGATGAAATACATACCTCTAGTATGTCAAATTTGGCGGTTTTGACTTTGCCCCAGGTCTTCTTGAGCCGCGACACTGGACTCATGTTCATCCCAGCTGAAAGACACAGAAACAGACACAGGTCAGCACACTGCAACATACCATTTCCTGTCAGAGGTGCAGTTTCTCTATGGCAAATAGAGCAGTTAGGCCCATTCAGTCCACTTGAACAATGACATTAGCAGAAGCATCATTTCCCTTCGACAATAGGTGAGGCTTAAAGCGCCGAGGGTCACGGTGAGCTTGTGCAGTCAGCACTAATGACCAGATGAGGTCAGAGTGTTGACTGGAAATCACTAGGGGTGGGTCAACCAATCAGATTTCTCTGTACTGATGACAGTATCATTTCTTACTAGGTCTTGCTTAGATGTTAATCGACATTGTTTAGGCATTCAGTCTGGCTCCATTTTGGTATATATAAAACATATAAACAATTCCAGAAGGATAAAATCAAGTTGTTTTATTTTTTCCACATAAATACACAGTTTGAGGTTGGTACACTTTTGTACGTCGCTCATGCTCACCAAGGCTGCATTTATTGAAGTAATTAAAGTAGCTGTTTTGTATTTTAATATATTTTAAAATATATTATTAATATTACTTGGTAGTTAAAAACAATTCTTATTATTATCAATGTTGAAAACCGTTTTATATCATGTACAAAGTCTAATATTTTTGTGAAAAACTATGATTTTTGAGTTAATGTGTCCTTGCTGAGTAAAATTTTAAAAAGTACTGACCCCAAACATTTTAATGGTAGCATGTGTTAGATCACAAAAGTAAAATGGCTTTAGGGAGACAAAGGAATAAATTGATGGATGAGGGAAACATGCACATTTAAAGAATTAGTTCACTTCCAGAATGAAATCACATTGCAGAGCTAGTGCAAGACAAGCATTTGCGGTCAAAAAGTATATAAATCTGTTTTTTTTTTTTGTTTTTTTGTTTTTTTTTTAGAAAATGACATTGTTTTGCTATTTAAGACCCTTATTTCTCAGCTGGGATCGTGTAGAGCAATTTGAAGCTGCACTGAAACTGCTATTTGTACTTTCGACCCATTTGCTCCCATTGAAGTCCACTATATTGAGAAAAATCCTGGAATGTTTTCCTCAAAAAGCTTATTTTCTTTTCGACTGAAGAAAGACAGACATGAACATCTCGGATGACATGTTGTGATCTAAAATTCAGTCATTTCAGACGTTTTCTTCCCCAGTTTTAAGCCTGAACAATAGCAGCAACACCATCTACTCATCTACAAAAGGGCCATCTGAGGCTTTAGTACTATTAACAATCTGTCTGTACTAACAGGTGTCAGGCCCAGAGCTCCATCTCTCTAACATGATACTCCAGCGAATGATCTTTCAATCCTAGCCACGCGCTGACACTCCATTCACGTCACACAATGTGCACTGCTTCCAAAACACACAAGCAGGAGCGAACAACCTTTCCCATGACTTGTTTGTTCTCTTTCAGTGAGTTTAATATCGGCCCTCCATCTCCAGGGAGAGAGGCTTGTGTAAGAGCCCCGGCCTGTGGGTTTGTCTCCAGGGAATGACCAGGGAAAGGACAGCTGGTTCCACTCCCTCCCTCCCACAATCCCCCTCTCAATGAGTCTGTCCCTCGCTCAGTCTATTGGATTGGTCAGCACTGACCATCTGCCTAAGGGATGCCGCTCCCTCGCTTCAGCTCTCACTCGCACAGGCTGAACAGCTGCTTCTTCTCCTGGCTCTCTCCACTCCTGTTCTCCTACCCATAATGCCTCAGGCACAGGCCTGGGTGGGCGCTCAGACAACTGAGTGAATGATTAATGTAGCTAATCATTTTATTATTTTATTGACAGTGTCATTATATATTATGAGAAGTCTAACACAAACAAAATTGTTTGGATTTGTTTGGAACACAAGATTGTCCGCAGATATTGAACTGATAAAGATTAATCAAAATTTGTCAATTAAAGGCTACTTTCTGCAGCACTCAATGAACACAAATAGACTGATAAGTTGTCTGTAGAGTCTGTAAGAGGTTTGACATTGTTGTGTGTGTAAAGCGTACAAGCATAGGGATTAGAAAAGCAAACCAAATCCTGCCAAAACAGCAAACTGTATTATCCAAACTGATTTGTTGGGAACAAAAGAGCTTTCTGTAGCTGTAAGAACTGGATCAAAGTGTTGCAAGGGACGGCAAAACACTCACTAATGATGGCCATGAGCGAGTTGAAGTTGCCAATGTTGAAGCATTCTCGTGCCACGTCGATGAAGAACTCAATGACTCGAGCCCGGTGTTTCTTCTTTACAGGCTGCATGAGAAAAGCAAGCAATATAAACACCAAAAAGTGATATGTGTAACTTGTGATTTCTGACTTTGTACATGATATAAAATCTAATGTAATCTACACCATTCACAAGTTTGAGGTCGTAAGACTAAAAAAAATGTTTTTGGAAGTCTATGATGCTCACTGAGACTGCATTTATTTCATCAAAAAGAAATAAAGAGAGTAAAATTGTGATTTTTTTTTTTTATGTAATTTATTCCTGTTAAAACAAAGCTGAATTTCCAGCAGCCATTACTCTAGTCTTCAGTGTCACAAGATCCTTTTAATATGCAAATTTGTTCTTCAAGACACATTTCTTAACATTATCCATGTTGAAACCAGAAGTGCTGCTAAATATTCTTGTGGAAACTGTGGTAGTTTTCAGGGTTCTTTGAATTTATGAATTTACTGACTCCAAACTTTTAAAAGGTAGTTTACATTTTCTATAGGTCTATATGTGACACTGGACCACAAAACCAGTCAATTTTTTGTAAATGAAATTTATACATTATCTGAAAGCTAAATATATAAGCTGCATGGTTTGTTAGGATGGGACAATATTTGGCCGAGATACAACTGAGGATGCAACAAAATCAAAATATCGAGGAAATCGCCTTTAAAGTTGTTCAAACGAAGTTCTTAGTTTTGATATAGTTACGTGAAGAAATGTACAAAATATCTTCATGGAACATGATCTTTACTTAATATCCTAATGATTTTTGGCATAAAAGAAAAATCGATCATTTTGACCCATACAATGTATTGCTGGCTATTGCTACAAATATACCTGTGCTACTTATGACTGGTTTTGTGGTCCAGGATCATGTATTTAAAAATCACAACCTGCAGGAATTTAAGTTCCTGGATGAGTCATTGCAATAAAAGCAGATTATTACCATGCAGATTTCCGTTGCCACCAGGTAGCTGAGCCTGTTGAACCATTCCACATAGGCCTCCAGGTTACTTGCTTTTTTGTGATCGCTAAAGCATCTCTGCAAGAATCAAAACATCAAAACGTCAATATCATCATTCCACCACAATGTTTTCCAGTTTGCCCTTTTCAAACAGTCTTCATTAGAAACACACAATTTATCAAGACCATAGTAGTTTTCTGCTTATATCAGCGTTTTAATTTATCAGTATCAGTCAATGTTTTTTTTACATCATACTAGCATAGATTTATAATATCATCTATTTTAACTCATCTGTATCAGCCAGAATAAGTGTTGGCGCATCTATTTTTTATCCTAATTTCTGCGCTCTAAACAACTTGGCATGTATTTAAATAGTTTATCATCTGTGAAATACTGCTCTTTAAGTGATCTCACAGAACTTTGCATGCTGTGATCTTTGATTCCTACATTCCCAGCCCTAACAACAAAGGCCTCTGAGATGACTGATGATCTCCAAAGATCCACATTCAATCAGAGAGCTTGTTTGCCCTGCAGACCCTCCACGCTCACTGGCCCCTGTGCTATTATCTGTTTAGGGAATGTGTACAGACACTCTGTCTGAAAGCTTCGGTCACTCTAACCCTTCATTCCTCACATTCCTATGGTCTGACTGTGTCGTCCGTCACACAATACCCAATCCACCCTACTCTACCTTTGACGGACAACATCAGAGAGCCACAGCGGTGCACAAGGACCCTCTGGAGAGACGGCGATCAGAACAAAAGAGAATCGCACTAGAAAATCGCACTAGTACCGGCTCTACAAGGGCTGTTGCCTAGCAGCCAGACAGCAATGGGCATTACGAGGCAGGGCTGAGCAAACTTTTGGCAGGTTATTGTGAGAAACCAGTTGCTAGGCTTTGGCCACAAAAGGACGCTGTGTGGAACGTGAGGAGGGAAACTTGGACGATGATAGATTAGACAAGGAATGTGCTGTAAACGCTGTGCGAAATAGGTGACACCGCATTGAACCCGAGGGTTAACGTAAACATTGTGTGTATTGATTTGTTAGAGTATTTTAGACTATAAAGAGGAAGAAACTATTACCTTGTCGTTATCAAGAGGGTCTTTCTGAACAAACGCCTGAACAAACTCCTCTGGTCCAATGTAGCTCAGTCGTTCCTGAAAAATAAAGATGATCACCTTGAAAATAGTCACCTTGCACATTATTGATTTAGTTAATAAATCAATCTAAACCCACAGTGAGGTGAGGAATGCAAGGTCATGCAAACCGAGGAAGTTCCACTCACCAGTTCAATGTGTGTGAGTTGCTGTGCCAGGGTGAAGGGGTCACTGCAGATGGTCAGAATATCTCTCTGGATGGACTGAGGTTTGGTCTTCAGCACAGTGAGTCTGTCGGTCACCGAGGAGTTAATCTTGGCCAGAGCCTCCTCGTACTGACTTAGTGTGGTGAGCTTTCGGATCAGCGTTTGTGTCATCTGTTGCACCGCCTTACGATAGAGCTGAGGAGAGACAGCGAGACAGCGAGACAGAAGATGAGGATTTACAACCATGCTTATTGACCAGAATGACAAGGTAATCATTCATTTAAAAAGACTGACAACAAAATGTGTCCCACACTGATAAGGAAGCTGAGGGAATGCACAGAGTATTTGCCCTGCAAACATCTAATGGATTTCCAGGCGTATAATGGTGGAAAAAAGCCCTTTCCTC